>JABYQU010000042.1:0-351436 GCA_022264855.1 Lenzites betulinus | reverse complement strand
ACGACCGACAGCCACCACAGGTATCGAGCTCTCTTCAGAATTTATAAGTATGAGTACGGCTGCATGGCACAGCAAGTGCGTACCTCCTCGCTGTCCTGCGGCAATACCCTGATGGATCGGCCTTTTGATGGGATCACTTGAGATGCTACATTATGTGGCTACTATTAGATCGTCCATCTTTCCATAACACACTCAATATTTGAGACGTACCAGCCCGGCTCATACTTTTAGTGTTATAGTACACTGCGCAATCTTCGCACAAGTATTTTCCATCAACACCAGGCCTACTAGATGCCATCCACCGCAAAGGACCTTGATCTGTAAGATGTTGTCGGTTACACCTCTTGTTCTCGCATCGTTTGGCCTCCTGCGATGTCCAGAGGCCGATAGCAGCGGGTGGTGCCATTGTTTGGGCGAACCGATGAAAAGAACGTGAGATAATTAGAAGCAAGTGGTAGGATATGAACAGAGCCCCAGCAGATTATGTGCGCATAGGTTACGAGCTTTAGAATGCTGATGAGTGTAGAGAGAGAGAGGACTGGAAGCAGGATGAAAACAAATCTCATCTCGCAGTTCAGCCTATGTGGCTGTGTTGCTTGCCTCTTTGGGAGCCAACAGCCGTGCTCTAGAAATGCTCTCAGCGGAACGGGGCAGCGAAATCAGGCGCGAATGGTGGCGTCTGATTCGCATTTGAAATGCGCACCAGGCGGTACCACATACGTGAAAAACGGCAGAGATTTAGTTGGGCTCCCTACCAGGCGGCAGCACAGTCGGGAAACACCAGAAATGCTCTCAGCTGGAACGGGGCAGCGAAATCAGGCGCGAATGGTGGCGTCTGATTCGCATTTGAAATGCGCACCAGGCGGTACCACATACGTGAAAAACGGCAGAGATTTAGTTGGGCTCCCTACCAGGCGGCAGCACAGTCGGGAAACACCAGAAATGCTCTCAGCTGGGAACGGGGCAGCGAAATCAGGCGCGAATGGTGGCGTCTGATTCGCATTTGAAATGCGCACCAGGCGGTACCACATACGTGAAAAACGGCAGAGATTTAGTTGGGCTCCCTACCAGGCGGCAGCACAGTCGGGAAACACCAGAAATGCTCTCAGCTGGGAACGGGGCAGCGAAATCAGGCGCGAATGGTGGCGTCTGATTCGCATTTGAAATGCGCACCAGGCGGTACCACATACGTGAAAACGGCAGAGATTTAGTTCCAGCCAGCTACAGGCGGGAAACACCAGAAATGCTCTCAGCTGGGAACGGGGCAGCGAAATCAGGCGCGAATGGTGGCGTCTGATTCGCATTTGAAATGCGCACCAGGCGGTACCACATACGTGAAAAACGGCAGAGATTTAGTTGGGCTCCCTACCAGGCGGCAGCACAGTCGGGAAACACCAGAAATGCTCTCAGCTGGGAACGGGGCAGCGAAATCAGGCGCGAATGGTGGCGTCTGATTCGCATTTGAAATGCGCACCAGGCGGTACCACATACGTGAAAAACGGCAGAGATTTAGTTGGGCTCCCTACCAGGCGGCAGCACAGTCGGGAAACACCAGAAATGCTCTCAGCTGGGAACGGGGCAGCGAAATCAGGCGCGAATGGTGGCGTCTGATTCGCATTTGAAAACCAGGCGCCACGTGAAAAACGGCAGAGATTTAGTTGGGCTCCCTACCAGGCGGCAGCACAGTCGGGAAACACCAGAAATGCTCTCAGCTGGGAACGGGGCAGCGAAATCAGGCGCGAATGGTGGCGTCTGATTCGCATTTGAAATGCGCACCAGGCGGTACCACATACGTGAAAAACGGCAGAGATTTAGTTGGGCTCCCTACCAGGCGGCAGCACAGTCGGGAAACACCAGAAATGCTCTCAGCTGGGAACGGGGCAGCGAAATCAGGCGCGAATGGTGGCATCTGATTCGCATTTGAAATGCGCACCAGGCGGTACCACATACGTGAAAAACGGCAGAGATTTAGTTGGGCTCCCTACCAGGCGGCAGCACAGTCGGGAAACACCAGAAATGCTCTCAGCTGGGAACGGGGCAGCGAAATCAGGCGCGAATGGTGGCGTCTGATTCGCATTTGAAATGCGCACCAGGCGGTACCACATACGTGAAAAACGGCAGAGATTTAGTTGGGCTCCCTACCAGGCGGCAGCACAGTCGGGAAACACCAGAAATGCTCTCAGCTGGGAACGGGGCAGCGAAATCAGGCGCGAATGGTGGCGTCTGATTCGCATTTGAAATGCGCACCAGGCGGTACCACATACGTGAAAAACGGCAGAGATTTAGTTGGGCTCCCTACCAGGCGGCAGCACAGTCGGGAAACACCAGAAATGCTCTCAGCTGGGAACGGGGCAGCGAAATCAGGCGCGAATGGTGGCGTCTGATTCGCATTTGAAATGCGCACCAGGCGGTACCACATACGTGAAAAACGGCAGAGATTTAGTTGGGCTCCCTACCAGGCGGCAGCACAGTCGGGAAACACCAGAAATGCTCTCAGCTGGGAACGGGGCAGCGAAATCAGGCGCGAATGGTGGCGTCTGATTCGCATTTGAAATGCGCACCAGGCGGTACCACATACGTGAAAAACGGCAGAGATTTAGTTGGGCTCCCTACCAGGCGGCAGCACAGTCGGGAAACACCAGAAATGCTCTCAGCTGGGAACGGGGCAGCGAAATCAGGCGCGAATGGTGGCGTCTGATTCGCATTTGAAATGCGCACCAGGCGGTACCACATACGTGAAAAACGGCAGAGATTTAGTTGGGCTCCCTACCAGGCGGCAGCACAGTCGGGAAACACCAGAAATGCTCTCAGCTGGGAACGGGGCAGCGAAATCAGGCGCGAATGGTGGCGTCTGATTCGCATTTGAAATGCGCACCAGGCGGTACCACATACGTGAAAAACGGCAGAGATTTAGTTGGGCTCCCTACCAGGCGGCAGCACAGTCGGGAAACACCAGAAATGCTCTCAGCTGGGAACGGGGCAGCGAAATCAGGCGCGAATGGTGGCGTCTGATTCGCATTTGAAATGCGCACCAGGCGGTACCACATACGTGAAAAACGGCAGAGATTTAGTTGGGCTCCCTACCAGGCGGCAGCACAGTCGGGAAACACCAGAAATGCTCTCAGCTGGGAACGGGCAGCGAAATCAGGCGCGAATGGTGGCGTCTGATTCGCATTTGAAATGCGCACCAGGCGGTACCACATACGTGAAAAACGGCAGAGATTTAGTTGGGCTCCCTACCAGGCGGCAGCACAGTCGGGAAACACCAGAAATGCCAGCGAAATCAGGCGCGAATGGTGGCGTCTGATTCGCATTTGAAATGCGCACCAGGCGGTACCCCTACGTGGAACACAGTGATGGGTTGTCCCCGTCAATGAGCAGTTGCGACTCCCAGGTTGGCACACTGGTATCTGCGCGCCCAGGTCTGCATGGTGCGCGCTACCTTCTCTATTGTCCTGGTGGCTCCAAGAGTAGCTTCGGTGTAGAGGATACATCTGCACTGGAAGGGGGTTCAGTGTGAGGGTATATTTCACTGGACAGGGATACATCTTGGATATATCCACAGGGATCAGAGCAAAGGTTATTGAGTGTAATGACTACATTACACGCCATGGCCATTCTTAGTTAGTAACGGACACTTTACATACCAAGGACACTTACTGTAGAACCTGGGCACTTGTAGCTTACTTGTACGGTCTTGGCACTCATTCGCATACTGTAGGTTTCATTTGTTATGATGGGCATGATGAGCGCGGCGATACTCACATGCCCATCGTGTATGCGCGCCCGTTGTGACAGTAAGGGATAGTGGCACGCCAAGACACGTGACTGCGCGCCATCCTTTTCCTTGATCCCCTTCCACTTCTCACACCTCAGTCTTCACCACCATGACTGAGGTGAGCTATTACAATTTATGAGCAATGTAACTCAGTCTCGTATAAGTGGACTAATACATATATTGAAGTATACCTATGAGCAATGTAACTAAGTGATAACAAGGCGCATAAGTAATCAGTAAGAATCATATAAGTAAGTGGCTCACCTCAGTCTCATATAAGCGGACTGAGGTGAGCCTACGATGCGACACCGGTATAAGTATGTATCGTAAACAAAAGAGTCCATATACAATCAGTACAACGTAGCTAGGAACATTCTTGTCCAGTCGCGAGCCAAGCGTGATGTCCGCGCGGTGCGCGTGACGTGCGCGCGGGGTATACAAAGAGGTCGCGACCTCACAGCGTGCGACACTGGCGACGTGCCACTCGAGCACAACGCGTGAGGGCCCGCGCGGATTGCCAAGCGCGGCCCGTATTGTTCAACACTCCCCCTCAATCCGCGGCGAGGCCGAGCGCGGATGCGAAGTGCTTGACCTTGACGGAGGGGAGCACCTTGGTAAGGGTATCAGCAGTCATGTCTTCGGTAGGGCAGTAGATAAGACAAATCGAGCCTGCCTCGATCGAGTAGCGAATGAAATGGTACCGTATGTCGATGTGCTTCGTGCGCACGTGATATGAGCCGTCCTCAGTGAGTGCAATTGCGGATTTGCTATTGCTATAGAGCGGAGTAGGTGCGGCGAGAGGGCGGAAGACTTCGCTGATAAGGTGGCGAAGCCAGAGGGCTTCCTTCGCGGCGTGTAGCTGCGACATACTCGGATTCCGCAGTCGAGAGCGTGACCAGTTCTTGCTTCTTTGAGGACCACGAGATCGCGCCGTCCACCAGAAAAACGTAACCAGTGATCGCGCGGCGGTGCTCTTGTGATGCGCAGTCCGCATTGACGAATCCTTTGAGGCCGCAGTGCGTGCCACCGTAGACGAGCGAAAGGCGCTTCATACCGAGCAGGTACCTGAACACGCGCTTGACTGCTTCCCAATGCGGCCAGCCAGGGTTCTGCGAGAATTGTGCGAGAGTTGAGATTGCGAACACGATGTCGGGGCGCTGATGCACTGAAACCTGCTATAACAGCAGGATAGAGGGCGCGGCCGAGAGCCTAGGGGGGCGAGGCCGGACGTAGTGCGGGGAGGGAAGGATAATGCCTGCGAGTAAGGGCCGGTTTCCCTTCACTGGGCTTCCACGAAGTGTTGCAGGCCGCGGTCGTCCTGCTAGCGCGGAGGGAAAGGGGTACGCGGTTCGCTGGTTCTATCACAACCGGTCGCAGTGCCAGCAAACTGGTAAGGAGGCGTGGACGGGCAGTCGCGATGGTCATAGGAAGCCGCAATCGCAATCGCAAGTTCACGTCGCAGCTCGCGGTCGCAGTTCGCAGTTCGCGGTCGCAGTCGCAGTCGCAGTCGGTACCAGGGCCATTCTATGAGATCTGAGGGGTGGGGATTGCTTGGGTTCTGAAAACTACGGAGCACGGAATATATACATGGACGATGCCGGGTCGCTCTCCTAAAGTCCGAGATCAGCCGGTCGCACGGCCAGACTCCTCCTGCCGCGACTACGGCCCTCAGGCGCCCGCGACTCAGCCGGGCGTGCGACGGCTTGCGATGGGCTTGCGACGGCTGCGCCTCAGCCTGCTACGCCCGTGCCTAGCTGTACCGTTCCGGCCTCAGCGGGCTGCAGGTCGCATCAGCGCATCCCCATTGTGGCGTACATGAGTGAGCCGATCGCCTCCTTGTACGGGATGCGGTGATGCACTCAACCGACCGGTAAGGACGGATGAAAGAGACGGTCGAGAGCCCAGAAGGTCGAGACCGGGCTGCGAAGACGTCTCGCGGAGCGCGAGGAGATGCAAGGTTCGCGTCGGGTGCCCTTACGGCGGCGCAGTACGCAGAGAAGCGCGGAGGGAGGGAGGGGTAGCGGTAGGGCGGAAGGTGTGCAACGACTCAGCTGAGCTGGCGTTTCCGCAGTACGCAGGAGGGTCGCTTCGTAGCCGGTGTCGGCGTCGCAGAAGACTCGTACGCAATCGAACGCTAAACACTAAATCGCAGGGGTTTGCAGTTCGCAGAGTTCGCAGGGTTCGCAGTTCGCAGTTCGCTGTTCGCAGGGTCGTCGCTGGGTTCTTCGAGGGAAAGTGAGACTCTGAGCCCAGGGGGTCTGATTGTCACGGCCCGAGGGCGTAGGTATTTACAGGGAGTCCGCACGTCCGATGTTCAGAAAGTCTCTACGGAAGGTCCATCGCGAAGGGATCGAGGCCACGATGCGCCGGCCGCTAACGCGTAACGCGGAACGCGGAACGTACCATCGCGCTCCGTATGGACCGACGCCACGGAACGCAAGCCCTCGCGCGCGGATCGGCCCATGTCCTCGCAATACCGCGCGATAAGCCGTCCGCATACGGGCAAGGCCCCCTGCGCTGCGATGAGTCCTCCGCACCACGAAGCCCTCGGACTCGCGGAAACCGCGAAAAGAGTAGGTCGCGGGCGTTGGCTCGGCACGGGGCGTATCAGCGGCGCATACGCGCAACTTCAGTGGCACTCTCCGGGCACTGCGTCTTCGAGAGGGGCGCGTGCGGGTCCATCGGAGTCGAAACCGGCTTGAGATCATCGAAATTGAATCGTGTGACGATCACGTCGATGTACGCGTGCTGCGAGAGCGCGAGGGTGCGGTTCGCGCGGTCGCGCGAGATCTTGATGCCCAGCAGCCAGCCGACAGGCCCAAGTTCGGTGAGTTTGTACTTCACGCCAATTGCGGTTTTGCACACATTGAGCAGGCGCTGCACGCTGGCAACAATGAGACAGTCATCCACATGAATCACGAGTACCGCAAGGTCCGAACCGGAGCGCTTGAAGAATACGCCGTAGTTGGCTTCGGCGCGCATGAACCCAAGGTCAGCAAGTGTGGCGCAAAGGGTCTCGTACCATTTTTGCCCGCCCTGCTTCAGGCCGTAAAGCGCCTTATTGAGCTTGAGAACGTACTTGCACCGGTCCACGAACTCGTGATGGGCGGCTGCTCGAGGTAGACATTTTTGTCGAGCTTTGAGTTGAGGTAGACTGAGTTGAAGTCGAAGGTTTCCGCGGGCCAGTCGTTGCGCGCGGTGATTGCCAGGATGAGTCGAAAAGACGAAGCTAGCCACAGGTGCAAAAGTTCGTAGTAGTCCATGCCATAGGCTTGCATGAAACCGAGCGCAACAAGGTGCGCCTTGTACTTGTCAATTTTGCCGCGGCATTCTTCTTGATGCGGAGCACCCATTAGAGTCCACCACATTGCCG
Organism: Lenzites betulinus; assembly: GCA_022264855.1. Lineage (NCBI taxonomy): Eukaryota > Fungi > Basidiomycota > Agaricomycetes > Polyporales > Polyporaceae > Lenzites > Lenzites betulinus. Next base: position 344,285 of record JABYQU010000042.1, on the reverse strand, counting down.
GTCCAAGCCGATCGACGATCACCCAGGTACGTTCCTGTTCAGGCTCTTGATCTCCGATTTGATCTCCTCTTTCCATTTCGACCAATCTGGGCGCTTCTTCGCCTCCTCGTACGCCGGCTCGATGCACTCCACTTCGCCTATTGCTGCTGCCATTGTGAGCTCCTCTTCGGCCACCTGGGCTGCTCAAAAGCGATTGCGGCCGCTTTGGGTTCTTCAGCTATCTCCTCAACATGTGCGTTCTCAGTCCCGCTGAACTCCTCTCGGCAACACTGGTCGCGCACTCTCCCGGTTGCACTCCCTTCGCCCGTGTGCAGCCTGCGAATGTATCCGATTCCTTGCGCGCACGCTTCGGACAACCTTCGGACATATTCTTGAAGTTTCCACCAAGTACACGGGCGCACAAGGCTTGCGCGATGCTTCCTTGGGGGCAGGAGCTCAGGAATAGAAGGGGCAGTGGGAGAATCGGGAGCCAGAGAGGTGCCCGCTCGCTATGGTGAGTCTTGTTTTCTTTCTACATTTTCTTCTCCCCCTCGACGAGGCACCTCGATTCGAGAGGTCCATTCTTGACGTTGAAGCGGACACTGCGCTCGACGGTCACTGTATGTGATCTGCCAGTAGATTGGTGGGCGTCAGTCTCTTCGTCGAAACCAACCCAGCGGGCAATCACGGCCCAGCTTGCGAGCTTCGAACCGCCAGGAGAGTGCACGCGGACCTCACAGCCCCACGGGTGCAGATGCGAGAGTCCGGGACTTCATTCCAGAAGCATTCGTACGGCGTGCGGCCGTTGAGTGCGCGTGTAGGCGTGCAATTCTTTAGATAGACCGCATGGTGTGCCGCCTCGCCCCAGAGATTGTCGGTAGCCCAGAGGCGTTGAGCATCGCGCGAACCTTCTCCATGACAGTGCGGTTTGCGCGTTCGCTTACGCCATTGTACTCCGGTGTGTCGTGTGTCGTCAGCTTGCGTCGCGTGCCATGTTTTGCGAGGTACTCCAAGAACTCCGTACTCATGTATTCTCCCCCTCGATCCGTATGGAAGCACCTTATGCGCGCCCTTCTGGTTGAGAAGGAAAGCTTCGACCTTCTTGTAGGCATCAAAGTCTCATCCTTCGAGCGAAGCAGTGGCCAAACGTGAAGCGTGAGTGGTCGTCGGTGTACATGGCGTTGTACGCCGCATGCCCAGCATCTGGACAGGTGCGAGTCCCCATAGTCCGAGTGGAGCTCGTCTCCGATGTTTCAGCGCGCAGCCTGATGTGATTGCGCGTGATCGCCTTGCGTGTCATCTTCGCGCTCTCGCACGCATCGCAGATGCCGGTTCGGGAGTGGAATCAAGTACAATGCCTTTTGTGAGCCCTCGTGACGACTGCGCGCGCAACTTCATACGAGACATGTCCATCATTTGGTGGAGTTCCCGATGCTGACTACATGCTCTCCTTTGCAGGTAGCACTTTCTTGGCAGCAGGCGCAGCAAAATCCTCGCTTGTGTTTGTGATGCGGTACACAAGGACACCATACACGTGTATTGGGTGGAGAAGCACAACATCACAGTCGTACGCAACTTCGTGTGGAAAAGCGACTCCGCGACGGCTCCGAGCGAGGGAGCGTGGTTGGAGTTGGAGGGGCGGATGAGGAAGAAGAAGACGAGGACGAAGAAGCCGACGCTCGGACCGACGCGGGCGACGAGGAACCGGAGACGGAGGACGCACCGAGCGGAGAGCGCGAGGAGGCAGTAGAAGTGGAAGCGGAAGCGGAAGTGGTGGAGCAAGCACCGAAGCCCGAGGCCTTAGGGCGTGGCCATTGCGTGAAACATCCATCGTGCGCAGGCTCGAACACGGGGAAGGAACGGCCGACGGGAGGCAGCGCGGGCGCAGGGCACTCATCGCGAGCGAGGTGATGGGCGCACTCAGCGTGACACCCAAAACTGACGACAAAGACTCGTTTTTTGCAACTGCAGAACCCGCGACTGGAACGAGTCGGCGCACGCGCTCGTAGCGCAGGCAGGGGGCGACCCAATGTCCGGAGATCCCACTTCCCTTCGCAAAGCACAAGAAGCCCCGGACTGGCCGCAGTGCAAATCGCACTCGACGTCGAAGCCGACAACCTAAGGGCCCACAAAACCTACATCCTAGTCAGAGACGAGCCGTCCATTCACACGTTTCGTGGTTCGGTGGGAGGAAAAACCTGGAACCATTCAATGGCGGTCCTCGCCTACAAGTACTAGAAATGCGCGGCCCCGCAACCGTTCTCCTGGTCGAGCCCCTCGACGCTTCTTGCTATGATACAGTCCGATGTTCGAGGAGCAGATGGACGTACGTAACTACAAATCTGGGGCAAGAAGTGGTGTCCAAATGAAAGAACCATACTCGAACGTCAACCGTCCGCGCGGTGCGCTGACCTCGAAGGAATTGCTCAGCGAGCGATCGTCCTGCCCGACGTGTGTCCCTATTGACTTACGCTCGTCACCGCCGACACAACAGCGGGGAAACGCGTCGCCGATCGTCACAGCCTACCGTCTTTGAACCAACGCGCCTTGCGAACTTCGACTGTCCGAGTGTCTGTAGAGGGGGAATGGAGTATGGTGAAATGAAACAGCGGAAGATCATGTAGCTGGAACTCAAATCAGGGAACGTACGTGTGCTGTAGCAATCGGAAGAGTCTGGGTCCGAGATGTGCTTCTCTAGCTCGGCTTCTTCGTCATCCTCCACCGTAGCCATATGGCTACTCTTGTCTCGTATCTCCTCCCATTGCCCTATAGCAATTTGTTCCATTACTCGGCCTATTCGGCGCTGATTCTCCTCCTTGGCTACTTTTAGCCGGTGTTCCGACGAATGCACCGAAGGCGGCATCTCTTCCATGATTACAGGCATTGAGCTATTTTTTGCCCGTCCTTGATGTCGAATTGGAATGTCTACGGCCTCCTTGCCGTCCCCTCCCCTTTCCATACTCGACTCTGAGAGCGCATGACGCGTGCGGGAGGGCTCCACCTTAGTGGATTGCGTCATGCTCCCCTATTTGACAGGATTAGCCTTGTTCGGCACGCGATTCCCTGGCCTATACTCCTTCATCGCCGTATTGATAATTGGTTCTTTGAATAACGGTATCACCGTTCCTCTGACCACTATCTGGTCACGGCCAAAATCTAAGAGCACTCCATGCTCACGACAAAACACTGTTCCCAGTATGGCATCGTATCGGTCTATGTCGACAACGTCGAAGTAGTGTTCTTTCTTAACAGTTCCCACTGTCAAAGTAGCCCTTGCACCAAAATTAATGCGGGTCTTGCTACCCTTCGTGCCCAGTTGAAGCCCTACTGGCTCCTTCAAATCAACCCTGCTAGCTTTGCAGATATAGGCAAATTCCGGAGTAATAGAATCCGTAGTACACCCAGAGTCAAACAGCACAAGCGCCTTGACGTTGTTTATCCATAGTTCGGCGCATAATGTACGCTGGCTGTCTAGCCTCCGTTGTGGTTGATCCCCATCATCCGTGGCCTTTCGCACTTTAGCGTCGTATAACCATGCGTGCCTCAAGCCCTTGTCTCTCGCTACGGCCATGCTATTAAGCCGTTCGGCCTCACCGACACCATCGTTTCGTAGGGACTCTACCCTCATGGCCCCAAATAATACGGCGTCCCCGTAATCGTCTATTTCGCCTGGCGAGTCCGCCTCGTTCACATCGCTTTCGTACTGCGATCCGCCGTAGCCCGGTTCAGACTGGGGATACTCATCCTCATCGGGATATGTCTCCTCGTCCATGAGCCCTTCGGCTTCGTATTCACTAGCTTCCAAGGCTTTCTCGTCTGAGGCTGCCTGAGCGTTTAGCCCGCTATTCTCATGGTCCGAATTGTCATCCACTACTCTTTGTGCAAACATCTTCGGCCCAGCGATTCCTCGCTGATTGAATTTGGGACAAGTGGGGTCGGCCGCATAATGACCTATCTGTCCACATGCAAAACATTTCACAGTCGCTTTACTGGCATTCGGCTTATCAGTCCGTTGTTGAGGGGCATGAGGCGCAGCAGGCGGAGCTGAGGGCTTATTTGAGGCATTCACGCCTCGAAATCCTCGCCTACCAAACCCCCTAGACACGCTGCGAACAGGTCGCGAGGCTCCCTTCTCCGCGTCCTCCTTGGGTTTATTACCCTTGTGGTCATTAGCACTCTTGCTACTAGCAGGGTGTGCTGCAGTCGATGTCCTCGACTTTCGGCGCATTGCCATAGACCGTGAGTTTTGCTCTAGGTCCAATGCTGCTTGATACAGCTCCGTCAATGAATTATACTGCACGGACAGGCCGTTATATACAGTCAACAATTCCTCGAATCGGTCGGGCAACGCGTCCATGAATTTCTGACGTTGTTGGAACTGAGTGGGAGTCTCCCACATGCGCTCTGCATGATATAGTAATCGTTCGTATAACGAGGCAACTCCGCCCTTCTCGGCACTATACTGCAATTGTTCAAATTCATGAGCGGCGACCATATGGATGTCCCGATGTATAAACCGGCGATATAGGCCGACGATGGCCTCGTCAAACCACCAATCGCGTTTATCGCGTGAAGGGGATCGAATGGTATTCTGGAACCAAGTGGCTGCGTCGCCGCCCAGGCAGGTGCCTAATATTCGCACTCGATCCCCGTCCAGCTCAGGACCTGTAATTCGTAATGTACTAAAGTATTCCAGCAGATTCTGGAGCCAAACTATAAACCCATCTGGGTCATCCTTGCCCTCAAATGCCTTGGGCACCGCCAATTTGGCTACTTTAAGATATGCTGGCGGCGCCGTGGTAGGTGGGTCGGCTACCGACTCTTGAATCATGTCCAATATACGTTGGACGCCTTGTATATCCCTGGGTCCGTTTCCAGGCACAAGGTAGGCCAGATCGTCCCGTCCAGCCATGGCACCAGGCGTTTGCCCCGCCGCTGAGCTCATCCGATTGTCCGGAAATCGAGAAGGGGCCATGGATCGGCGGGACCGTAAAGGGTCCGCTCTGGCGAATACGGAGATCGAAGGCATGGTGGTACGCCAAAATGGCGTAGTCGAAGCGGACGATTCATCGCGGCCTTCCGCGGCTCCAGTACGTCTGCGGCGCAAGTTAGCGGAGTCGAATGCCACGCTTCTTCGTGGCTCTGGAATGTCCAGCGGGCTACGAGTGGTTGTAGCCGACAATAACGGCGTGTTATTGGGCGGAGCAGGCGCACTTCTGGAGGGCCCAGACACGTCGGACTTAGCTAGTCCAGCTGCGGTTAGCCGTTGGAGCCGGCCGTGTTTCAGCCTTTCATGAGGATCAACATCCTCGTCCGACTGTCCTACTTCCGAGGCAGCGTCCAATAGTTCCCCTTCTACCTCGTCCTCCTCGTCCCGATGCCATTGCCTAGGAGATCCTTGGGAAACGTCTACTGCGGGCGTTTCAACATGCACATCAGCATATCCTTCCGGGATGTCTCCATCTTCGCCGTCTTCGGCGATTCTTCCCAGTAGGTCGGATACTTGAGCATTAAGCTCGTCCTCTGCTCGTTGCACTTCCAGGCGCAGCGTCGAAAATCTGCGTCTCGACGCCTGTAACAATGATACCAGCTGAAGTGCTGACGACTGGCTTATAGCCATGTTTGGGCCAATTATTGGTGAGGACCGGGGACTAACCATGCCTACCGGCATATCATCTACCGGCTCGGCCTCCTTGTCTAACTGACTAGGCGGTCGAGATCTCACAGATACATTGGACACTCGTGCCGAATGGTATCCTTCAGTTCGAGATGACGGCCGTGGAGCGGCCCGGCCCTTGCCCTTGTCGGCCGCGGAAGTCCTGCCCCTCGTGGTTTCCACATGTAGGGCAGAGCTCAATCCCAGCTGACTAGCTGTTGGCACATCCTCCGGAGTAGATCCCGGCGACACCCGGGGAAATTGGTATGACTCGCGGCGATCTACGCGACTATGGGCTCTAGTCGCGGCCTGAGAGCCTGTTTGTGTAGGCGATTCCCGCCTGGAGGCACTCGGCCTGTAAGGTCCAGCACCACTCGTGGTGACTGGACCCGAGGGAGTCGTCGGGCGCGACGATCGAGATGGCCTTCTGCTGCTGGCCGGGAAGTTCCCAGGGACTTCCATGTTCTATTCGAAATAGTCAGTAGTCACTGATGACGTGTACGTCGCCCAGTGAGGCGTAGCTGTAAAGCTTCACGGAAAGCTAAAAAAGTGTTAAGTTCACGTGGGTGCTTTTACCGTGCCCAATTCCTAACGAAGTAGCTTGGTCCGGGCCTTTATTAGGCGGCGTACTCCGTGAGGATGGTGGGCGTTGGCAAAAGACTTGCCCCACCAGGCGCCCGAGTCCCGAATACTCGGACGCCGTATGCGACTACGTATTACATAATAGAATGAGTTATTCTACGGGTAACGAATACCAGCCCTCGGGCTAAGTCCACCGGAGCGTCCCTTACAGCTGCCGCCTGGTAGGGAGCCCAACTAAATCTCTGCCGTTTTTCACGTATGTGGTACCGCCTGGTGCGCATTTCAAATGCGAATCAGACGCCACCATTCGCGCCTGATTTCGCTGCCCCGTTCCCAGCTGAGAGCATTTCTGGTGTTTCCCGACTGTGCTGCCGCCTGGTAGGGAGCCCAACTAAATCTCTGCCGTTTTTCACGTATGTGGTACCGCCTGGTGCGCATTTCAAATGCGAATCAGACGCCACCATTCGCGCCTGATTTCGCTGCCCCGTTCCCAGCTGAGAGCATTTCTGGTGTTTCCCGACTGTGCTGCCGCCTGGTAGGGAGCCCAACTAAATCTCTGCCGTTTTTCACGTATGTGGTACCGCCTGGTGCGCATTTCAAATGCGAATCAGACGCCACCATTCGCGCCTGATTTCGCTGCCCCGTTCCCAGCTGAGAGCATTTCTGGTGTTTCCCGACTGTGCTGCCGCCTGGTAGGGAGCCCAACTAAATCTCTGCCGTTTTTCACGTATGTGGTACCGCCTGGTGCGCATTTCAAATGCGAATCAGACGCCACCATTCGCGCCTGATTTCGCTGCCCCGTTCCCAGCTGAGAGCATTTCTGGTGTTTCCCGACTGTGCTGCCGCCTGGTAGGGAGCCCAACTAAATCTCTGCCGTTTTTCACGTATGTGGTACCGCCTGGTGCGCATTTCAAATGCGAATCAGACGCCACCATTCGCGCCTGATTTCGCTGCCCCGTTCCCAGCTGAGAGCATTTCTGGTGTTTCCCGACTGTGCTGCCGCCTGGTAGGGAGCCCAACTAAATCTCTGCCGTTTTTCACGTATGTGGTACCGCCTGGTGCGCATTTCAAATGCGAATCAGACGCCACCATTCGCGCCTGATTTCGCTGCCCCGTTCCCAGCTGAGAGCATCTTTAGAAAGTTCACATTGCGTCCTGCACCTTTTTTGCTTGACTCATCACTTCATGCGCGTACTATTGCAATCACCATCAACCCATTACATTGCTGTATTCTATCACCCTGTCCTCGCCTATCCACCATTACATGTTGTTTCCCAGAGACATGGCCAATCTGGCATCAGCGCTCAGCCTGCGCTTCTTGTGTGGTCTGTCCAGCGACAGCATATTGTTGTCCTTGTCTTGAACGGTGGTCACAGGCACCGCAAAGCCAGAGTGGTCGGCATCTCCTTCATCTGGTACACCCTTGTGCTTCCTCCTCTTCTGAGCTTTTGGTTTGGCTTGCCAACCTCCAGGACCGCTTGCTTGCTTGCTTGCCGTATGACGAACACCCGACTTGTGCCGCCCCTCCTTCTTGCGCAGAAGGTTCGCTGTGTCACGCTGCTGGAAGTGAACAGGCAGCATAGGGCTCTGATGGCAGACCGCCAACCTACGTAACATGAGCATAGTAGACACAGTGACGAGCAAAACAGAATGTTGGTACGCACGACCAGTTCTTCTTCCCCTTTGGGCCGGCACGGACGACACGGACCCCAAGAGCACAGTACTCCAGGGGTCCAATGGCCACAGCCCGTGACTTTATCACACTGACAAATGTACGCGCATCACGTACATCTGTAGCAGCGCGATAAAACACATCAGCCGTAACTTCTGGAAGAGCAGGCCGTGGGTCCTTCTCCTCCTTCTTTCTACCCTTCTTGGGGACAGACAAAGGTTTATACAGGCTGGAGCAGATCTATTAGCATGTGTCCATGAGTGTATTCAAACACTTACATTCTTCCAAATGGAATCAGCCCACTTGGGAATGGCGATGTAACAGACCACACCGTTGTCTGAGTGTCCGAGAAGTAGAGTGAGACGTCCAGCGCAGAAGCACGGCGAGTGCTCCGAGGAACAAAGAGCTCCGCACGGTAAATGTCCAACTTTAGGTGGGTACATACATCCAGTGTCAGTGATGCAGTCTTGTTGTTGTCGTCTTTGCATGGTCCTGGTGGGAGATGAGTGGTGTCGGTCTGCAGCAGATTGGGCAGCCATCAATATTTGCTCTGCTTGTCTCCATCACAGAAGTGGTGCACTCAACTGGCAGATTCTCATGACCTGATTGAAGCAGTCAAAATGGAGCTGCAGCATGTAGAATTGATCAAATGTAAGGGACATACCTAGACTGCGGTACATGAGTGTAAGCGGATCGCTAGCATTGTGTCGAGAGGTACCAAGCTCATGCCCGCACATCATATCCCATTCCTCATAACCGAAGATGAGATGACCCAAGTTAACGTCCTTGCAGCGGAAAGCAGCCTCAAGGTATGTAGGTTCAAAAACATCGTAGAGGTCGATAGGTTTGGCAGGATCAGAACGGGTGGCCGCGTCCTCAGAGTCTGGGTGAACGCCCACATATTTATTCAGGAGCTCCTACCCAAATGAAGCTATTAGTGCCTGATCAATTCATGTGAGATGAGCGAAAGACATACTTCATGGGCTTTGACCAGTTCCTTCATGCGGGAAGGCATGTACACGCGGCGCTTCCCGTGGACATGGAGACGGTGAGAGAAGCTGAGGCGTTGATCCTCAGTAGGGGCCAGAATGTATCCAACGTATGCAGGCTTTAAGAAATCACTATGGCAGCATAAGTAAATACTATGCTCAAGCTCCAGCAACAGCGCCCACATACCGGATCTCTGCATGTGCATGATGGGCAAACACCCAGAACGCTTCACAAAGTCTTGCCAACCTTGATGGGGACACAAGGACTTCGCCGGTAGTCAAGAACACTGAGAGACCAGCCACAAAGAATAGCTCGACGATCGTGTAAGTTCCAACACCGCCGAAGATGTTGCCATAAATAGAACGCTGCCGGAACGAATGAGTAGCCAGGGCCGTTTGGTGTTGGAACCCCTCACTATGTGCAACCTTCACTGCTTCAGCGACTGCGGCTAAGAATGCAGTGTAGTCATCGTAGACGTCCATGTGATAGACGGGGAGCGGCATGTCCGGTTTATACCAATGTGGCTGTTTGAATGCATTTGAGCAGTCCACTTGTATCAGTTTGTGTATCTGGGGCTTACAGTGTAGATATTATCCGCAGTCAAAAAAGCCAGAACGTAAGCATCCAAATCGAACGCTATGCCGACCTTGAAACCGCGGGCCTGAAGACTGATGCTCAGAGATCACGATGTGAGCACACAAGGAGAAGAGACGTACATTATCCACAGAGGATACCGCTGCTACCTCGTAGTCCCACTGCTCACGTGTGTATGGTTGGGCCATGACATGCGTCAAGAGTTGTATCTGCATGGGGACGGCTCAAGTGTTAGCCTGAACGCGAGATAGAGCAAGGATACAAGCTGATTGAGCTTACCTGAAAGCAGAGAGCTCCAAAATCCAAAATAATCGTCCTGGGTGTTGCACGAATAGAACCAAGAGCTAAACCGTCCAAGGAGGGCAGAGGAAGACCGTCGTAATTGGGCCAAGGTGATTTTTGTACATGTCGGGACCCGCGTACAATAGGTGTGTCCGAGTCAAGGCGATAGACAAGCCCTTGGGAAGCACGAGACGTTGGGTCTACCTTCTTTGCTGAGGTCTGCTCCTTGTGTGTTGCGTCTGACCAGAGCGCTTTGAGAGGCAGGGGAGGCTCGGCAGAGGAATGGATAGCATTGAACCAACGTTCAATGGTGTGAAAACAAGCAAGGACCTCGGTGTATTCAGGCATTTGCGCAAGCGTGTGAGCTGAAAGGAAGTCGATAGCGAGCAGGTCGAGTGGGAAAGAACACGTTCGTTCAGTGAACAAACATGCCGCGACGCGCCAACGCGTCCTGTCACACTATGTGACAAGCGTGTGTGCACCTTCAAGCTCTCATGTAGGGCGCAGATTTGCATGAAGTTGCATGATTCATATACATTTAGAGACCAATGGATGCACTCAAGCGCATTATTACTACCACAGAGCTTAGCAATCTTCGCCCCAGAAGTTACAGGCCAGATCGCGGTGCATAGACAGACCGGCGCTTGTGGCCACCCGGCGCTTATTACTTGTGCTGCCGGAGCATGCAAACCCCATGCAAAAAACCCTTTGCGACATCATGCACGCCACTGTCACAATCATTGGGTACGGGTATGCTCGTGGAGGTAGCACAAATCCCGGACATCTTGTGATATCATGCCACGCGCGGGAATAGCACCGACTTGCCAGAGCTCCCGTTCATTCAATCAGCGATAAATTCAGAATATCTATGGTTATAAGAGGCGGTCGAGCGAGGGGTGACAGAGGACTTTCCAAGAAAATCGCGTGCCGTCGGCGTCTACATGGGCGCTACGAAGCTGACCCGTTACGGATGCCATACCAGAACGCCTTCTAACGACGTAACTTCATAATATCCCCGCGCTACGGACGCCGGTCAGCGTGGTTGCTGTGAGTCCACATAGCAGCAAAACACGACCGAGTCAGCCGTGTTCAATCAGATTTCCAGAGCTTGGGGCCTTGTTGCAATCCGAATACCACGAGTCGCGAGGGATTCTGGACATATGACCTGTCAGATCTGTCATGTTGGCATATACGGTATACGGATATCTGGCTGCATGCACATCTTCGTAACAGCCGACAGTTTGAAACCGCGTTCCGGCTTAACTAGATAATGCTACATGACTCAAAAGCTTGGGTCAGGATCCGAGGATACGAAGGACAGGTAATATACTTGTTAGGACTCACCACAGCCCTAGTATTCTCCCCCCTCTTTAGATCCAGGGCGATCGAACGGAATATTATAGGCACGTTCACCACACGCTCGCAGAAAGAAACGGAGATGCATGGTGAGATTAGGAACTACGTAGCATGGAGTCTAGCTATACCACTATCGATACAGCGAGCCATCAGTACATCGCGTCCGTGAGAAACCGTGAATGTCGTGGGTTGTAGACAGAGACGTGATGATATCTGCATACCAAACGACGAAACTCAAAAACAAGGGCAAAGCATGCATAAACCGAACGGCAAACGCCCACGGCAACATAGAGGAGTATACCTAAGGCTTACGCCGGCCTCCTAGCACCCAACCGCGACGCGCCCCACTTCTTCTGAGGTGCGACCGTCTGGAAGCCTTCGTCGTTCTTCGGCGCCTCCTTTGCGGGTGGCGGGACGGCAGGGGAAGCGGGCCTTGCGGGAGTCGTGTCGCCTGAAGGAGCAGCACCACCCTCCTTGGCAGCCGTGCGTGCACGCCAGCCACCACCAGCACCACCCGCGGCGGCGAGGGCACCGGGACGGTACTTTGGCGCTGGGCTCTCTGACCGAGGCGGGGTCGCCGTGTCCGCACGAGAGGGAGGGACGGCACTGGCCGCCGAGCGACGCCAGACACCGGTCTCGGCCACCGGACGGGCAGCAGCAGGGGGTGCGGCTGCCGGGGGTGCCACGGCGCCCCGCTTGCGCTCGGCTTGCCGGCGCATGGCCTCTTCCTCGCGTTCCTGCTGGCGGCGGGCAGCCTCCATCGCCTGCTGGCGCTCCTCCTCTCTCTGCTTGCGCATAGCGGCGGCACGCTCCTCCGCCTCGCGCTTCTTCTCCTCTTCGAGAACGCGGGCGGCTTCCTCCTCCTCCTCTCGGCGTCTCTCCTCTGCAAGACGCTCTGCACAGGAAGACATTAGCAAAGATTGCCACTGCTGCGAAGGAAGTGTGCAAACCTTCTTCCATGCGCGCTTCCTCCTCCTCCTGTTCTCTCCTGATGCGCTCCTCCTCCTCCAGGCGTTGGCGCTCCTCTTCGCGCGCCTTGAGGACCTCGGCGCGACGCTTCGCCTTCTCCTGATCCATCTTCGTCTGCGCGTCGTGCTGCTTCTTCGCAAACTCCTCGCCCTTGCGAGCATGGATTGACTCCTTGAGTTTGGTGTACTCGCTGAGCATCCGCGTCAGGCGATGCTTCGTGTAGACGTCTTGTTCGTGCGCGGCACGGTGGCTCTCGATGCGCGCCTTCTGTGTCTCCTCGAAGACGGCACGATCGTTCGCCTGCTGCTGCTCGTAGTCCTTGGCAAGTAGGGGGCGTTCCTCTTTGCGGTAGGCACGTTCCACGTGGTCGAGACGCTTCGTGAGAACACGCATGCGCTCATTCAGCTCCTTCTTCTCCTTCTCGAGCTGCTCGACTTGGAGACGCATGAGGTTGTCTGGGTTGAGACTCTCCATATCCTAAACAGATTTGATCAGGGACAGAAAAATCCTTTGCCCACAAACGAAACACACCTTGATGTCGACCTTGAGCGTGCCCTTCTCCTTGAGACTCTGAGCGAGCTTCTTCGCCTCCTCTGCACGGATGTTCTCGATCTCTCGTCTTGCACGCTCAACTTCCTTGTTGCGGAGCTCTTGAGCGGCACGGCGCGCCTCCTCTTCTTGCTGGCGGCGGAGAATCTCGGCACGGCGGCTGGCCTCCTCCTTCTCCTTGCGGACGGACAGCTCGGAGAGCAACTCGCGTCGACGAGCAACAAGTGAGCGGCGGATCTGGAGAGCTTCGCGCTCAGCCTGCGCAGCGGCCGCGAGGGCGGTGAACTTGGCCTGTTGCTCCTCCTCAGTGGGTGCAACGGGGGGATAGAGGGCGGTAAGTGAGTTATGCAGGCTGAGAGCGACATTGCTGAGACGGGTGCGGATGAACTCGGACGTAGAGGGTTGCACAGCGCTGACATTGACCATAGAAGTCGACGAGCTGGGGTCTTCGACAGCGGCGAAGGGACTGTCCGTGAAGGTCATGCTCCCTGCAGCATGGTCAACGCGCACGCTCAACTCGTCGCGACGAGCACAGCCCATCACATAGGCCTCGATCTGTTCGTTGTCGTAGGAGCCAGAGCCCTCCACAGCGACCTCTCGCAGAGGAGTGACAAGCTCAAGCAGGTTGCTGATCATGATAGAGGTGTAGACTTGGGAGAGCTGAGAGAGGAGACGGGATAGGAGAGCATGCTGCAGGAGAGGGACATAGGAAGCGTAGGAAGAGTCGACGGCAAGAGACTTCAGGAGGGGGGCGACAGAGGAACAGAGGGTGAGGGGTTCAAATGTGACTTCGAGAACATTGTAGAGAGACTTGACAGACTCCGGCGAGAGCTTGAGCACATTACGTGCCAACTAATGAGAGGCGTCAGTACAATGCGGACATATGCGGCAACAGACTTACAGCCTCCCGCAACAAGCCAGCTCTTGTCGGCGTCTTGGTGAGCCCAAGTAACGCCGATAGGCGAGCGCCCTTGCCCTTCATTTCCTCGGCTCCTTCCTCGCCCTGGATACCGACGGGGACTGCGAGGGCGCTCACAAGGACCTGACCTGCAAGTCGGCTCATTTCCTCGTCTGACTTGCCGCCAATAGCGGTCACTACCGCGTAGTAGCGGCCCCATGCGGCGGCATGGTATAGTGCGTTTCCGCTCATGAGGAAGATTTTGGTCAACTTCTCGTAGTAGTTAGCCATCATTGCCGGGCGCGGCGCCTTCTTTGCCATGGTAAGGAGGTTGTGAACGTCCTCAACGGAGCGGAAGGCCTCCTGCCAGAGCTCAAGCTCTACAGAAGTGTTCAACTGGGCGAAACGGGTGTCAAGATGACGTTGTAGTGTCTCGGGGTCGGATAGGTTGATGGCATGGGGCTGGTGCGCGTACTTCGCGACATTGGAAAGATGGAGGCGGAGGGTTTCGCAAAGGCGGCGGAATTCCACCTTGCGCTGGTGCTTCAGACAGAACTTGAATGCTTGCTGGGCAATTTGCTACACCGGCGAGCTATGTTACGTCATGGGAACGTGCATAAGCGGGTGAAGACTGACCTGGTAGATGGTCTCCAGCCGGGCATTGTTTTTGAGGGTCTCGAGAGCAGTACGGTAGCTCTCCCAGAGGAACTTGAGCCACGGGGTGACAAGGGCCCTGTCCGTCCGGTCCTTGCTCTGGTCGCCACTGACCGCGCCAAGCAAGATGCTTTCTGGGGTCTCGCTGGCCTCCAAGTCATCGACGTCAAGAGCGACAGCCTTGTCGGCCTTTTCCTGCGCCTCCTGGACCTTCGCGTCCGAAAGCTGAATGAATTTGCTGATGACCACCTCGATCGAGCCCACGCTAGAGTTTTGCGCGATGTTCTTATATTGCATGAGACCTTCTTTCGCCGTACGGCCTTTGCGCAAGTCAACGCAGAGCTCAATGAAGCGGAGCATGATAGGTTCCAGGGAGGCCAGAGGGGTCGCGCGGAATCGTTTAGATGAGAACATCTCTGTGAGGGACTGCAGGGCGGCATGAGTTTGGCCGACAGAGACAAGGCCTTCGGCCTGTTTGAGGACCGTTTCAGGTTTTGAAAACGGCGCCATGCTGGGCAGGAAATCGTCTAGACGGCGGGGAGGATGGGGAGCTCGACGACGGCGGCAGGGCAAAAAGTTGCGGGCAAGTCAGACCCTGGCCCAGCCTCGCTGCCGCAGAACAAGGTTTATCGGATCTCAGATCTTAACTCCGATCAGGCAGACTCTGTCCTGGATCACGATAATATTTGATCCTCGAGTCTCCGAACGTCCGAAGCTCTCCAGACAGTGAGTGCATACTGGAGACGGATGGCGAGAGCAAGGGGCTCAGAGAGCCACCGATAAATTAGGTGCAAAGTTGGTCTACACTACTGATGCAATATCTCTACAATATGCAATACCCTAGAGTCCCTGAAAAAGTCCTGTATGTGCAATGAACGTGTAACGGTCTGCGTGCAAGTTCTACTCCTTGTCCTCTTCTGCGGCTTCTAATAGCATGTCTAGACGGAGGGTAGAGAGGTCAGCACAGAGTACCGCGGACAGGTCAGTGTGGGCTTACCGTTCCACATCGAATGTTGCATCTCCGACAACATGTCGTCTTCATCTCCAGAACGCGATTCCCTTGACATTGACCCGTCCAACCTGCGCCTGCACTTAGCGCGGCGCACCACATAGACGACGTAAATACTCACCTGCCACTCATATCGATCGACAACATGCTGATGTCGCTTGTTCGCTGTCGCCTTTGCAACATCCGTCGTGAAGGTGTGTCCACACCAAATGACAAGTCGGGAGACTGCAGGATGCCTGGCGACATGGCGGAAGAGGTGTCCCCATCGCCGAAACGATGAATGGGTGTCTGGCCTGGGGATGTGATGTCGCGAGTGATCATTGGTGGGGTCGCCGGGAAGTCGTCCACGATGATAGCAGGGATGTCTGTAAAGCCATGAGTGACCGGCAGCCTCCGGGCCATGACGTTTGCACTGACCCGTCTGGACCATGCCCATGTCTTGCATCCGCGCCTGTTCCCGCTGAGCAACGTACCGCCGGCGGTATAGGATCATCAACAACAGCGACTGCACGCGGTCAAAGTCCACGAGGTCGGTAACGAGCTTGTTCGTCTCCGTTCGCACGACGAGATCCTTCAAGCTATAGAAGACTGTCAGTGTCTGCCGAACACACGACCCGTGCCTGCGCGAATACGTACACCAGGGCTTCCTTGTCGACAATCAACTTGTGATGTGCCAAAAGCAAGAGCATGTTGGTGAACGAAATGCCCTTCCCGGGCTCGTGGGAGATGCGGGCCTCATGGTACAGGCGGTTGTATAGGTTCTTCCTTCGCTTGATAGCTGCACGGTCGACGCTGCTCAGAATCGCCTCAACCTTATTGAAGTCGTAACCCTCGACGATTTTCTCCGACCACGAATCACGACCCTGAGGATCCTTCGAGAATGACATGATCCTATGAGCGCTGTATTCTGCAGGGTAGATCCGGACTTCGAAGATGCCGCTCAATTTCTAAAGCATGAATTAGCCAAGGTAAACTTGATTCTAAACGATTTACGTACCCCGAAGAATCGGACGAAGTTTGTGCGCTCGAGGTAACCTGTCTTCGGGTTCGCGAACTCGGCCCAAACCTTCTTGAACGCGCGCATCTCTTCTCGGGTGATAGACTTGGCGCCGCTAGACATCTGGAAGACGTAGTAGAAACTCTCGACGACCACACCGGTGAACAAGTTGGCGAAGATGTACTGTATATTCGTTCATGAGCATCATTCCGCAATCATGCACAAGAAAAACCAACCATGCTCAGCAGGTTCCAGGCGATGAACAGGGTGAACGACCAGTAGACGCTACCACAGTCAGTGTCTCCACCAGGTCCGATCGTGCAACGGGGGTACACCAGAGCACTGGAGGAGTGAGAGTGTTAACATCGGGAGTGCATCACAGTATGATTTCAGACTCACAAGTCGTGCATGTACTCATTCCATCCTTCTCTACACAGGCCGTGAGCAATGTTACCTCGCGTTATACAAAACGTGCACTGACCCTGTTGTCATGAAGGCTAACATCACTAGAGCCTTCGCCATGCTGGAATAGTTCGCGTTGCGGCCTTCGCCCGTGTTCCATTTCGTCAGACTGAAGACCTCGACGTATAGGATCGCGAAGAAGAGGAACAGAATGACCCAGAGGCCCAGCAGACTGAGAATGACAGGAAGACTTCCCCTGTTGATGGCGTTAGCGTCACAAGACACACAATCACACGGAAGGCGACATACACGGCAGTCTTGAACAGCTTGTTGAGACTGTTGACGCGTTGCACGAGTTTGAAAGCGATGCTGGTGATGAAGAGCTTCTGCAGCTGTTGGATGACGAAGCCTCCCGTGTTGAAGCGCACTATCAAAGTGGCGCCAAGACTGCCGCCTGCGACGATGATGTCGAAGATATTCCAGCCGTTCGCGCTGTAGCTCGTCCATCCCAGGCCGAACATTCTCACGATAATATCCACGACGTAGAGCACTGTGACGAAGATGAAGAAATCGCCTGAAAACGACATGGTCAGGGACGTTACAGCGATAGATGGACGGAATATACTCACTGCGTATCTCGTCCAAAATGTGCTGCGGCGTGAACGTTTGCGTCCTATCAAAGTCGGTGAGTATATGGGAGGCACAGTAGGTTTCATGCACGTACATAAGAGCGATGACGTGCAGCGTGTAGAGGACGGTCATCATACGATGCCACCAACCATGCTTATGGACAGCACGGTCATAGCACCACTGCCTGATAGCCCAGGTGGGTCTCATCTTGGGACGCTTCGAAGGCCGCTGCCTTTTGATGAGCTTCTGCAAGTCGATCCATTCTCGTTGAGCCTGTGTCAGTAGCGCGGAGCCGGTCTTCGACGTGAAGTTGCCGATGATGATACTGTGAATGTATGAGCGTCTTACACAACTTTCACTTGCGAAGCGGGCTTACCTGACGAATAGCGTGAAGATGACTACACCTCCCAGCAAGTTGTAGATGAGGAAGAAGATCGAGTTGGCCACCGCCGCGTTGGTCTGCGGCTGCAGGCCTTCACCCGTGACGCTCGTCGCAACACCTAGAACGTCTACCCAGCCTTCGAGAGACACGATCTCAAAGAGAATGAGGAGCGATGACCTGAAGCTGTCGAAGGAGAACGTCGTAGATGGCGCCGGATTGTCCCACACTCGCGGCACGAGGTAGGTGAAGGAGTTGCCGTCGTTTACGAACCCCGTGGAATATTCGTTGACGCAGTCGGCAATCCCGGCCACGGAGGTGTCATTACATTCGTTCGTGACGCCCGCGAAGATGTTCAGACCCCACACGGCGTAGGGAATCATGTAGAGGATCGCGAGGAGCGCAGCGTCGAGGATACGAGCGATACCCGAGATGATCAACGACTCGAAGGTGGAACGCATCTTCTCAATGAGTGTGATGAGGCGGAGGGCGCGGAGAGCCTTCAGAGCACGAGTGACACGACTCAAACCGCCGATGAAGATGAGACCTGTCGTCGCGTTGATGAGGATGCCCACTAGGATGAAGAAATCAAGGATATTCCAAATGCTGCGGATGTATGCGTTTGGTGTAAACGAGAAACCATCCGCGATGATCTTGATGACGAATTCCAAGAGCAGGACCAGTGCGAACGATCCTTCGGCGAGGTCAAACCAGGTTCCCCGGACTTGCCCATTCTCGGCGTAGAAGTTGCGGCGATATACCGGCGTCGCTATGCTCTCTACAACGATGCCTCCAATCACGGTGAGAAGGAGCAGGAGCTGGAATATAGGATGAGCTACAGGCGAATGGGGGGTTCCGAAAATGCGGTCTCCGCCCGCTGGTGCAACGAGCTTCTGGCACATCTTGCGCAACCAGTTCTTCTGAGAGAAAATCCAGAACGTCTTGTCGTACGTAGGGTGATTCCGGATAAAGTCGGCCTTCTGGGCTCGGCGCTCGTAGAGGGCGTCGTTCAACTCCTCGACGTCAACTGCGTCGTTGTTCAGAGCAGCTAAGACTTCACTGTAAACGAATGGTGTCAGTGGGAAGTAGGCATAGAAACTGCTGGGCACTTACAGATGCCTCTCGGTCTCTTCGTCAACCGGGTCTGCGGTAGCAACAGACTCGCGGCGAGTGTTGCGGAGAGTCGTGAGCGGGACATCTCCTGCCGTGATCTCGCCTGCGAAGAGGCGCTGTAGTCGTCTCAGAGTGGATTTGGCAGTATATTGTCGCTGTGAGCCACCACGACGCGTCTTCGAGTCCTAGTGTGGTAGTTAGCACTTAGCATAGGATGAGACGAAGGGGAATAGACATACGACAAAAGAATTCTCCCGCTTCGGAAGCCCGTAGTCCTGCACAAGAGCTTTCTGCATGGGAAGTACCAGGTTCGATGGCAACTCCACCTCGACGGCCTTAGGCTGGGCCTTGAACCAACGGTACGGATTCAACTTGCGGACCCAGGTGGAGCGTACTTGTTGAGGTCGATGGGAGGCCCAGTAGTGAGAGGCTTGCCTACTGCGCTTCGACTCCTCAGCAACATCAAAGTTCTCGTTGATGACGGCGATGAACATCTGCAGCACGATATCTGGAAAATATGTCAGTGACAGCTATGACATAGCCGCAGGGAACGTACAGTTTGCGAAGAACATCCAGCCAGAAACAAATAGTACCACGATGACAGATTGGCGAAGGGGCACCTCTGGAACTGAAGCCTTGTAAAGCACATCCGTCCAATTCTCGGACGAGAACACTTGATAGACCCCCAGGAACGAGTTGTACAGAGTCCCGAAGTCGATCAAGTCTCCAGACTGGACGTCTCCCCCGACGAGCTGTACCGCGAACAACGCCGCTAGTAGATTGATCTCGATGAGGAACAGAGACATGTTCGCCAGACCGTACATGTTCCCGAATACGGCGAGCTGAGGGAAAGGTAAACCGCGAGAACGTGAGACGGTGTCGTGTCTACTTACCAACAAGGGCTTCATCCTAGGGATCTCCAGAATAACGCGATAGAAACGCATGAGTTGGAAGATGGTCAGCCAAGGATATACCGACGACTGGTGGATCGCGGGAATCTGGATAATGCTGGAACCGATGGCGAGCAACAAGTCGAGTACGTTCTGTCCCCTGTAGAAGAACTTCCGCCAGTCAGGCAGGTATGCGAGAACCCTGATCACGATCTCAACGTCGAAGGTGATCGTGATTGCCAGTTCGCCCTTGTCCAGGATCTCTGCGTGCATCGACGAGATGTCGACAGTACGGGTTGCCTGAAGAACGAGTGACGCCAGCGCGAAAAACACCCAGCACCAGCGGATGTTCTCGTAGATATCCCGAATGCGGTTTCTGCCGGCAACTCGCCTACCGTCTACCATCGACCACCCCTCCTCGTTCTCCTCAGCTACGACCGCAAGACTGGAAGACTCTAGATTAGTCACAACGTTTCAGGTAACAGGGACGGTTACGTGTACGTACGGAGCTGCGCCGAAGGCACTCTTCTTGGTATCCGACCGAATGGCGGAAAATGTGTTCGTGATGACCGCGACGAACAAGTTGATGAGCCAGAAGTTTAAAACGATGATGCAGACGATGTAGAAGAAACACGAGACGAAGAACTCGGAGTCCATCATCTGGTACATGAGGCCCGACCACTAGATATGAACAAATAGGGTCAGATGCAAAGATTTCGCAAGTTGGCGTGTCGCATACCCCGTTCGCTGAGGAAACGATGACCACTTGCAGCGCCGCATAGTAGATCACGTCAAAACTCTCCAGGTTAGCTTGCGGATTTTCATCGTTTTCCTGTTGCGGCTAGGTTAGAAGGGAAACATTCCGCAAAACTTCAAGGCGTACTTTGCAGATCTGTCCCAAAGGGCATATGAACCCTTTCGCTGCCGCGTTCTCGCCATCGACATTGATGTAACCCAGTGTTTGTAGAGTCGTGGGGTCGATATAACCGCCACAGTTCTGATCCAGGGATATCTCATCCTCACCCAAAGCAGGAAGCAGTTGGCATGTTCGGCGAAAAGAGCCCTTGAATGACTGGATACCGACGATGCTGTGAAGGGGAGCTGTATTTAGAACTGCTACCAAGTGTTGAATAAAGATGCGCACTCACGAGAAAATGATCATGGCGAACAGTACGAAGTAGGATACACTTGCTAGAAGAGGTCGAGCTGTCTTCAGAGATCGCATGATGGTCTGCATATAGGCTTGAGATTCAACCGTTCCTCGTTGCGGGCTCAAGAACTTACAGTGGTACCGGAGGTGACGGCAAGCAGTCTAGCCGTACGCAATACGCTCATGGCTCGGAAAAGACCGATATGATACTTGCTATGCTCTGCACCAGCAGTTGCCAAGATGACGGTTATCCAAAAGCTCGTGATAGCGACGAAATCGATCCTGGTCCAGCTATGTCGCAGGTAAGGTAAGTTACGGTGAGTTTGCCCTCTGGCATCCTCGACGCTCAAACGGAATGGCAACGAGAGTGTGTCGTTAGGGTTGTCGGAGCGCAGCACCTTAGAAAGGAATGTCGGCTCGGAGGGATTCCGGATATGTGAGTGCATGTGTTGAGCCCCCGATAGCGCCTTTTCGACCATGGGGCTCTTGGAGTGGGCAGTGTCGGAGCGTGGGCGAGAAGGTGTGCCCTTGCCCCCAGAATTTGAGGATGTGTGTTGTGTCGCAAGGGAGTGGTGTGCCAAGGTGAACGGTCGAGCGATGTTTCTGCGAAGCAGCTTCAAGCGCTGTGTTACCGAAAGCCCGCGTTGCAGCTGGGATTGGGAATGGTTGCCAGTGAGGGAAGGAGTGCGAGCGGTGTTGAAGCTCGCCTCCACAGCTGTGTTGGGAGCGCGTGCGATGTCCGGATATGTCGCAAACGGCGACCGAAAGAACGTGGAGATCGGGACCTCGGGGTCTAATAGGAGTCCAGACACACATATGCGTGCAAACGCTTCCAGACTGCTGCAGTTAGCAATGTTATCAGGTGGGGACAACGGTACTCACGTGAATAAGCAGAACAGAACGAATAGCACGTAGTCTTCCCAACGGTGGAAGTAACCAACAACCGGCGGTGGTGGGGTATCATCTGGCCAAGTCTGTGGCAGGGCATGAGGTCGAGAGGCTTGTATGGTAAGGACGAGGCCGTTGATGATGATGAGGAATAATATAACAGGCTCAGTCCATCTGGTGTAAATTGAGCACTTCACCATTGCACGAAGGTGCGACTTACGGATATACGAGGAATTTGTACATTGCGAGGCGAAGCTTGCTATGTGGACCCAGACATCCTAACGTTCGCCCACGGATAGGAAGCGTCTTAGTTAGGTCGGGCAACGCTTCGTCTTCGTCGGGGAGGTCATCCTCATCCTCGTCCTTCTCGAACTCGAGAGCTTCACCTAGACGTACATGCTCATCCAAACCCAGCCCCCCGAAGTTTACGACGCGTAAAGACGCGCGTCTCAGGTTGCGAGAGAAGTCCTTTAACGTTGTTCCCGTCTTCTTGAGTGGGGACGCGGCGTACCGCACCGTCCGCCGCTTCCCTCGAGACGACGCACCAGACCTTTCTGCTTCCTCACCATCCGCCCTTCCCCACTCCGTGCCTGTCCCTTGACGTGACATGTTTGATGTGAGGTGCGCCTCGTCGTCATCGCGTGTACTGTCGGTGGTGTCCCCCGACTCTCGGAAATGGGTTGAAATGAGAGAGGCCGAGGATTGGCCCGGCTGAGAAGCTGAGTAGACGGCGCTGGTGTCTTGATAACGCATCCCGCCGTTACGATACGAGAAGTCTCGAAAGGGCGGATCCTCATCGGTGGGTGAGAAGAAGGGGTCTTCAGTTGAGGTCCACGTCGCATTCCCTGCACGCGACGGGCCCGGGGCGGAATCCTGGTCAGAGGGCGGCAGGTTGAAACGTAGAGGGTCCTGTACAGCGTTGGCTCCTCCCCAGCTAGTCCGGCGCCGAGCAATACTGTCAGACGAGAGAGGTGTTGCAGGACGGGAACTACCAAGGCCAGCGGGCGTTCCAGACAAATCAACAGCAGAGGAGGAAGAAGAATGACGCGACTGTGAGGATTGGCTTGCCTCCATACAGATCAGAAAGGAGGGCTTCAGATGAGCTCGCTGTGCATGACGGCGGCGACGGGTCGATGGGCGTTGTTACCGACGCCGTCCCCCAACACCGCCCAAAACATATCAAAACTCCGATTGGCTGTGATTGATGCCGCAAGGGCCTCGGCATGTCGGCATTGTCGTAATTGTAATAACTACCCGAAGATCCTCGCGCGGAGTTCCAAGTTGAGCAGTGGTGATAAATTGCTAATATTGATTATTGATCTTCATCGCAACTTCCACCACATCCTGGTCCTCACCCTTCATTGAGTGATTATATGTGTGCTTGAAGAGTCTTTCACGACTATACAACATGAATTTTACGACCAGAACACCGTACGCCGCTGCAACACCCGACCGAACGAGCTTTGAGCCAGAAATTCCGCTATCGCCGCTGGTCTCTTACATCCCTGCCCCCTCAGCCACTGCTCGCGTTCTAGCAGATACTCGTACGCGTAGGAAGAGCCATGCGATCCTCCAAACGGCAAGAACAATCGTCGAAAGCAACGTGGGCATGCTGCTCGTGGCAGCAGCTCAGCTGTTCTTCTCCCTCATGAACGTGTGGGTTAAGAAGTTGAACAGCCTAGATCCTCCTGTACCCGCGTTCGAGGTGCGTTAGTGAACGTACTGCAGTATACAAAGTACTCATGGTAGCACGCTTAGCTGATCTTCGTGCGAATGGTCAGTAAAAAACAATAGCCCTCATTCACATTGCTGGCGTGACTTACCGTACCTATCTGCAGTCCATCACATGGATCTGTTGCGTAACATATATGTGAGTGGACAAGCGATTGCCAAAGCCTTGACAGTCGTTGAAAAATGTACAAGGTTCATCGTAAAAGTCCCTGATCCCATCCTCGGACCGAAGGGAGTCCGCTTACTCCTTGTTGGGCGTGGATTCTTTGGGTACGCCGAATGCTCCTAGTTCCTGATCATTCTTTGACTATGACACAGGTTTTTCGGCCTTTTTGGAGTGTATTATTCGCTACAATACCTCTCCTTGTCGGATGCCACCGTGTTAACCTTCCTCGCACCGATGTGCACCGCGGTAACGGGCGCTGTCCTTCTACATGAGCAGCTGTCCTGGCGCGAGGCTGTTGCTGGGCGTGAGTACACCCCTTCGCATTCCTATGTGCGTTTCTAATGAAACGATACTTCAGTGGCGAGCTTGCTAGGCGTGGTATTGATCGCTCGCCCGAATTTCCTCTTCGGCAGGCAACATCAAGGGCTCGCCGCGACACTAGATGGTCGCGCCGAGAGTCTCAGCACCATCACGGTCACTCCTGCCCAACGTGTAACTGCCGTCGGGTGTGCAAGACTTGCTTTGCCCATGGAATTGCGCTAACTCGGAGTTTATGACAGAGTCGCATTACTTGGAGTGCTCGGGGCTACCGGCGCGTGTGAGTTGGATGATGTTGGTCCGTTCATCACCCACCGGATCTCTCGTTGAACGGTGCCGCCACAGATACTTCGATTCGCGCGGTAGGGAAACGCGCCCACCCTCTCCACAATTTGGTGTACTTCTCGTCGCAGTGTGTCATCGTGGCAACAATAGCGTAAGTATTGGACAGTCTCCCGCTGCAATGTCACGGCCTCACCGCTCCTGTCCTAGGATGATTGTGATGCAAACGCCGATAATTGTTCCTATGAGATGGGAATGGCTACTCATGCTTCTTCTCATCGGGTTGTTCGGATTCGTTGCGCAGGTAACCCGCTTGGTGCGCTTTATCTCACTGCAGCGCTCATGCCGTTCGTTTCAAGGTTCTCCTGACGATGGGTCTGCAACGCGAAACTGCTGGGAGAGGGACTATGGCAGTGTATATACAGGCAAGTCCCACGATCGCACTAGTTGCAGCCCTATGTCTGACGCATTCCACAGATCATATTCGCAACGATCTTTGAACGTGTGTTTTTCCACAGCTCGCCGTCGCTGCTATCCTTATTCGGCACAATGATCATCCTCACGTCCGCCATTTATGTTGCGGTACGCTCGTAATCCCCTCATCGTATTCATCATCTCATATGTCCTGAATCCTCCAGCTCATCAAAGCAAGAACACAAAGCATACCTCATGCCGAAGGCATCGCCGCGTCGGACGACGCTTCGCTTGAAGAGGGTCTATTAGCAAACGCGGATGACTTCGATGAGCAGGAGCCCGTGTACGACACAAAGGAGCCCGCGCCGGCCACCGCAGTCGGATCGGAGCTTCCGGATGCTACTCGCCAAGGACACCAGAGCGGTACGGACATCACGAAGGATTAACGTGTGCCGTTAAGCGAACCCTAGGACACCGCAAACGTCCATAGATGCAGAAGATGCTTAATTTCATTCTGGCCTACTGAGAACCTCTCCCGTCTTGGCGGGATGAATGTCTGTTTTTTTTCTTCTTTCCTCCATACGCGGAGGCTTTGAGTACACTCGGCGGCTCCAAGCGTAAAACATTTGAGTCGTCAGCATGCTGCGCACGGGCGCCTATCCGCGCATGTGCGGGGAAGTGCGAAGTCTACTCTTCGACCACAACGACGACGACCCCTCTTCTCTAGCATTCGGCTCTGCAACGCTACATCTTAAACATACCTAAAAACCGCTCGCCTTCAGTCTCTCAAAGGAAGCCGGAAAGTCCGACCACCCAGGTCCAGTCATGTCCGGCATGCAACAACTCGGCAAAGGCTTCATGCGCACGGCCAAAAACTACACGAAAGGATACTCAGATGTGCAGGCCAAAGTACGCGATGCGACATCCAACGATCCGTGGGGGCCGTCGGGCACGCAGATGAACGAGCTCGCCCAAATGTCATACAACCAGTGAGTGCCTGCGCTGGCCCCGCAGTCCCACGGGCACGGACGAGCCTAATGCGCACACAGGGACAACTTCGTCGAGATCATGGAGATGCTGGACAAACGCCTGAACGACAAGGGCAAGAACTGGCGGCATGTCTTCAAGGTGCGGCTGTTATCACCCCCCGCGCTGTAATTCCGCTCACCTACGCCGCAGTCTCTCACTGTGCTGGACTACCTCCTCCATGCCGGGTCGGAGAACGTCGTGGTGTACTTCCGCGACAACATATACATCATCAAGACGCTGAAGGAGTTCCAGTACGTCGATGAGGAGGGCAAAGACCAGGGCGCAAATGTGCGGCAGAAGGCGAAGGACATCACGAACCTCCTCCAGGACGAGTCGCGGCTGCGCCATGAACGCCGCGACCGTGCGATGATGCGTGATCGCATGACCCGGGGGCGGGGGGAAGGAGGAGACGACGAAGACGAGAGCACGCAGAGGCGGTCACAGAGCGTGCCTTCTAGGAAGCGCAACGGGGGTACCCGCGAGGAGGATGACTTGCGCAAGGCGCTGGAAGAAAGCAAGCGGACCGCAGCGGAGGAGCTGGCACGACAGCGGCTCACTGCTGAGGAGCGCGACCTGCAGCAGGCTATCAAGCTCAGCGAAGAAGAGGAAGCACGTCGTGCCAAGTCTGTTCAGGACGCCAGTCAGCCCGGACTGTTCGACGATGCGCAGCAGCAGTGCGTATCCATTTGTTACTACATCTCTTATGTCTAAGTCTTTCCATCCAGGCAGCAGGGCACAAATCCTTTCCCGCTCGTCGACACCTCATTCCAGAACCAGTCCCAGTTCATCCAGCCTCAGTTCACCCAAATCCAACCACAATTCACGTCTTTCAACCCGTACCAACAGCAGGCGCAGCAGGAGGCCATGCAGGTAGCACCGTCTCGCTGGCTCTCACATTGCATGAGCTGACATCTGAGACAGGCGGAGTATATGCGCCAGCAGCAAGAGTGGCAAAACCAGCAGGCGCAGCTTCAGGCACAGCAACAAGCTCAGCTTCAGGCACAGCAGCAGCAGCTTCAGCAGGAGGAGTGGATGAGGCAGCAACAACTCCTTCAAATGCAGCAACAGCAACAGCAACAGCAGTTCTTGATGGCTCAACAGCCGCTCTTGCCTCAAGCTACAGGGTTCGGGTAAGGCGTTTATATCTTTACATGTGTTACAGACGTTGATGTTGCTCTAGTTCGAACAACCCCTTTGCGCCTGCAATGTCCCTGTCAACATCGTCTCTACCGTCCTCCAACGGTCCGATGGGGCAAAGTCCGGTCTCCTTCAACTTGCAGGGCACGTACGGCCAACAGCCGCAGACGTCGCAGTCACCACCACCTCCTTCACAGTCCGCGCCTCCCATCAGGCAGAGTACAATGCCTGTGGTCAAGACGCGTGCCGACGAGGAGCACGCGAAGCTCGCTGGTCTCTTCGCCAACCGCGAGGACGGCGTCGACACGTTCGGCAACTTCGGCAACCTCAGGTTGGTTTCTTCGTACTAGAAGTGCGATATGTGCCTGTGCTCACAACTATGCAGGTACGGTCAGCAGGCAGGCAAATTTGTATCGTCGCAGCAGACCGGGCACAACCCGTTCGCACTCCAGCAGCAACAGCAGCAGCAGACCGCCGAGCAGCCGTTCTTCTCGATCTAACCGGCCTACGCGTTACTCCCATCTCCTACCCTCGTCGTTGATGCTCCCGTCCGCGCGCCCTCGGTGACATGTCATCCTAATGGTACCACTCGGCGGTCAGCTATACCCTTGCCTCTCGTTATCTGGCGCCTGCCTTGCCATGTATGCGAAACGATCGATCACCCGGCTAGGGCCGGGAGGATCGTGCCCGCCGGACATTGATATAATGTGTGTAGTTTGTTTGTCTCTTCCTGTTGAAAGTACGTTTGCGTCGGGATCGTGGAGGGGAGCAGTGCGTTTCGTAATCGTAACGAGGTTAGGAGAAGAGCTGGCTGGAGATAGAATTCAACTCGTAATGCGTGTGTACAGGTATCTACATCTTCTGAGTTGGCATGAGGCCGCTTTGCCCCTTCATTACATTGTTCGGTGATGTCTTACCTCCTGAAATGATGAGGCCTAGGTTCGTCAACGAACACACCCCCACCGCGTTGCAATCGCGCGACGTCCATATGGGCGCTTGATTAACGATATCGCATATACCAACTTCCGCTTTTGCACCACCTTCCAGTAACAACTTTCCTTGCCTGAAAAATATACAGAGTGGGAGACGATGTTGTTCGTAGCGTACAACATGCAATGCGAATGACTGGAAGGGACGTTGTGCGCGGACGAACAATGCAGAAACGTGCTTCGATGCATTTGGATGCCGGAGCCACGTTGGGTTAAGCGATTCAAGCTCCGACTGAATCTCAACACCCTAGCCCTCATCGCTGTTTCCCTTTTGACCTCGTCCCTCCCGGTACCCCATCCTCTAACGACCCATCCCTCGACTAGTCCCTGCTCTAATCCCTCATGTACGTGTCTTTCGTGTCTCTGCGCTGTATCTACGAGGGGGAACGCTGTTTTGCGACAGCAGCGACGCGTAGCGTTGCAGTTTTCGCCTCGACGCGTTGATTGTTTAAATTCCGTGCTGACGTTGCCGTACAGAATGCGTGAAATCGTCCATCTCCAAACCGGCCAGGTAAGCACGACGTGTCTTTCAACGCTACCAATCGATTCCAACATCTCTTCTCTATCAGTGCGGTAACCAGATTGGTGAGAGGCGTCGGTAGGATCGGCGCTGGGCCTTGTCTGACGATCTTTCAGGTGCCAAGTTCTGGGAGGTTGTCTCTGACGAGCACGGCATCGAGGCGGATGGTGTCTACAAGGGCAACAACGACCTCCAGCTTGAGCGCATCAACGTCTACTACAATGAGGTCGGCTCGAACAAGTACGTGCCCCGTGCCGTGCTTGTTGATCTCGAGCCTGGAACCATGGACTCTGTCCGCTCCGGCCCCCTTGGTGACCTCTTCCGCCCCGACAACTTTGTCTTTGGCCAGAGCGGAGCCGGTAACAACTGGGCAAAGGGTCATTACACCGAGGGTGCTGAGCTTGTCGACTCTGTGCTTGACGTCGTTCGCAAGGAGGCTGAGGGTGCCGACTGCTTGCAGGGTGAGTTGTCACATTATCTCGTCACATGTCACAGTCACACGATACTGACCATCTTCAAGGCTTCCAGATCACGCACTCTCTGGGTGGTGGTACCGGTTCAGGCATGGGTACGCTCCTGATCTCGAAGATCCGTGAGGAGTACCCCGATCGTATGATGGCCACGTTCTCCGTCGTGCCGTCGCCGAAGGTGTCCGACACCGTCGTCGAACCCTACAACGCGACGCTTTCCGTGCACCAGCTGGTCGAGAACTCCGACCAGACGTACTGCATTGACAACGAAGCGCTTTACGACATCTGCTTCCGGACACTCAAGCTGACGACGCCCACGTACGGTGACCTCAACCACCTCGTGTCCATTGTCATGTCTGGTATCACGACTTGCTTGCGTTTCCCTGGTCAGCTCAACTCGGATCTGAGGAAGTTGGCTGTCAACATGGGTGCGTTACACGACCTATCGTACTACAGTGCCAATGTGCTGACTGCGATGTAGTTCCCTTCCCTCGTCTTCATTTCTTCATGACCGGCTTCGCGCCCCTCACTGCTCGCGGCAGCCAGCAGTACCGCGCCGTCACCGTCCCCGAGCTTACCCAGCAGATGTTCGATGCCAAGAACATGATGGCGGCGTCCGACCCCAGGCACGGTCGTTACCTTACCGTCGCCGCGGTCTTCCGTGGGAAGGTCTCCATGAAGGAGGTTGAGGAGCAGATGCAGAACGTCCAGAACAAGAACTCTGCGTACTTCGTCGAGTGGATCCCCAACAACGTGCTCACCGCGCAGTGTGACATCGCGCCCCGCGGTCTCCGGATGGCGGTCACCTTCCTCGGAAACTCGACGGCGATCCAGGAGCTCTTCAAGCGTGTCAGCGACCAGTTCACGGCCATGTTCAAGCGCAAGGCGTTCTTGCATTGGTACACGCAGGAGGGTATGGACGAGATGGAGTTCACCGAGGCGGAGTCGAACATGCAGGATCTGGTCGCCGAGTACCAGCAATACCAGGATGCCACGTACGTTATCTCCTTTCATCTTATAGTAGACATGCCAACTCACTGCATCGTCTTTAGCGTCGAGGAGGAGGAGGTAGAGTACGAGGACGAAGTGCCCGCCGAGGAGGAGTAAGCGTATCGCTGCGTGGTCGCTTGGCTTTTTACCCCCACATGCTCCGATAACCCGAAAAGCTCTACATCATATCCACATTATATTGGTCGCTTTCAGTGTTCTCTGCACGTTTTCCTCCCCCTCTCCCTCTCGCGTGGCGCGGGTCGTCGTACGCCTGACGATCCGCTACATCCACGATCATCCCGGTTGGCACCGAAGTTACCCTAGTCTGCATACCTCCTGTCCATTCATTGTCGTCGTACTTTCACGAATTCATGTCATCTCACCGGGATCGGATGCATGCATGCATGGCCTGGGTCGGGTGAGGCAAAGTTGAGTGTATCGAATGTACCTCCTAGTAATCTTCTCCGTTGGAGCGTATCGGCATGGTTGCTGTCCTACCTATTACTAGTGCTTCAGGCGTCTCGATGGCATTTCTGTGTGAAGCTTTCCGGATTCCGGATTCTCTCAGCTGCTCTGCTGACTGTCTATACACGCTGGTGCGACCGGCGGCCGGCGTGCTACTGCGTCAAACTGCCTGCATCGTTGCTCTCGCACTGACGTCCATCTAAGCTCAGTTTCCAGTCACGATGACGAGCACGATACCAGACAGGTCAATCAGGATATGCGCGGATAGAGGCGGCACGTTCTGCGATGTGCATGCCTCGTTCCCCGATCCGGACAAGCCGGATGAGCGCAAGGAGATCGTCGTGAAACTTCGTGGGCCCATTCTCCATTCGCTGTCTATCCCAGAGTCTGACCAAGGCTGCAGTCTCCCAGGACCCTGCAAACTACAGCGATGCACCCACGGAGGGGATCCGGCGTGTGCTCGAGATCGCGACGGGCGAGAAGATACCGCGGGGGACGACCCTTAGCACAGACAAGATCGGTGCGCAAGCGACTGCTCGAACGCATACGTGCGATGCGTTGCTGAACACGATGCGCAGACTACATCAGGCTGTCGACGACGGTCGCGACGAACGCGCTCCTCGAGCGCAAAGGCCACAAGCACGCGCTGCTCATTACCCGCGGCTTCCGGGACCTCCTGCTCATCGGGAACCAGTCTCGCCCAAAGATTTTCGATCTGAACATCCGCCGGCCGCCCCCGCTCTACTCGGCCGTGCTCGAGGTGGACGAGCGTGTCACACTCGTGGGCTACACTTCCGACCCTAAGGCTGAAGAGCATGCGGTGCAGTTCGATGAGAATGGGAAGATTAAGAGGGGGTACCGCGGAGCGGGGTGGGACCAGCAGGGCGATGCGGAGGGTCCGGGGGAGATTGTACAGGGCCTGTCTGGGGAGGCGGTGAGGGTTATGAGGAGACCTGGTGGGTCCCTTCTGCGTCGCATCCCTGGTCGCGGACTATATGCTCATGCCTGCGTATCGTCGTGCTTCCTTAGATGCTGCCAAAGTCCGGGAAGACCTACAGAAGCTCTACGACGACGGCTACCGCTCTATCGCGATCGTGTTCGCGCACTCCTACACGTACCCGGAGCACGAGCTCGAAGTTGCCGCGCTCGCGCGCACGCTCGGCTTCAAGCACGTCTCCGCCTCCTCGCAGCTGTTGCCCATGATCAAGATGGTGCCCCGCGGCGTATCGTCCACGGCAGACGCGTATCTGACCCCGGTCCTGCGCGATTACCTCGACGGATTCTTCACTGGGTTTGACGAGCAGCTGCGGGACGGCAAGGTCCAGAGCCCGCGCGTGGAGTTCATGGGCAGCGATGGCGGCCTCCTCGACCTGAACAACTTCTCTGGGTTGAAGAGTATTCTCAGTGGCCCTGCCGGGGGCGTCGTGGGTTACGCGCTTACGAGCTGGGACGAGGACAAACGGACGCCTGTGATCGGGTGGGTGCGCATATAGTCAGTATATCGCAACATTATGCTGATCGAGTTGAACAGCATCGACGTCGGCGGTACCTCAACGGACGTTTCGCGCTTCGCGGGCCGTTACGAGGTAGTTTACGAAACGACCACAGCGGGGGTAACTATCCAATCTCCGCAGCTCGACATTAACACTGTCGCAGCTGGGGGAGGATCATGTCTAACTTTCCGAAACGGCCTATTCCTCGCCGGTCCTCATAGCGCGGGTGCCGAGCCTGGACCCGCTTGCTATAGGTATGTCACTCCTTGGTTCCGCCATTGTGACATGACTGACGAATCTGTATCAGAAAAGGAGGTCCGTTGGCGGTGACAGACGCTAACTTGCTCTTGGGGCGTCTCGTCCCGGACTACTTCCCCAAGATCTTTGGCAAGTCTGAGAAGGAGCCTCTTGATATCGAGGCATCACGCTCGGCGTTCAACGTGCTCGCGCTGGAAATAAATGCGTCAGTCGGTGAGGATAAGAAGATGGGGCTGGATGAGATCGTATATGGGTCAGTCTTGAGCATGTTGAACGACATGAAGGATAGCTATCTGACTGCAATCCCACAGATTCATCAAGGTCGCGAACGAGACGATGTGCCGACCCATCCGCGCGCTCACAGAGGCTCGGGGATATGCGACATCGAGGCACATGTATGTTTGCATCCTTTTACTATGTGTGGGCGACTGGTCAACGCTTGCTGTCTAGTCTCGCAAGCTTCGGTGGTGCGGGCGGTCAACACGCTTGCGAAATCGCGCAGCTGCTAGGCATCAAGACCATCCTCATACACCACTACAGCTCGATTTTGTCAGCTTATGGCCTTGCACTTGCTGACCGGTGAGTTAGAGCATACTCGTATACAAACAACCCACTGATCACATCCGGTATTAGCGCGTTCGAGCTTCAGGAACCATCATCCACCTTCTACACGCCTGAGAATCGCGCCATCCTCAAAGCGCGCCTCGACAAGCTCGACGCGCAAGTCCGCGAGGAGCTCCGCCGACAGGGCTTCGAGGGTTCGCGCGTGCACGCCGAGCGCATGCTCAACATGCGCTTCGAGGGCACGGACACGGCGCTCATGGTGCTCCCCACGCCCGCGGACGGCGACGGCGCGGAGGACTTCGAGGCGGCCTTCCGGCGCGTGTACAAGGCCGAGTTCGGGTTCCTGCTCGAGAGCAAGTCCGTCATCGTCGACGACGTGAAGGTGCGCGGGATCGGGAAGACGTTCGACACGCTCGGGGAGAGCGTCTTCGCCGAGGTCGCGCGAATCGCGACGCGCGATGTGGACCGCACGCGGGCGGACTCGACGTATAGCGTGTACTTTGACGGCGTGGGTCGGGTGGACGATACCCCGGTGTTCCTGCTCGAGTCGTTGCACGTCGGGGACGTCGTGAAGGGCCCTGCGATGATCATCGATAATACCCAGACGATTGTGATCATTCCGGGGGCGACGGCTGTCCTCACGAGCAAACATCTCTTCATCACTTTAGAGTGACGGCTGGTGGTCGAGTATATAGAAGGAGGCGACAAGACGGATGGAAGCAGGACAGCGATGTAGTTGTGTACAAACATGTAGCATTGAATATCTGGAGCGACATTTATACGCATACAGGGAGAAGCCGTGGCTTCAGTTTGCGGCTTTAGATCGCAGCAGGTGTGCATCCGGATAAGCTGGTCAGTTGTGAAGGGCAATTGACCTGTTTGTACGTGGTTTGCCTGTTGAGTTAAGTCGAGAGGTGACGGTGAGTATCACAGCGGACTCTGCGAGGCGTAAAACATACCACTCGTTGACATCGCCCCCGGCCCTATTCAGAAGTGTGATCAGTAAAGTCGTACCCTTCAATCTGTTAACAATCTGTACCATTGCCAGCGCCAGTGGCATCCTGCTTGTAGGTTCGATGGCAGTTGCGCGCATTCAGCGTCCGAGGTAACACCTAAAATACACGGTCTAGCACAGTACACGTTAGTATAATGAACCAGATGGACGCACCTCCGTATTGCCTGCCCCAGCCTCCAGAGGGAGCGCCGTATTGAGCCGTGCAGGCGTTAAAATCTGCGTCGTACCAAGTACTTCAGCTCAAGGTCATATGCATAAGAAAAACAATGCGGCAACGTACCTCCAACACCACCGCCTGGTGTCTACAATTTCCGACGCGTTAGGCAGCTTTAGATTGTGGACGCTTCGATAATGGACGTACATATATGTCGAAGTCTGTGTCGGTGATGCCTGTGGAGGACCAAATGAGACACGCCGAGGATATGTGGTTACATCGAACGCACCACCGGCGTTGATCGCCTGCACGATCATGGATTTTCCCTTGCCCGCGCCAGACGTCCAAGTGAACTCGTAGCACTTGCAGCCTGACAACGACACCGGCGGTCAGCATCGTCTGCCCTAGATCCTTACTTGACGTTTTCAGGCTCACAAGTTGAAGTTGCCGTGTTGCCGTGCCCTGCGAACCCATACGAAAACGTGCTGTTCACGATGATCGGCTGGTATTTGTCGCACGAAAACGACAGGGTGCCCGAGGACGCGAAGCACGCGTTCTGCGCGCCCGCCGCCGCGGGGCCGTTGGTCTTACTGCAGGACTGAACAGGACCGCGAGCACCTGAATGAATTCCGGACTTCAGCTGCATTTTCCACCAGGCTCGGGGACACGAGTCCTACCTGGGGATAGGTTGGACGTGTAACCACATGCGGGCTCGCAGCTGTGAGTGAAATGAGTTACCGGCAGTGTCTCCGAGTCGCAACAGATCGACAGCATACCAATCCCAAGTCGTGGTGGTTGTGCCTGTAGTTTGCCCGTAGACACACATAAGGACGGTAGAGCATAAGGCGTACAAACTCAAGGATAGGAGGTGAACCATCTTGACGGCGGGTTGTGGTTTTGTAGGAGGGTGACTTACTTGCCATGGCTTTTATGCTCTCGCTGGATAATCCCCCCGACTATCGCACATCGAGGTCGCGTGCATCGTGACCAGAGAAATCCCCTCGGCTACACAGTCGTAGAACATAGTTATTCCGATGGTGTCCTGTGGCCTTCAACAAACGTCGGCATGACCAGACTCAAGATGTCATTGGTGGATGATATTAGCGCCTTGAGATGTTTACTTGGAGTTTCCAACGGCAGGCGAAGCTCTGGCCACATGGTCACCATAGTTGTACACTGCACCCGAGTATTCAGTATCTGGAGCTAAGACCCACTGTGAGCAGCAGCGATCAAAACATGCCCGATGAGCGCACGAACTTCGTCAGGCTCCCGTGGACGCCGCTCCAAATGGCACTTACCGACGAGGAAACGACATTGGTCCGTCTGTGAATGCAAGATGGGTCAAAGCTGAGCCCTGCTTCTAGCTCAAGAACATCGACAAACACCGGAGTCCACGGCGGAATTAGAACCTGCTCACCTAACCCCAAACCGCGCGTGAAACAGAAGTCTCCTGGCCGATGGAGCGTCCCATGACAGTCAGCTATCACGTGGGGTTCTATGTCAAGTCCAGTGTAGTTGTGCACAAAGCATCCAGCATGCGAAGCGAAATATAGAATAGTCCATAGAAAGTTGCATCGTAGTTGAATTCGTGGACACATGTACAAGAAGCATACATCTACCAGGACGAACTTAGATGAATTATTCACAAACGCGAGACAACCACGTCCATATCTGATGCGCTCACCTAACGTTCGATTCCATGTTCAACCGCAATCTGAAGTTCCTCTAACGCCTTCCGTCCCCGCGCGGCCCAGTAGTCGAGCACTTGCTGGTCCTCGAACCACATTGCTTGTGACCCGTTATCCGCGGTCTTCTCTTCTCCGTCCTGTACCGATGAGGATGATATCGCTGGGGACACAGTATCAGCGTCGTTGCCAACGTCGGCGCCCCCAGCTTGAGATTCGCGCATGCGTTGTCGTTTCTTCCGCTTGCGAGGCTTCTCGGAGTCTTCAGCGGCGGATTGAACGGAGGGCTCAAGCGATGCCGCGTTCCCAACGGAGAGATCGCTATCCTCGGACCGCGCTACTGCGCCCTCCAGGTTTGCGTCATCGGAGGCAGAGTTCTCAACGGATGTGTTCGGGTGCTCTCCTATTTCTGTCGTGGCTGATGGTCCCGTCGGCCCCCAGAGCCCTCCGGAACGAATCCATGCCGCAACATTCGCCTGCGACTTGATCTCGTCGAGCACGCCGATCACAGCGAGCAGCGTCTCGTCGTACGACACGTTCGGCCTGCCTGCCTCCTCAAGATGCTCCAGCAAAGCCGCTCGCTTCTGAAGTTTCTTCGCTTTCCGTTTGCGCTTCTTGGGTGTCTCCGCGGAGGCCGCGTCGGCTGCGCCATTCTCACCCGCCTGTTCGGATACGCCCGGAGCGGTCTCTACGTGGTCTCTTGCAATCGGGCTACCGGGGGAGGGTGGTGATAGGAGGTCGGCGAGACTAGTGTTAGAGCCCTGGACCTCAGACATTTGCGCATCGAGTTCTTCGCGCGCATCTACTGCAGCGTGCCACTCCTGCTCCTTTAGCAAGCTTTCGAGGTCTTTTGCTCGCTTCTCCCCAGAGTATTCGCCAATACAGACATGATTGTATGGCTGTAGCTCCGCTTTTCGAGGCGAGTCGTCCAAGAGCAGCGTCGTAAGCGCAGAGTGGGTTTGGGGAGTGTCTAATACGCTCTCGTCGCTGGGGCGGGACGGGCTTGATGGTTCGGGGGACGTGCGCGGAGTGCTGGCGATAGAGGAATGTGGGGATGAAGGTATATGCGTAGTTGGTTGCGACAAGAACGACCATGGCTTGGCGAGGTCCTTGACGGTCTGCACCTTGCGATCTACGGGCTGTGTAAGTGGGATGTAAATGGACTAAGGACAACGGTGCGTACGATAGTGATCGTTAGACAACCCAAGTGTATCTCGAGCCCAGATGGCAAGCATCTTATCCTGGTCCTCCCCAAAACACCTGTCAACCATATCTCCAACACTGTGCGGCTGAGCAGACGACCAGACCATGACGTCCAGCCACGACCTCGTTTCCGGTGCGAAAAGGTACGATCTGAACGCGCGCATATATGGCCTAGGGTGTACGGGGCGCAGGCGAGGTAGCCAGTTACCGTGTCCATCCCGCGGACGGTCCTCCTGTGGCAGCTGATTTCTCGCCTTTGGACGCGGGTTGTGTGGAGAGCGGTGCAGCAGCGTTCCGTTCAGATCCAGGACAAGGAGCTTTCTCGAGGCGGATGGCTCCTCTACTCGCGATGGAACGTGTTTCGCGAGGGCCAGATAGGTCGGCGAGGGCGGCCGCGGGGGAGGAGGTGTTACAGAGCGATCATCCCGCATTGCTCGAGGCGCGCGAGGGGGCGGCGGTCTCGCGAGCGGCGAAGGCTCGTTGCGAAACGGCGCTATGCGTTGCCCATCCCCGCGAGAGGAGCCTGCACTCTGGTTCGCTACGCTGGGAGATGGGTGGAGGGCGATCGCGCTAGACAACAGTAGACGAACCATGATGAGAGCTCGTGGATTGAGGTGGCAATTGGTAGCCCTCACCCTCGCGCCCCGCATTGCCGGCGCGTCCGTGGCGACTGGGGCTCTCGTGGTGGCGGCGGTAGTGTCCAGCCATGATGGGCGTGCGCCGCGCTGTGTTAGAGACAGCGTTTCGCAGTGAGCGATACAGCTTTGACGTCGCGGAAGGCGAGCGCGATGACTTCAGGATGGTGGTTGGACGCTGAGTTGTGGCTGCGGCAGGAGCACATTAGATTATTGGGAGACGCCGGGCGCGCGAGTAGGCCGGAATCCTAGCGCAGGCGCCCGCCCCTTGAGTTCTCGCTCAGACTTGGTGGAGGTTCTCGTATTACACCAATATTGCTTCGACTCCATGGCTGTTGTCCACTAGCCCGCAGGTAGATACTATACAGTAGGATTGTCTAACGCTACAAATATTTTTCGAGATGGATGGTACACAAAACGCTATCACCGGCGACACGAAGCTTAAACACTTCTCGGATGCAGAGGCTCCTGCACTGGCGGGTGTCGATGCCCTCTCACGTAGAGAGGCCCACGCATCAGAGTGGGCTGGGGGTCGGGCGGAAGTAGCCAGCGAGCCCCTTCCCCTTGGCACGCCGGCGCGTCTTGCGAGGCGGCGTCACAGGGAGCTCCGCACGTTCCGCCTCGGGTTCCTCTTCGTCAACAGCGGCTTGGAGCGCGGATGACTCTGTCGCTACAGCGTCTTGCTGTTCAGCGTGGAGCTGGGCCTTCGCCTCCTCCTCGTTCAAGATCTGGTCCAATATGTCCTCCTGCTCCTGGAAGGTCAGGGATTGGACTCCCGCATCCGCCATGTTGACGTCCTGGGCTTCGTCGGCCGCGTCCCCCATCTCCAAGTCTCCATCCAGACCCGCCGAGCGATCGACCCCCGAGCCCTCCGCGGCATTTTTATCCACTCCAGGAGCTGCCGGCTGCGCCACTATCTGAGTCGTCGGAGGGAAGTTCACGATCTTCCACGTGTACTTCTTCCGGAGCTCCTCCATGCGCCAGCCGGTCGGGCAAGGTGCGCACGGCGAGACGAGGTCCGAGTACTCCGAGTCGTCCTCCACGTAGGACCGACGGGGAGATGAATTGCCGTTGCAGTTGTACTGCATGTCTCTCCCCCTGTACTCCCTGTCGTCAATCGCCGTTGGGGCGTCGGGCCCGTCATTGGGGAGGGGGCAGCTCTGGGCCCGCCGGCGAGGAGAGCCTTGTGGGGGCGAGGGAGGGCGCGGCGAGGACGGGGGCAAGTGGTCCGGGTCGCGAGACGACCCGCGGTGGTAAAAGGGAGAAGTTGGGAACGAGGCGGGATAGTCCTCGTAGCGGGTTGCCTTCGGCGGTGTCGTGATATCGTGCCCGCTCATAGGGCCTTCAGTCGCGCAGTGGGGAGCTCTCCGAGCGAGCCCAACGGGAGACTGCGCGGGGGAGGGTGGGGCTGGCGCCTTGCTCCGCCGCCGCTTTGCGCTCAGCTGGTTGACGGCCTCATCGTCCTCGTCCTCCGTATCCCGGCGCCGCTTCGCACTCTTGTTTGCCAGGGGTGATGTGGGCGGGTTGAGGTAAGAGAACGTATCCGAGAGTTGTTCGTCTTCCATTGTCGGGTCGCTTTGCATATCGTCAGCCGTGAGCCTGGCACTCGGCGGAATGAACAAAGGACTCACTCATTCTCTCTCGCAATGTAGTCTCTGGATTCGCCGTCGTCGTACTCGAAGTAATCTTCAGTCATATCATAAGTGGGCGGAGGATCGGCTGGGTAGTCGTCCTCCACATAAGCGGGCAGCTTGATCTTATCCGCAAGCTCCTCCAAATGCTTCACAAAGTCGTCCCCGGCGACGTGGCCGAGGTCGCGCAGCAGCGCTTCGTACTCTCGCAGCTCGTCATCAATCTCCGCAACCGCGAGCGTGCTCTCCACCAACGACGATTCCGCGATCGCGCGAATGCGGGATAGCTCCCGCTCGAGGCACAGACCATCCATTTCCAGGCCATGCTCCATAGTAGTGAGCCAGTTGGGGGAGTGAGAGCGGGGTGGCGGGTACGTATACTTCGTACCAGAATCTTTGCCTCGGGCGGGGTCTTGCTCCCGCTCGAATTCGAGAACCGCCTCAGCCCCAAACCGCCGAGCAATCCCATCTGAGGGCGCGTGAGTCTATATGCCATATCACGGACCATAGATCACACTCACCTATATCGAATTGCATCAAGGGCATGCGAGAAGGCCGTACATACGGCGACGCTACATCCGCTTCAGGATCCTCCGCGTCTTGTGCGGAGTTGGCGCTGCGCTCGGCGTTGATGGTCTTCGCTGCAGGTGCCTGGGTCGGTGCCGGCGGCACAAAAACTGGCGAGCGTCGTTGG
Source organism: Lenzites betulinus (assembly GCA_022264855.1). Lineage (NCBI taxonomy): Eukaryota > Fungi > Basidiomycota > Agaricomycetes > Polyporales > Polyporaceae > Lenzites > Lenzites betulinus. Next base: position 304,803 of record JABYQU010000042.1, on the reverse strand, counting down.
AAGAATGCATCATTGCCTTGCCCTGGGTTTCTGTCCACGCCTTTGCCTTTGACAGCCCAGCGGTTCAGATCTTCGAGGGAGGCCGCTTCGAACTCGGATTGCGAGACAAAGGCTCGCATCGGATGGCGGTTGGAAACGGGAGTTGTGGTCAATGCAGCTGCTGATGCCTCTTTCATCGCCCTTCGCGGTGAGGAAGGGGAGGCGTGCGCCGAAGTGGAAGCCATGTGTGAGTTCATGTCGTTTGATGCGCGAGGGTGAGTGATAAAGTAGCGGCTCGATGAGCGGACGTGGTAGGGAAGATTGTAGTGGTAAGAGAGAGAGAACGAGTGGCCTTTAGACGCTTGCGGCATGTTGAGTTTTATAGGCGGGTGGCTCACCTCGAGTCGGCCTCCATTGTTCTTTGTTGGTTTTGATGGGATGAGCGTCTACCATGGCCATGGCTGGGCGCTAATGGGGATTGCTCAGCAGCCCTCGTACTTTATGGATGCATTAAGCAGCAGCTGTAGATGTACCAGACCGTGGGCAGGCATGGCCATTGACATGGCTAACTTCGCTACGTGGATCAGGGGAACGAGCGTAAGTAGAGCTGTTCTGGCACGCGTTGATAGCAAAGCATCAGCATTTTGACACCTCCCCTTCAGGCTCCTCCCAAGTAGCTGAAGTCTTCCAAGTCCTCTCAAGTCCAGGACTTTTGAAGACCAGTCCATTTGCCTAACAAGTCGTGTATACTTTGCCAAGTTGCATCTTGTCTTGAAAAGTCCATGAAGACGGTCATGAAGTAGCTGTACAAGACCATTCTAAGAGAAATATATCAGCATTGCTGTACTTCATTTTGGGCTTGTAATCACACTTGGTTTCCAATAGGCACACATGGATGCACACTTCACAGACATCAACTGATCCATTATCAGCAGTACACAGCACAGTACTACACAAGCCAACAGTGGTAGCAGATATCTATGAAGGCTGGTTGAGCAGCCTGTACCATACATAAGACACTGGGTTGAACCAGTGACCAGGTGGGGACAACGGCATCGCCGGGGTTCAAGACAAGTCCGGGGCAAATATGGGATGGGGACTCACATCGGTCCCGAAGACTCGGAACCGACCACAAGAACAGAAGCGACGACGAGAGGGGGGGAACAATGCGAGAACGGGAAACGAAGACAATGAGGAGGGTAGAGCTCATACTAGATGGTGGGGGTACGCAAAAAAGAGGTACTAAGTTGAAGGCGGGGGACGACGAGGGAGGACCCCAAACACAAGGCGGTAGGTAAAAACGACACGGGACAACCTGGACGCATGGATGACAAGGACGCGTAGTCGGAGGCGGTGCTGACGCCGTCGACGCATGGTTGACAATGACGCGAGGTCGACGACGACGCGCGGTCAACGACGACGACGCGCGGTCAACGACGACGACGCGCGGTCGAGGACGCGCGGTCAACGACGACGACGCGCGGTCAATGGCGACGGGGCGCGGTTGACCGGGAACGGGGCGCGGTTGACCGGGAACGGGGCGCGGTCACCGGCGACGGGGCGCGGTCAACGACATGGACGCGTGGTCAACGACGAGGACGCGCATTTGCGGACATGACGACGGGGACGAGGACGCGGCGCCCACGATGAGCACGCGGGGACGCAGGCCCGGGGCCGACGACGAGGATGCAGGGATGCGGGGGCGACGACTATGATGGGCGGTCAACGCCAAGGACGCGTGTTCGACGACCAGGACGCGCGTATGCGGGCACGACGAGTAGGGCGGGGGGCCGACGACGAGCAAGCGGGGCCACGGTGGGACACTGGCAGAAACGAGGCGGGGTCGGACGGAGACGAGGCGGGGGACGGAGACCGTGAGGCGGGGGACGGAGACGAGGCGGGGGACGGAGACGAGGCGGGGGACGGAGACGAGGCGGGGGATGGAGACGAGGCGGGGCACGGAGACGAGGCGGGGACGACGGGACAACAGTCGCATGGTTGAACATGGCTGGATGGCGTCAAACCAACCGGTTGAGCGGATGGGTCTGCCTACACAGATAAATCTGTATCTACCCTATACACCAACTGATTAGAGTCTGCCATTTGCGCACCGGTAGAATGCAAACAGGGAGGACTTACATTCACCGTCCGATTCAGTCATCGCTGCATCGCTTGCGGATTCGATAACGATCGCCTTTTTGTCCTGCACAACCTTGTGACGATGGTGGTGGGCACGGGCGGCGTCCAAAATGGCGATCCAACTCTCACACGAGAGCTTCTGGGCACGCGCAAACATGTTGGCAACCTTTTTCGAACTCTTAGCCACGCCGTGAGACACGACGACCTTGTCACCCCAGTTATCCGCGGAGAAGTATCCGGGTTGGCCGCTCAGGATAATGCGTGAGCCAGACAGCCAGATGTTCAGAGCTCGTTCAACCTGGGCAGACACGTTAGCGACAAAATATGTTGAGGAATAATTGCTTACTGCGAGGGCGGCCAGAATCAATGCGCCGCTGGGCCGTAAGTCCGCGTTGCCTTCCTCGTCGCGCAGAGCAAATGGTACTGCTTGGAGTACAGGAATGTGTACCACACCGAAGGTCTTCAGGATGAGCTCCCCTTGCAAGCATCCCTGCACAGCGTGAGAGATGTGAAAGTGTAGTTAGATGTGCCCGAAGATGGCGTACCTGTTTCTTGCCATCGTTCCATGTACGCCATAAGAATGGGGCCTTCAAGGCCGCGACGTTTGTCCCAAGCTGGAGGCGGCACCAAGCGCCACGGACTTCAGCTTCAGCCATGCCGGCTTTGAGAAAATGGGCTTCAAGAACGTTGAGAGCAGCCATGGCGAACTTGCTTTGCCACTCTGTAATCCGGCTGTTCATCTAGTGACGTGCAGCGTCAGTGTAGTGGTGATGGGACAGACGAGAGACTGACTAAGGTAAACACGATGTCGTTGGCCTCGATGACGTGGTTGTGGTCGGGGAAGACTCGTTGGAAAAGAGCCTGGCGTTCGTCGAGCGACAAGCTGTGCCAAGGCTGCAACCTACTCATGGTGGTGCGAGTCAGTGGGATGAACTCATGGGTGAATCGTTGGCGGATGCTGGGCTCGAGGTCGGTAGTGTTCCATCGGTGACGTGTCGATCCCACAGTCTGAGTCGCAGGACGGTGGTTGACCTTGACGATGCTATCAGGAATATGCGTGACATCTGTAAGTTGGTCGGTGGGCTGGGATGATAGCTGAGATGAGTGTACAGATGGGGGGAGGGAGCGGCGATGGGGACGTACAAATGCATCATCTAATCCCGAGGAACTGGCCGAGTCCAGTGCCGGGACTCCCCAGGGCGTTGCGGGGGTTCGAGGCATGGCGGCGCCCTCGGCGGTGTCATCTTCGTCCTGCAAACCTCCATACTCATTGACCCCACTGCCACCGTCGGTTGGGGGAGCTTCCGCGGTGTTGACTACTGCGACGTGAGTGGGCCTGGAGCCCGCTTTCAGAGTGCTGTGAATAGATTATATCAGGGAGTCGCCGATGTGCACCATTTTGGTGCAGTGGTGCTTACCTGGCGGTTATTTTCCCTTGCGAGCCCACGGTTGTATGCACTGAGGGCAGACGTGTTACCGGCAGCTTACGGGGGGTGGCCGATGTCGTCGGTGTGGCTGTCGTCTTGTAATGTGAGGCCTGGGCAACAGCAGCAGGCTTACCTGGCTGCGTCGATTTTTTGGGCGTGACCCATCCGGCGCGCAAACCTGTTGGCGTCGCAGTTACCTTCGACTTCTTGCTTGGTTGAGCAGCCTCGATTTCGGGGTTGCTGGGAGAGGAGGTAGAGGCACCGGGAGGGCGAGTGGAAGAGGAAGAGTGAGCGAGCGCTGGTAGCCACGTCGACAGTCACTCACGCGTGCTTGAGAGATCCGCTGGAAGTCACAGATTCCCTGTTCAGTAGGAATCTGTTGTGACTTCGCACGGCGGTTATGTCGGCGCGCCGAACCTTGGGCTGACGCTTGTTGCTCTGCTTCGCTGGCTTGTCCACGACTACCTCATCCACGTCCTCATCGCTTTGAGCCTCCTCTTCCCCAAGCTCGAACTCTGAAACAGTGCCGTCGCTCTCGGCTTCTCCAGCGTCGAACTCTGGCTCGCTCATGAGTCCAATGGCAAACACGTCGGTTTCGTCAGTGCCTGCGAGTCAGTAAGTCATCTTCCGATCCCAAGTACCACTTCACCATACTGAACGAGCTCACCCATTGGATCATCATAGTCAATTCCGGCCATAGGAGCAGCAGAAGTTCCAACACCTGGCATGTCACTGCCGCCGTTGGTGGGTGTGCTCAGGCTCTCGGTAGAACAAGATGGGTTGATGTCGTCGCCCACAGGCTTGGCGACATGACTCGTCGTCGAGGCACTTGCTGCCCCCAAGCCATCTATGGCACTCAATAGTAAGTCAACCATCAAACAGCGAGTACTACAAGCACTTACCTGCATTCTCAGGTTCAATAGACCGCTTGACCCCGCGCGGACGTGGTTTGGGCGTCGGGCGCTTTGGCTGACGACGGGCGTCATCTGCTGCGCGGGCGGCCTGCTGCTGCTTATCCTCAATGGATGCGGCTCTGAGGATCGCAGCGTCCCGCACAGCGGCTTTCTGAGCAGCGGCAGCCACCTCAGCCTTCTTGGTAGCTGCTGCCTCTGCGCGGCGCTGTGCGGGTGGCAGCGGAATACGGTCAGGCTGATCAGCATTCCAGCCAGCTACATCAGGTAAGCCAGGCCGTGCGGTCTGATTTTTTGCGCGTGTCGCCATGCGATGTGGTGCTGACGGTGCGTTGTCTATAGGTGCAGAGGTCGACTTCGCCATGTCGTAGGAGGACGAAGATACAATGTCGGTTTTCGAGACGGACTTGGGTGAGTCGAGGGAAGCTGCTGGTCGTGGTGGAAGTCAATGCTGACCAGCCTCCCTCCAGAAAATGTGTCGCATCTTACGCCACCATCCACGGCGTCCGGAGACCCCGTTGCAGGGAACACGGCCTGGGCGTCGCGTGGGCAATCTTCTATCCGATACAGCGGGTTGGTTGCTCGATCTCCACATTGCTCTCCCCGCCTCCCTGCCAGCTGCTGCACGCCGCTCGTCGCTCGCCATGGGTGTCCCAACTTAGTGATGCTCGTTCTACATGGTACGTAGCGTCCAAGGTGAAATATAGTCATGCACTGACCGCTATACATTCCACAGTACTTCGCTGAGTTTGCGGGGACGAATGCACCGCGCGTCGCACGCCATGCATGAAAAGTTTAGCCCGTCGCCGTCCGCCCACCTCACCATCCGGTCCGAATCTTGGCGGCCTTGCTAGCGATCAGGGCACCTGAGGGTTTCGGCTCTCGGAAATACGGCCGATGGGACAGAGTCGCCCATGTTGTTGAAGTCCAAGTCCATCTGGCTCCAGTCTCAATCGGAGTTGAAGGTTCCTACTCGTACTTGCACCGTCACCGTGACGTCGAACCTGCACAATCCAGCCGATAGACTGTCACTTCGTAATCTCGATCTTGCGACTCCCCGACGTCCTGCAGCTCTCGTGGAGTGTTCTACATTGACCCGCTGACAATCCAGTAAGCACGTTTGTCAATCATGCAATTATCGTTGTCTTACGTTGTGTGCCCAGTACTTTGCAACCGCAAGCATGCTCAGGAACTTTGTAGCAGCGACTATCCCATGCGTTCATGACGGCTGTACGAAACTGTTCAAAAGCCTAGGTGGGCGTAAGCGACATCTACAAGCAGCTCATGCGAGGCCACCTGCCGCCGAACCTCTCAACGCTCTCCGGGACAACTCTCGTAGCCCACCCCCGGAGATCCCTCCTGTCCAACCTGACCATGACGAGGTTGACATGGTAGATGACGTCCCTCTCATCTTCCCCTTGCCCAATGGCGAGGCTGCTGAGGATCACGCCGGCGTCCCTGATCCCTCCTCCATTACAGTCACCCATCCAATCCTTACCGGTGAGTTGCATTCGTCATCAACGAATATTTAATCTGACTGTTGTGTGGCCCAACTTGAAGGACGCCCATGCGACGCCAATGGTGATCCAGTCGCTCCTGATGCCGCGCCCCCTCCGCCACCACCTCGGCAGGCGAATGATTACTCGCCCTATCATTCACGCGCTCAGTTCGAGCTTGCCGATTTCTTGTTCAAGAAAGAACAGATGTCTGCAGGCCACATCAACGAGCTAATGCAGCTATGGGCGGCGACGCTGCCACCTGGCCAAGACCCACCTTTCGCCAACGCCAAAGACATGTACGACGGTATCGACAGTATCCCTCTTGGCGACATTCCGTGGCAGGAATTTAGGGTAACATACATGGGTCATCGGCCCGACGACAATGTGCCACCATGGATGCTGCGCGAGTATAGCGTATGGTTCCGCTGTCCGCGCCGCGTTCTCCATACACAAGTAGGTAATCCTGACTTTGCCCACGACATAGACTTTGCGCCAAAGCAAGTCTTTCGGGGAGACGAGCGCGAATATAAGGACTTCATGTCGGGCGATTGGGCATGGAATGAAGCGGTACGTCTTGGACATTTAATAAGTTATGTTTGTTCCACGACATCGCTGACACGTGTTATGGCTTCGGATAGGATGTGCTTGCCAAGGAACCGGAGAACGTGGATGCGACATTCTGCCCAATCATCCTCGGAAGTGACAAGACGACAGTGTCTGTTGCCACCGGCCAGAACGAATACTATCCGCTCTATCTTTCTAACGGACTAGTCCACAATTCAGCTCGCCGTGCGCAGAGAAATGCGGTCTCATTGGTGGCATTCCTCGCGGTGCCAAAAAGTATGTTCTCACCTCGTCGCTATCATTAGTATTAAGCTTGGATGCTCACCCGGTGTCATATACAACTAGCTGACCGGGAGTTCGCAAGCAATCCCCACTTCCGCAAATTCCGACGTCAGTTATTCCATGCGTCACTCCGGACCATCCTCGAACCCCTGCGCGCAGGTATGACCGTCGCTGAGATCGTACGCTGCGCGGACGGTCACTTCCGCCGTCTAATCTATGGGTTAGGGCCATACATCGCTGACTACCCGGAGCAAGTACTCCTTGCCTGTGTCGTTCAAGGGTGGTGCGCTAAGTGAGTATAGGTTCTTTTCACCTTCGTCAGCGAAAGCGATACTAATATTGTACACAGGTGTACTTCACATCGTACAGCCCTCGACCAGGGCGATCTACCTTGGCGATGTCATGCACACACACAAGCCCTCCTTCAGGCTCTCGACCTAAAGGTCCTCTGGGATGAATACGGCATCGTGGGTGACTTAGTTGTAAGTTTATGTTCCTCACAACGCCTCCTCCCGTCTGTCCTCATACTAACCTCGATGTACAAGCCATTTACCACGGGTTTTCCCCGCGCCGACATACACAACATGCTTTCTCCGGACCTCCTACATCAAATAATCAAAGGGACGTTCAAGGACCACCTCGTGACGTGGATTGGACAGTATCTGGAGCTCAAGCACGGCGAAGTTAGGGCTGCAGCCATCCTTGCCGACATCGATCGCCGGTAAGCCAGACTCTCCGCCATATATCTCAAACTAAGTACTGATTGATGTTCGCCCACAGGATTGCTGTAGTGCCCAGCTTTCCGGGCCTGCGACGTTTCCCGGAAGGCCGAGGTTTCAAACAGTGGACCGGCGACGACTCAAAGGCGCTAATGAAGGTACTATCATATACTATCTCATGCATGCAGTGTAGATGACTGACACATCGTTATCGTAGGTCTACTTGCCCGCCATCGCGGGCCACGTCCCGCCCAAGATGGTCCGCGCTTTGAGCGCATTTCTGGAGTTCTGCTACTTGGTGCGCCGGGACGTCATCACGACGTCAACCCTAGCCCAGATCGAGGACGCTCTCGCCCGCTTTCATGAGCACCGCGTCGTCTTTGAAGAACTCGGTGTACGGCCCCCGGATGGTCTCTCACTTCCCCGTCAACATTCGATGATGCACTACCCCTATCTCATACAGCTTTTCGGGGCACCGAACGGGCTTTGCTCCTCGATTACGGAGTCCAAACATATCAAGGCGGTTAAGGAGCCATATCGCCGTTCCAACCGTTACGAAGCACTCGGACAGATGCTTCTGACGAACCAGCGTCTCGACAAGCTCGCAGCCTCTCGCGCAGACTTCACGTCCCGTGGGATGCTCCACGGCTCCTGCATCCGCGCTGCTGAGGACGACGTCGATATCTGGGCCGGCCTCGGTTTGGAGGATGAGGGCGTCCACGACCCCGCTGATCTCATCGAGATCCATGCCGCCGTACGTGAGGATGACGATGGGGGCCCTGTGGACGGAGATGTCTTGGGGGAGGTGACGCTCGCAAAACGTCAAGGTAAGTCGCCGCAGTTGCCCATGGACCTCTAGCTAATGATTTCACAGTTCGGGGCTTTCCCAAGACGACGGAGGGTGTCGCAGACATTGTCAACACCCCAAATCTCCCCGAGCTCATCCGACGATTCCTTTACGTCCAGGTGAACAACGACATCGACTTTCAAGCAGGCGGCGAGGTAGATCTCAACCTCTGTCCTCCGGCCCCCACGCGGCTTGCAGTATACCCCTCTGCGCTCGCAGTGTTTTACGCGCCGAGCGATAACTCGGGGGTCAGGGGCATGAAGAAGGAAAGAATCCGGTCATGTCTGAGTTGGCGGGGTGGGCCTCCCCGTCACGACTGTGCGTTTGTCGTCGATGACGACACCCTCCCCGGTTTCCGCGGCCTCGCCGTCGTCCGAGTTTTTCTTTTCTTTTCATTCAAGCACGGCAATGGGACAGTATATCCGTGTGCCCTCGTTTCATGGTTTGTACTCTCCAAGAACACGCCGTGTGAGGACACCGGTATGTGGATTGTAGAGCCCCATCTCGACCCCCATGGTCTCCCTGTTATGTCCGTCATCCACTTAGATTGTATGCTTCGCGCAGCCCACCTCATCGGCGTGTCTGGAACTAGTCATATACCTCGTACACTTAGCTATACAGACTCTTTAGATGCCTTCAGCGCTTTTTATGTTAATAAGTACGCCGACCACCATGCTCATGAAATTGCGTTCTAATCAAATATATTGTATTGACTACTATGGCTACAACCTGAAACTTGAAGCTTGAAGTGTCTGAGTCTGTGAGTCTGTGTGCAAGTTCCGACGGCCTGCTCAAGTCTGCCAAAATGGTAAAGTTCAGCTGCAAGTACCTTCTTGAGTATTAAGACGGGCGCTCACATTGAAAGTCACAGCTTTGGACGAAGTCGAGCGTCTTAATCTGAAGTCGGGCTACTTAGCTGTAATCAAGGCTACTTTGTTACCAGAAAGCTTTCAAGTACGTGTCAAAACGCTGATGAACCGTACCGGGCACCTTGAGCGTAGCGAACACCAGCCTCCCTTGCTCATCCTCAGTCATCAGAATGCAACCATACACCGTCAACGATAGTCCAGCATCGGGGTGACAGTGGTGGCATCGGAGGATGGCACTTGGATGGCACTGGCAAGAGCCGAACACTACTATGTTGACAATTGCACAGCCACTTCCGTAGCAGCGGCGCTTACCGTGGGCAAGCACCACATCTTAGTACCACATCCATCCACTCTACGTCCTTGATATCTCCCGCCACCTTCCAAGATGATTCTAACTGCTAAACGCTCCACAGCTAAGGTATGTCTTGTCTACGGCTTCTCTTCACACAACTTAAATCGCCCAGACTGGGAAGCGTCACCAACCGTATGACTTGAACGCTCGCCGCAAGCCTGACCTTTCCTCCACTTGCGAGCCATCTTGCCCCAAGGTATCACTTGTTCTGTTCAATTTAGATCCGTCTGAGCGTCTACTTACATGCTGAATGTGTAGCCTTCGAGAGTGGCAAAGGCACGCGGCGTTGAAAGTAAAGCAAAGCGTCTGAAAGACATTCAGGATGCCCTTTCAAACACGTCGTCTGGCCCTTCGAGCTCTATGCCGCCTCCCGCCCGAACCACGCCCATGTGCACGTCTCGAGAGACTGTACGCGACGTATACCTCGAGTTGGCCGCGAAACACTATCCCTACTACACTCCGAAGAATGACCACGAGATCTTTCTTCTCGGCGGTGGTAGCTACAAAGGGCCCAAATCCATAGAAGGGATTACGCAACACATGGAGGAAAGGATGCAGAATGCTATCTCCGCCTGGAAAGGGACTCGCGAGTTTGTCATACGGAACGCCGCGAAGACCTTGGACATGAAAGCAGACTTCACGGGGGTATGTGCGCATATTGATCAACCACGGGGTCATATCTAACACGACTCAGTACAGCTGAAACCGCGTCCCGGTGATCCTGGCGTATTCATCCGCCCCCTCCCCGACAGCGACTACTCCATACGCCTCTTCCCTGGATCCAAGGCCGCGAGCGAGTACTGTCTCGACTTCGTACTCTCAGCCACGGGCGAGCCGGTCAACTCGCCGTTCAAGTTCAACCTGCTCGCCGGACCTGGACCGACAACCCCGGTGGGGTTCGTCCCGACAGTGGGGGTCCAAGCTCTCGAATGCTCATTTGGCATAGCGCAAAAGGACATACGTCCAGGCGCGGAGAAGTTCTTGTTACGGGATGGCCAGCTGTGCACGTTGCAACGCCCGGGGCACAAGGACGTGCAGTTCACTGTTCCTATGCGGCGCCGTCCTGAGCCGCCCAATCCCGACGTCGTCGTCCTCGAGCTCCCACAGTATGTCTGATTCCCCCGCTGTCTCAGCCTTCAGACCTCATTTCCGCCTTGTTATCCGCATCGCTCGCTCTCGTTCATTGTCCAATACCCCGCATGTATCATATATCTACTGGATTGCTCTCACATTACGATGATAGACGTAACTTGTATCTGTTGTACCCATACTCGATGTCAACGATCCTACTCTGTGGCTCCGTCCTGTGCTGTACCCCGGATCCCAAGCGAATGCACGCAGGGCTTCGGAGCGGAGGGCGTAGCTCTGGGTGACGATACCCGCGCCGTGCTCGATCGGCCTCAGAGGCGAGCCGTCGCCGCCGTGGTTGGGTGTGATTGGAACGAGGTTGTACTCCGTGGCATGTAACGAATATCTGTACGTTCCTGTGGTCTCGGACGATGCGACTCGAGATGGCGGACGCGTACGGTAAGGCAGCATGATGATTAAGACTACACTTCTCGACTGTCGCATTTGGCATACCCAATTCTGTTAGGCCACTAGTACCCACGCCTCAACTCCCCTACATTACTGGCAGCGGTGCCGCACGTCGACAGTTTTGAATCTGTGTACTGAAGACGACCTATTTGAAGGTAGTCAAAAGTCAGTCAGGGTGCTTTATATCCCGGTCCAGCTCGAAATCATACCTGGTCGAAGATCCAATGCTTCCGCTTAGGGTCGTTGGGTCCCCTGATCTTCGGGGGTTCCATCTTGCGGTGACCCTTGCGTGGGTGATGCTTGTGGTAATGGAGTCGCAGGCGTCCCTCATGTTCAAGGCCTTGAACCTCCATGATGAGGCGATGATGCCATGGAAGACGAGCCGCCATCACGGCTAGATTGTTGACAACAAAATGACCTACACCTGCGGGTTGTTGATTGGGAAGGTCGTCAGGTGCTCCAGGGACGACGAGCTGTTGCAGGCCAAAGTCTTGCACCATGATCATGTGGTTTAGGTCGTTTTCAATATTCCAGGGTCCAGGTTGCCCGGGAACCGGTGCATAGGCTTCCTGAATCACCGCGATGGACATTCCCCATGAGACGCAAATCGTCGCGACCCTTCGCACGGGCCCCTGTGTGTGCCAGATGTCCTGCAGATAAATGTCTGCAGCCAACTGCTCCTTGAACATGCTCTTAGAGGAGCCCAACCACCATCCCCCACGGGGAACGATCACACCGTCCACGTTGTTGTTAGGGTGGTTGCCGGCCATGGGATTGCTATAGAACAGAAAATGAGCCCCCCAATGTATCGAGTGACTCACGAAGGGACTGATGCTTACCAGAGTAAATATGATCCTATGAAGGTATAAGTCAACTCCGGTCTATGCTCGCTTAATGACCCTATAAGCTGTGAGCTTGAAAGTACTGCTCACAAACCTGTGAAATAGACTCACACTTGGGAGGAGACTCGAGGTGCTTGAGTCTGGAGAGCAGGAGAGCCAAGATGCGTGCCAGATGTGGGGGCCTGACGCCGCCTTTTATAGTTTTGCAGGACAGTGCAGTACTTGGAGCTTGGATCATGACGCCTGAACAGCCCAGCATTGTCGCTTGGATCATGACGCTTGAACGTTTCAGCAAATATTGTTGCTTGGATCACGACGCCTGGACGTCTAAGTATTGTGGCACTACTCGTAACTTGGAGAAGCTTCCGAGCTATTGCCGCAGTGCCGAAGACCAAGACCACTGTCTGTATGAGGACTATTCAAAAGACGATGGCGAACTTGAAAGTCTTGAATGTGGGCACCACAATTAATGTGACTCGGTCAGCGTACTTGAATAGCCCGGCGAGGTGCGCCCAGTTCGCTTGATCCAGCAGCGTTCAGCTTTGACTTCGCTTTGACTTTGCATTCAGTGTATATATGGAGTGCATACCTCCCTATTCATGTTCTTGCATCCCCACGCCGAACATCTACCCTCTTAGCTACCCTGCCTTGAGCATCCGAGTCAGCTACTCTGCTTCCGATATCGTTGCAAAAGCTGCCAACATGTCTTTTACAAACAGTAGTACTGCCGCCGGTGTTCACGTTAGTATATCATCATACACGATCCACATATCACATTCCTTACCTGTGTTGATAGATCCCTGCCAAGAGGAACAGAACCCCCAAGACTGCTAGCAATTCCGACAGTGCAGATGAGCGACCATTTACAACGCTTCGACGTAACGAAGATACCGGCTTACAGACGCCGCCACCCTCATCGCCTACGCGGCCATTCCCCACCAATACTGAGTCTCCATCGGGTTCCACCCCTTCCATCCATCCCCCTGCCGTTTCGCCACCCGTAGGGTTAGCACCTGGTCGGCAACTGCGCGTCATCTATTTGCAGAACATCCGTGAACGGTACCCAGACTTGGATGTCTCAAACTTCAGCGACTTCGACATCTTGACACTGGCGGGCATTCCCTACAATGGCACTCTGGACAGCATCCACGAGTGGCTCGCGCACAAGTTTCGCGTGGCTGCGGAGTTTGTCGGCAGCACTGAGCGTATCACGGCCACCTCTAAGGACACATTGGACATGATAGCGGATTTCACTGGGGTACGTCAATATTAATCGAAGTCAGTGATATTATATGTGCTCACAAGGCTTTTCAGCTCAAACCGGAGCAGAACGATCCGGGCGTGAAGCTTTGCGCTATCGCAGGAAGCGATTACTTGATGCGTCTCTGGCCGGGGTCAACTGAGGCAAGGGAATGGTGCTTGGACTTCATCCATTCGGCGACGCGTGAGCCTGTCAACTCTCCGTTCACATTTAAGCTGTGGATTGTACCCCCGTCAACCGTGGGCTACTCCAGTGGTCCCTGGCAGCCGGCGGAGGCGCATCGGGTCTACTCTCTGGAGAATCGCTTTGGGATCAGGACCAAGGACATCACAAGAGGCGCGGAGAAGTTCGTTCTGAACGATGGGCAGAGCTATATGTTTTGGCGCCCTGCTCCGTACCAGAGTGTCCAATTTACGGTGCCTAGCCGCCCGCTCCCTGTAACCGTCAACAACCCCAACCTAGTGCCAGTGGTTAGCTTCGAGTAGACTTTGAAGTTATGTATGGTGTCTGCGGTAGAGCTCTCGCCGTAAGTTGTCAATGTCTGGCAACTTGTATCTTGAAATATATCCTGTATCAATGCATAATAATGAATTCCTGTACAACCGATGGCTCGCGTTGATCGGTTTCTTACTGACTCGAGTTCCTCGCTCGTCAGAGCAAAGCGGCCCTCTCCTCCCTCACAGCCTGAGGACGAGAATTTTGCGCTGCGTCATCCCTTGTGAAACAAAATCCTAATTACCTTGGAAGCTTGAAAACAAGCAAGGAAACGCGCCACCGCACGCGCCGTTCGAGTAAGTAAGTTGAGGCACACTTGGGCTTGGTGATCGATTGAATGGCCCAATATTGCTCGTTGATGCTCAGCGCTCAGGCTGTACCTGGCTGTACTAGTAGTGGTTCAAGTTGTACTAGACTCGGACGTTTGACAAGATGAGCCAAATTAAGAAGTTGGCACTTAGCGCTGGTATTAGTCACGCCCGCGTCGTTCCGAACGCCCGAGCGTCAGTGAAGCTTTCTTGCATCTCTACCACATCCATCCACTCTACGTCCTTGATATCTCCCGCCACATTACAAGATGATCCTTACTGCTACCCGCGTCTCTACCGCCAAGGTATGTCTTATCTACGGCTTCCCTCAGCACGACTCAAACATCGCACAGACAGGAAAGCGCCACCAACCGTACGACTTGAACCCCAGTCAAAACGTGCCCGAGTTAGGGCGAGTTAAGGCGATTCACACGGGTCCCTCTGATGAATCGCGGAGAATCACTATATCTCAGTTTTTTGAGACTAAAAAAGAGTGTCTAGGACTCTTAGAGATTGTCCGCGACCTCGGCAAGCTCTATTCGCTCTAAATCTTTTTCGACATCCTTTCGACGTCCGGATACACCCTGCACGAGCCACTCCTGCTAGGATCATCACAATTGGATAAGATTCATGTTCGAGCAACTACGATACAGCAGAATGCTCAAGTAACTACTGGTTCTACTGATACCCAGGACAGCCCTCACGGGAAACTTGTAATCAGCATAATCAGGCGATCACAACGGCACTAGGCACCTACCATTCCTATGAGATGGGCTATACAACTTGATACAAGAACACGGCCACAAATGTCAGCATGAAGATAGCGGACAGAAACGTCGAGCAGGCACAGCCCTGCGGGAAATGTATATGCTCGGGAGGCACGTCACCTGCGTAGATCGCGTCGCGGAAGTCCGGCGCGCGCAAATGATGCGCTCGGCGACGACGGCGAGGAGGAGCGTTGTGCAGAGGGTAGGGAGAAGTTAACGGCGGTCGAAGTGCATGCGCGTGCGCGAGATGCAGAAGCGGGCGACGTCTGCTGGAACAAGGCCGGCGGCCGTGCGCGCGGTGACTGCAAGCAGGTCGGACTGGCCCGCCAACTTCGTCTTCATGCTGAAAATCAAGGGCATGAATGTCAGCATATATGTATTAGACGGCGTTCCGTCGGAGGGAACTCACGGGCTCGACGAGATCCGAGGCATCGAGGGGTTTGGAGACGTGTATTTCGACTGTATCAGTATGTATCCCCATTTATACACATATGATAAATATCAGTATGGCCCGCGATGGAGGAGATCTGACCTACCGACAGACATGAACTCTCTGCTCCGCGGGCAAAGTGGATAGGTGGCGACAGCCATATTGGAATGCATAGGAGCTTGAGCCTGTTGATGAAACTGGCGTGGAGTACATCGCCGCCGCCGAAGCCCCCGGGAGCAGCAGAAACAAAGAGACGGATTAGCCTACCATGAGCACCATGCAGAACCTAGAAATGCGACTGCCACGCCTAGAGACAAGAACCGATAAGTGCATGCCGGCTAAGACTGTTCATCCTCAAGTGTAAGGTGTAGCAAATAGTTGAGGACGCTGGCGCTTGACAACAGACCGTCATGCAACATCAGGGTACAATATTCCGAGCCCAAGCGAGAGGATATTGCAGACAGGGCGGATAGAACTCCCAAGACACGAGACTCAGACTGTAGAGGTTGGAAGTCGAGAATTCGGAGCACTGCATGGTGGCGGAGAGAGAGAGAGAGAGGGACAGCTTGGGGACAGCTGGCAACAGCGCTGCTACTTCGAAGATATTCCGCTTCAGGTTCATCCAAACTTCCCACGGCGGGAAACCCTCTCAGACATCTGTGATGAATCTCGCTCAATCGTGTAGTGCATGTTCTCGAGTGCACGAGTGAGTGGCAAAGACAACAGCATCAAAAGTATCATCAAATGAGACCAAATAAACGCCCAAGAGGTGAGCAGAATTGTGTTCATTCTTCCTCAATCTCTAGCGCCCTTGTCTCAATCTAGGAGAATCTCCCTGGCTCGGGCACGTTTTGACTGGGCTTGAACGCTCGCCGCAAGCCTAACCTTCCCTCCACTTGCGAGCCATCTCGCCCCAAGGTACACCTGTTCTGTTTGATTCTGGGCCTGTCTGGATGTCCTACTTACATGCTGAATGTGTAGCCCTCGAGAGTGGCAAAGGGACGCGTAGAAAGTAAAGGAAAGCGTCTGAAGGACATTCAAGATGCACTTTCAAACTCCTCGTCTGGTCCTTCGACATCCACCTCTACTCCGTCTCCCGCCCGAACCACGCCCATGCGCTCGTCTCGAGAGACTCTACGCGACGTATACCTCGAGTTTGCCGCGAAACACTATCCCTACTACACTCCGAAGAATGACCACGAGATCTTTCTTCTCGGCGGTGGTAGCTACAAAGGACCTAACTCCGTGGAAGGGATTACGCAACACGTGAAGGAAAGAATGAAGAATGCAATCTCCGCCTGGGCAGGGACCCGTGAGGCTGTTTTACGGAACGCCTCGAAGACCCTGGACACAAAAGCAGACTTCACGGGGGTACGTGCGGCGTATTGACCAATCACGGGGTTGCATTTTGACACGACTCCGTACAGCTGAAACCTCGTCCTGGTGATCCTGGCGTGTTCATCCGCTCCCTCCCCGACAGCGACTACTCCATACGCCTCTTCCCTGGATCCAAGGCCGCGAGCGAGTACTGTCTCGACTTTGTCCTCTCAGCCACGGGCGAGCCGGTCAACTCGCCATTCAAGTTCAACCTACTCGCCGGAGCTGGACCGACAACCCCGGTGGGGTTCGTCCCGACAGTGGGGGTCCAAGCTCTCGAACGCTCGTTCGGTATAGCGCAAAAGGACATACTTCCAGGCGCGGAGAAGTTCGTGCTACGGGATGGCCAGTTATGCACGTTGCAACGCCCTGGACACAAGGACGTGCAGTTTACCGTTCCTATGCGGCGCCGTCCTGAGCCGCCCAATCCCAACGTCGTCGTCCTCGAGCTCCCGCAGTATGCCTGAATCCCTCATCTCCCCAGCCCTCGTTTCCGCCGTTTTGTTGTCCGCCCTGCTCGCTCTCGCTCAATTTCCAATACCCCGCTTGTATCATATATCTCCTGGATTGCTTTCACATCACGATCATAGACGTGAATTGTATACCTGCTGTACCTATACTCAATATCAACGATCCTACTCTGTGGCCCCCTCCTGTACTGTCCTCCTGATCCTGAGCAAATGCACGCGGCGAAGCGCGAGTACACACTTGTACCTATCGAACCAGAGGATCCAGAATCAACATATGACAGATGCATCAGTACAGAGTACTGATGTGCAGGTAAGGGATAGGTACCGTATGTAAGAGACGACGACGAATTAGGAGCATTGCACAACATTAATTGTAACCGGCGCCGGGCCCGGGGTGAGGAGAGACATCCACAACATTGACATTGACATTCCTATTCCTTCGCCTGTCGTGAGACCGTCTACGTCTTTTTGCGGAAGATCACGCGGGACAAAGGCTGATTCTGGAGGAAATCGTTCCCCAGGGGGAACGCGTCGAAGAACACGGGCAGGGCATTGTCTTGCGACATCGCCGCGGCGTTCTTGACGAGTATCCGGCCGACCGCGCGGACTGCGAGTGAGCGCGACGACGAACAGCGGGCGGAGGGTGATGAGGAGGTGGAGGTATTGAGGAGAGAGGTCCATGGTGGTGTGCTCGATGAGCAGACCGGAGGCAAAAGCAGTGTTGCACTGGACTTCGAACTACTCAATGCGCAATAGAAGAGCTCCGTGTAGACACTCATGTAGTACTTCGGGATTAAAGCGAAGAACTGCTTGAAGCCTCTCGTGAAGTCGCCATTGAGCGCGGTGCCGAGGCCACCGGCGGACGAGACAAGAATGAGGTCGTACTCTGCAGAGCCCTCGTACTTATCCTGACCATGATCCTGCTGGCAGATGGCCTTCTGCTCGAGAACCTGGACGGCAATGGTCGCGAAGTGGTCTGGGCCTATGCGGGACGATGAGTGACTTGCACTAGTCAAACTCACTTGACCGAGGGTATTAACTGCCTTATATAAAGACGCGCGGACATAGTACATACTGGTTTACATCGAAAGCGAGACCCAAACAGACGAGAAACGGTTGGTCGGTCGACAACTATGACGGGGGACAATGGTGAAGGGCTATGAATGAGGCTCCGAGGGCTCGCCGGAACCGCTCGGCTGAGGGTAAGGGTGCCAGACGTAGGTGTTCTGCGCGGTCATAAACAGCGGGTTCGCGAGCTGCTCCGCTTGAGGTCTACACACCGACAATTAGCATCCTGAGACACCAATATATTCACGAGAGTAGACAAACCCAAACTGCCGGCGGAGAAGCTGGTCGAGCAGCGCGTCCTTGCGCTCCTTCCAGCACTTCTCCTCGTGGCGCACCAGCCGGAGCTCCTCTAAGAGCGACTCGTGCTGCTGCATCACCCACTTATGCTTCGCCTTCGCGAGCATATACCGCACCTGCGCCTGCGAGCGGCCCATGATCAGGCCCGTCGCGGGGTCCGCCTGGCGCAGCAGGTGCGCCGGGAGCTCGTCCTCCGGGTCGTACTCGAACGAGCCCGGCTCGGGGGTGTACTGGCGCACCGGGGTCGGCGGCAGCCGCGAGGCGAAGCTGCTGCCCTCGACGGGCGACAGTCGGAAGTCCTCGTCGTCCCCGTGCTCGACCTTGAAGGACGAGGAGTAGCCGGGGTACTCGGGCGCGTGCGAGGGTGTGGGTTCGGGCTCCTCCCGCTTGCGTTTGCGGTTCCCGCCGCGGCCGGGGAGCGGCGGGGAGATGTTGTGCTGGATGCGCATGTGCTTTGCGAGCGCGTCCGAGCGCGTGAAGGACTTGTCGCATTCTGGGTGGCGGGATCGGTCTTAGCATGGTATATGGTGAGGGCGCGGGGGTGGATCATTACCTGGCAGTGGGCAAGTGAAAGGCTTCTCTCCGGTGTGCGAGCGGATGTGGGATATGAGCGCGAAGCGCGATGTTTGTGCGATGCCGCGGCGGACGCATCCGGCCCACTCGCAGGTGTAATTTGACTTGTGCACTCCAATGTGATCTAGTCCAGTCAGTTGCAAGTTTGGCCGACCGGCGAGATAAACGTACCGTTGTGTATATGGTCTATAAGTGTTGGTAGGTGATTGAACACCTTCCCGCAATCCTCCCACTGGCACGTCATGGTGTCGGCCTCCTGGTCCTCGCCGATCATGGATGCCTCCGCCGTCACAGGTGATCCGGGTCGCGATGCTGACGCGCCATACTCTGCTGCCTCGCCCGCAAGAGAGGCAAACTCCTCGTCGCTGGAAGAGTCGGAGATCCCGCCGCGGGACGAAGGGAGGCTTGGCGAAGGCGAGGGGCTGTATTGACTACGTGCCATGTTGTTTCTTGAGAGCCGGGGTGGTTTCCAACGGGGCGATAGCGTCGTCGCTGTCGGTGTGGGCGTTGTTGAGCACAGAGTGACCCGGAGATGTTTGACAGCGGCTCATTCGCAGTTAGTGCGAGCGCTAAGTCCATATTCGCCGCGTTTCTCAGCCACCACCACGCCTCTGCGTTCTACCACCATCCACTTTGTTCACTCGAGCTGTTCAAACGTTCCATACAGTATACAAAACAACACTCCTGAGACTGTCTGAGAGTAAAATCCACTACGTCGCGCTCGAGGACTCGCAAAAAGCCATGTCTTCACCATTCGCAACATACCCCGTACCAGAAAGGTCGTTCATCCCATCCAATCCATCTGCGTCCGCACGCGGAGGCACGCCAGCGACGCGTGGAACAGGTGCGAAGCGCGGACGTAAACCCAAGAACGCGAACGCGAACACGGAAGTCCCCCGCACGCCCTCGACGTCGCAGCCACCCAGCGCACAGCTCCAATGGTCGGACTCGCAGTCGGGAACGAACGCATCCCAGCCTACCGCCGGTCCGAGCACGTCTAGTGCAGCTGCGTCTCCCGCGGTCTCCACCCAGGACATCCCTGCGAGCTTGTCGGAGAGTTTGAGTCTTCCTGGCGTGCAGCCTTCGGCGGGCACTCCCGCCCCCAGCGGAGATCCTGGGACACCAGGGGCGTCGACGGCAGCGGCGGCGGCCCCAGGTGCGCCTGCAGGGGAGGAAGACGTTGATGACGGGGACGAGCTGCTGCCGGCGATGGCGGACGACGACTACTCCGCGCAGCTCTCGTGGCAGAGCCAGTCGAAGGACAATCTCAAGTACGTCGCGACCAACGTCGATTCAGAAATTTCACTGACAGATCCGCGACTGCCTACAGAGTGCTGATGGACAACCTGAGCCCGGCGCAATATGACCGCTTCGAAGCCTACCGCAGGTATGCGCTCTCCAAACAAGCCGTGCGGAAGGTGAGCAATCCACCACAACGTCCGGCGCGCCGCGCCACTCACCAAGTCTCCCTTTGAACAACAGGTCATCCAACAAACCACCGGTCAACAAGTGTCGCTCCCCGTCGCCCAGATCATCGCCGGTTTCGCCAAGGTCTTCGTGGGTGAGATGGTCGAGAAAGGTATGGCTTACTTCCCCCGTTCTCCGGCATGTACTAACGACCCCTCGCAGCGCGAGACGTGCAGGAACGCCGCCAAGACAGCGGCCCGCTGAGCCCTGACCACCTCCGGGAGGCGTACCGGACGTACCAGAACGAGACGGGACGGGTGGGGGCTGCTAGGCCGCTGCGGGGCAAGCGCCTCTTCAGCCGATGAGCGTCGGTCTCGTCTCGGGCGATCGCGTTTGCTGCTTGTTGCCACCCGTGGTGTTGTCTATGTGTAGGATTGTGAGTGCGCCCGCCCTCACCGCTTTGCGATGCGTTTCTGACCGCTGCGTTGTTGACAGATGTACTGGTACCGAATGTGCTTAGATTTCTAGGGCCAATGAGATATGATGATAGGTATTTCTGACGGCGGCGTTTCGTAAGTGTTGGACGGCCCTGGCTGATGGTGGACGTACCCGGATGCCGATATTGTTGCAGGCCTTGCACCTCCGCTGGTTCCGTCCTCTCAGCAATCCAAGTCGTGCCCACAACCCCGAACCCACCCTGCGACCGAAACGCCTCTGGGTGATGATCGTTGCATGACAATAATTGTGGTGAGTGCACCATAAAGGTCGGACCGAGCGCGATAGGCAGATGTTCTATCGAACGGATGAGCATCCATCCGCCATCCGATGATGCAGGCGTCGTCAATGCATACCGTCGACGACGCGTGACTACTGCGATGATGGCGGAGTGCGAGCTGTCGGGTTCTGCATGCATGGATGTAGGTGAGCTAGCTGCTATCAGAGTCTGCGCTGGGAGTGGCCTTGTCATGCTTATGCTTGCTCCATGTTCCACAGGAGCGATTTTGAGCCTGCGCCAAATGACAAGTGCGCTTGTCGTTTCGTCACGACGCGCGCGTCGGTATCGTCGACTCCAAATCGCTCTATGTACGTCTTCGACCCCTAACATGCGCATTAATAGCACACTAATTTCAATCCAATGAACGACAGGCACTTGCATGCAGCCCCGCACGCTCATGCAATCCTGCCCTATCGAGCCCCACCCCGGCCCCGGCCCCGCCCTCTCACCCCCTCGTCCGATACAGTGTAAAACAACCAGCAAAGTGGCCCCACCGAGCCCCCCGCGCGGTCCCGATCGCAAGATCGACCCCGGCGGCGAAGCGTGTTCCGCCGGTACGCATCCCACCCGCACTAACACTAACACTAATGCTATGGGATCCAGTCTGGTCCAGTGCGCGGACAGCGAGTGATACGCGGTGTAGTAACCAGGTACTCAACGCTCCCTCGATCGCGGGGCCACTCGGTCTCTACGGGAGCATGCTCCTTTGGATCCTGCTATACAGTTATGGTACGTGCTATCTGAGCTCAGAACAGGATCTATTAGCAGAAGTCGATCGAGGCTCGCCCAAGCCACGGTACACCCCTGCATGCCCGCCGGACGCGAGCCTCGACGGTCCATAATGCATCATACGCGGCACTCAGGAGTGGCGGAACAAGTTGGAACTTGGAACTCGTGGTTGGTAGCAGTTAGGCTCGTCCGGGGCCCCACTCCGGGGGCGCACGTTCCGGCGGCAGAGGGCACTGGGCAGCGTGCGGGCGATCGGTCGATGGCCGGAAGCGCCTCGTTCGGTGCTAGCGGTCTGGGACAATATTGCAACATGTTTGGCGCGGTGCGTAGATCGAGGCTGCTCGCCGTCCGAATGTCCAAGGGTTGAAAGGGAAACTATGCGTTGGACTACTTGTCCGCATATGTGGGAGCCTGCGCCCTGCAATATTTGACGGTGTCTGTCGTCAGACTCGCTGCCAAGGTACGTACGACCCGTGTCCCTACTTCGAGCCTGTGGTGCGCCCGAATCTTACCCTCGCCCGACCGTCGCGATACCCTCTCTACTACCGTCAGCCCCCGGTCCAGATCGTCTACTGCATACGCAGGGAAGCACTCAACCTCGGAACACGGGAAGCCTGGCCAGAGAGGCTAACTGCGGCCCCGACGTCGATCGGCCAGCCGGCGGGCGCGCGAACGTTCAGGCGTGCGCCCGCCACTGGCATAATGGGCTGCGCTCCACCTCGCCGACTAGCTCCTTCCAGCTTCACGCGCACGGCCTCTACTTGGACGATGCATCGCAGTGTATCAGTCGGAGGAACTCGGAAGACCAGGCATCCCTTGCGCACGGCGATCCCGGCGGCTCGCGCCAGTACTATGGCCACGACCTACGATGACGAGTGTAAAGCAACACAACAAGCTTGACCCCCGGCATCCATCCTCCTCCACCACGCCGCCGCCTACAGTACGAGCCATACAATTCCACGAATTCAATAAGCTCCTGATGCCCCCTGATCTCGTCCGCGCAGACGCCGAGGTGAGCACCGTCCCCATGAACCGGCCCAGGGCGCAAGGCCGTGACGCTGACCTCCCAGTAAGTACTCGGGCAGCTACGCAGCGGCTTCCGGATGTCCCAGTAGGCGAGCGCGCAGGCCGACCATGACGTTCTCAGTCTGCGGATCGAGGCCGCCGTGCGTGAAGACGACGGCATCGAAGAAACAGGTCTGCAGCACCTCCTCCCCGGGCCCTGCGGCGCGCGTCTTGAGCGCTGAGCAGCTGGGCAATCCGTTCAGGGGTGGCCATATTCGGGTCGTGAAGCTTTGGAGAATGAGTGAGTGAGTGAGAGATTTTGATCGCATGTAAGTGTACAACCCCATCTCGTCCGGCGCTCTTCTATGCCAACCAGCCTTCGAGCGAACAGCATACAATACACTGGACCGCGAGTGGTACTCAAGCTTAAATGCTCAATACACGCCAACACCCCTCGACCGATCGGAGCCACGGCGATGCCGCCGAAATGCGCGCGTATGCCAGAGAGAGGAAGAGGAGGCAGGCCCACAGGGGGAAACCGCGGCCTGGTGGTGCATGCAGAGACCATGGTGGCACGACCTGATCGCTCCCAGAGTCTGCAAGTCGCCCAAGCCGTGAATTCAGAGGAGAACACGGTAGAACACGGTCCCCGGTCATCAATTGCACGCATCACACATCCTCGCTCCCCGTACCTGATACACAGCCATTCAATATCCACCACCGTCAATTAACACAGACCCGCCTCCGGCCCCCTTTCCCCGCGAAATCAGGGCCTTGGTCCTCGGAAGCCTGCAAGCCCAGGCCCGTCGCCCGCCGCACGCGGAGGCAGACTGAGAACGCGATGGGGCCCGCCTGGGGTGCACATGGACGGCGCGCCATGAAACGCGATGGCCGTCGCGACCCCAGCGCGAACGGGCTGGCCGCCGTCGCGCGTCGCGACGGGCATGCGGTCGGCCGCCACACGAAGCTGCTCTGTCGTAATGCCCTGATATGCGCCGTCTGCGTGGGACGACGATGCTCAGGAGGCCGCGGGGCGCCTGCAGGGGCGCGAGCCAGTGACGGAATGCCCGAGGATGCGTCGGTGATGCTCGCGCGGTGCGCCCAGAGGCGGGGGAGAACCGTTGTGGCGAACACCCTCGAACACCACATCATTATTAATAACCCGTGCACCCCTCCAGCACCTACGTACGCGCAAACACTATATACATCTACATCCCCAGATCCTCCTCTCTTCGCGCAGTCGTGTGCAGCTTCGAGGCTGGCAGCATGGCCGAGGGTCGCGATGCGGGCAGGCCAGGGCAGGGGGCGGCATCGTCGATCCGGATCGTCGGGGCGCAGCGGGACCGAGGATGCACAGCCCCCAGATCCCCTGCGTGCCTCCTCCACCTGGCAGATCTCTCCCCCGCCCCTCCTTCCGCGCCTGACATCCTCCTTTCGGATCCCGTCGGGGGCTGGGAACCCGCCAGACCGCCCCTGGAAGCCGCGCCAGCCTCGATTCTGGGCTGCTGGGTACCCCGGAAGATTGTGTGCGCACAGGAGTCAGCCTCGACGACATATCTATGTCAGCCATAGTCACCCTCCGAGAGCTACGTCCAAAGACGACGACGACAGACTCGGAGGCGGGCGCACGACTCGTGAGGCTGGCTTGAACGCGCCTCGATCGGGAGATCGCGCGCCGACGGACAGGGCGCGCAGGCCGACTGCGGCGGAACGGCAGCATCGGGCGCAAGAGAGCGCACGGACGATCACTCTTCCGGGATGTTGCATAACCCTATCGCGTCCATTGGCTCGCGGTGCGCCGTGTTTATGCATGGTGCACGAGCTTGGACTCGAAGGGTGGTCGCGTGAGTCTGGTAAGTACTATTCGGAAATGTCTGGGGACCTTGGGTCGACATCCGTGTTTGAGAGGGGCCTTACATCAGCCTCAAGAGGCCTTCGGATTCGAGTCAGCCTCTCCCCGCTCTGCTAACTCCGCTGTCAAACTATCAAGATGTATAACACGCGAGGGTGCTGGCGTTGGATAGAATCCATAGCATGCGCAGCAACACCATACCAACTATTGCAAACGCCTGATGGCACCGTCCGCACTCACCCCGCGTCGCGCGAAGCCTTGGCAAGCTCCCGATCCTTCCTGGAGCTCCGAGACTTCTCGTGTCTCACCTTTCCGGTGCGCCTCCGAAGAAGCCCAGCAGCCCGTGTGTCGCCGTACTGCCAGTGCTTCGCCAAGTCGATGCTGAAGTTTGGTACAGTAAGTCAGGCACGTGCTCTGCTGACTGGCCTTCCGTCCAGTGCGCGGTCTAGCGAAATGCTATTACATCGACTCTGAGAAGGTCAGAGAGTCGATGTAAGGCTTACATATCCTCGTGTGCAACTCCGTCGTGAATCGGGATGTTCGAGCGAAACGGTTGGTAACGAATTGCGCCATGCTTTTAGTGGGGGATTTGCAAGAAACTGTCCACTCGTAATCGACCACCCCAGTACTGTTCTGCTTACGCAGTATTCAAACCCATCGGTTTGAAAACTGAGTCGTTCGTCACATTGGTACCAGCAAAAGGGAGCTGCGCGGCCGTGATACCCATGCCAAAGCAGGCGTACTAAACTTTTTTTTTGGTCACCAATGCACCCTCACTGGCAGCCTGCCGATGCGAGCAAAATCGTCACCTCGGCAGGACATATGCGTAGCAAGACGAGCCACGTACGTGCGCCGTCGCGTCGAATGGACAGACACGCGTGGACGATGCTGCGGAGAGAGGGTATCATTCCGCGGAAGCACAGCATGAAACGCATCCGAGTTCACGAACGTACCCCGCGCGGGTGAGGAAGGTCCGGATGAACGTCCACGCAAGCCTCAGCCTGCGGGCGATGCAGGCAACGGATCTTGCGCCGAGCAAGTCAGACTCCCAGATAGGAGGGCGCGAGGCGTGAGGCGTGGCTGCGAGAACGCAGGCTGCGAAACGGGGTGAGCTGGAGAGCCAGGATGTAACGCATACGGGCATATTGAAGGCATCTCGGGTCCGCACGACTCGAGTCTCTCCTCCATGGCGATGCACCACGTCCACTGGCACGAAGGCACCCTGCGCAGGGTGAAGCCCGCCCCGTTCGCTGTTACCGTACGCAGCTATCCATCGAGATATATCGATACAATACGGCTCGGGAGAAATGCTGGCCCAGACGACGGCGACGGCGACCCTGTTCACGTTTCGACATTCAACGGCAGGACAAATCCCGTCTGGCTGGTGGCAGCCCCAGATCCCCAGCACAATACAGCACGAACACAAGCCACACCGCGCCTCTCGGCCCCCGGCAACCCACGAACGGAACCCCACCCCCACACCTCCGCACGAGCACACGAGCACACGAGCACACGCCCGTCCAACCCTGAAACGCAGGATGAACACTCCTCCGCGCGCGGCCCGCTGGGATCTGCCTGCCGCGCATCATGCAGAAGGACAGATGGGATGCATGAGACGGGCGCATCTCCCCATCTACCCATCCACGCCGACGGACCCCGGTGTAGCGCGACGACTGAATGGGGTGCGGGGGTGCAATGGGGATGGGAAGCGGGAAGCGGGTGAATGGTGTGCGCGCGTCCCGCGGGCGGCGTGCTCGGGTGGAGGTAACAATGAGATGGAAGGGGAAGTGGAAGCCGCACGGATCTCGCGCGAGATGGGGATGGGGCAGATACGCGGTGCGCGGAATATTAGGAGGCTAGGAGCGACACGGCCCTGAAAAAAAAATGAATCGATTCGTCGGGCGCAACCGTCCCACCCACCCAAACCGAACGAAATGAAACGAAACCAAACGGGCACTCGGGGAAAGGCCGAGACGACGCGCACGCCTCCGAGATGAAAGGGTGCTCGAGGGACGCACCTCAGGCTCATACGCCTACGCCGAATGCGAATGGGCCCTCGCAGCCTCGCGGGCGGGCCACCATCGTCGGTGCTTCGTGCGCCGGCTCCGCATCGAGCTCTGCGCAGCAGCGACAGAAGCACACGTACGCGCGGGAGCGGGAGGGAGTGCATTCAGCCCCAGCCCCTGCGCTGCGCTGCGCCGCGCGTCGACCGGTGTTCTCTGGTGTTCTCGAGAACATTTGGGGCGCGGCCGGGTCCGCGCGGGGCGAAATTTTGGCTGCAGCATGTGTGCGGGTCGGGAGCAGCGCCGCGGAGTCGGGAGTGACTGAAGTGAATGGCCATGGGTGTCTTCAGTACCAGTTTGGACGGGATTCCGAGTCAGTTTCAGAACACGACTCACTGGCAGCGGAGGGGTGTCCGGTGCTTCGCGAGACGGCGACGGAGCCTGGTGCGAGCTCAGGCCTCAGGCTTCGTCCGGGTCGGACTGGTCTGTCTGTCCGCGTCATCCTCCGAGAGTTTGTTGCTGAACGCGGAAATGCATATGCGAAGAGCTAGGGGACGTGCTCCTTCCGGTAGGTCCTGTAAGGCTGTAAGCAGCGCAGTCAGCATGTACATGTGAACACCCGCCCTTTTTCGCACTCTCGCTCGAGCAAAGTCAAACACCCACCACCATCCCAGTCTCCCCGCACCGCATCCAGCAGCACACGGGCCCCGACGATGAGTTCTTGAGACCCGCGCGCGGCGTCCGAACCTACTTACCCAAGAAAAAGCTGACGAAGACTCGGACGACGCTTCGCGGACTCGGACGTACGCACCCGCGGCCAGCACAGCCCCATTCGCCCCGGAGTACGTCCGATGCCATACTTACTATAGCGAGATCCAGGAGCGTCTGCGGCATACTGCGAGCCCGGCGCCTCGCGCGCGCGAATTCAGCTCCCGGGCCCGAGTCGACGACGCGCGTACGGCGCGGAGATCTATCGTCTGTGAATTTGTTATGGACATTGGGTTAGCGTCTGCGCTGGAAAAGGCGTGCATGAACGCACGCGTAAGCTCCGCGCTATATTCTATATTGATGGGTGCCTGCGGGCCTCAGACGGCTCTCGCTCGGACGCGAGCGCGCGCCGAGTCTGCGGCGTGTGGTGCGTTGCCGAGTATGACGGCCGCAGGGAGCTCTGACGCGGGGTGCAACGTAGTGTGTAGCGTCGCGCCGCCGAGGCTGTACTACGCGGTGTGTTGTACGACATTCCGGGCGCCTATTGACGACGTCATCTCCTCCCGCGCGTCATCGCGCGGGGGCGCAATTGGATTTTGGCAATGGAATATGGAATATGTGAGGCACGCGGCGTACCTCAGCAGAATGTTAACGTTACGCTCGGTCGCTGACATGACATCGCCGGTGGATTCCACACCATGTCCGAGGGACTGCTTTGCAATACGCGAATGAACTGTGGAAGTCAGAGGCACGTATTCGCGCGCGGAGAGGTAATCCGCCCGAGCGTGATGAGTAAGCAGTGAGACGGAGCGTCCACAACGAGGCCGCAACTTGTGTGCAGCGCAGCGCCGCCCGAAGATCCCGGGGGTTACCGCAGTGCGACATTGCCGAGGAGCTTGAAGACGTAAGTACGTACATGCGAGACGTGGATCTTCGGTGGTGGTCCGAAGATGTTGTATTGCATCGCAAAGGGTAGTGACGCGCAGGTACGTACCGGACCTGGAAGGCGTCCGCGCCAGAAATGGGCGTCCGGCACGGCTATCGCAGAAGCCGGTATGTAACGCTTAGCAGGTTCGATGTCGGGCGAGCACGGACGAACAAGGAGCATCGGACAGCCTGCGCACGGATTCCCACTCGAGGACTCCCGGGGGAGGCGGAGAAGCGCATCCGACGCCTGCTTCCACGCGCCACCTTGTGTGTTATACGTAGCGTTCTGTCAGTGCACACGGCCTCGCGGAGCCTGAGAGCCTGCGTCCGACGCCCTCGCCCGCAATGCGCGTGTGGCATGACGTCGCCGTTCGTGTATGCTCGCGAGCCGCAGGAGGGGCGCGACGCGACGCGACGGCGTGCGGCAGCGAAGCACTGCAGGCCCGCGCGGCACGCAGCACATAACGCGTATCGAGCAAAGACGTGTCCATACGCACCTGAAAACGCCGGAGGGCGTACGTGTGTGCCCGTCTTCCTGAGTTCCTGCGGCGTGCGTGCCTGTGCGTACGGCATCCGAGGCGTGCCCCGTGAGCGCCGCGCCGCGCGCGTCGAGGGCGGTTGGGTAATATGCCGGGTGCTTAACGGTGGACCGAGAGCAGTGCCTGTCCTTCTTAGCATTCCCAGTGCCCGAGCGCAGACAGATCCGGGTCGTCGACGCCAGTATAGAGCAAGGCACGACGCTGCGAGCGCCTGGCGGGACCGCGCCCAGGCTCGCTCGATGCTCGTCCAGTATGGATGGCGGCGGGTGCGATCGCAGGCAGGTGCACAGCCCGACGTCGGACGTCAGGCGAGACAAGGTGCGGGTGCGCGAGAGGTGTGTCGTGGGCGTGATCCCGGAAGCTTGTGGCAGCACAGGATGGGCTTCGGACGGCGTGGTGCGCGGGCGGACATGCGCGGGCGCGCGGCGAGAAGAGGGCCTCGCGGGTGTCAGGTTGACAGAGTCCGCGTCGGACGGCTCGGCCAAGCGTGTCGAGGCCAAGACGCTGCGGCGATCCTAGCAAACCAGCCTCAAACGCAGCAATGAGCGCACCAGCGTGCAGTCGCCGGGCCCTGTCGATTCCGCCCGTCGAGACATTCCGCAGTGGCCGCGAGACCTGTGCCACGGCGGCAGCAGCAGCGTGAGCCGTCGCGCTGAGTTTCGCACAGACGCCCATGTCCCGATCAAGCCCAGCGCACCGGCGGGCAGGGCGAGTGTCCAGAAAGAGCGCGACGCGTCCGGCAGCGCGGTACGATCACCTGAGATCACTGAGTCAGCCGCCAGCACGATCTCCCGGGATCAGCCGCGCCCAGATCAGATCGCCCGTCTCCTCGATCCGGTGCGCCGAGCGGCCCGAAATGGGTGATGGGGGGCGCAGACGGCTGGGTACGATGTGGTCGCCGTGGGTGGAGGTGTGCCACGCGCGAACCCCGGCGCTACTAACTTTCTTTGGAGCGGCGGGAGTCGTGCCATGCCAAGATTGGTGGCCGCGCGAACACGCTCGAATGCTCGCGAGTGCGGGGGACGCAGCGAGAAGGGCTCGGAGGAAGAGGGAGTGGATCGTCGCAAGGTGAGTCGAGTCGCGTATGTTCTCACCAGCTCCGGAGCTTGCGCTGCTAAAATCAGCGCGGCGCAGGTCCTCGAAAGCAGGACGCGCATTCGCATGCACGAGGCCCAGCGGAGCCAGGAACGCGCACGCATGCACCGCACGAATCGTCGCCCGTCAGACAGTGCGCACCTTCCCAGTAGTCCCGGGACGTCCAACCACATCCCCAACATCCCACACCGAAGTCGCTCCTCGGCCCTCGGTCCTCGGCAGTCGGCAGCGCCCTCCTCACCGGGAGCGCACCGTCCCTCCCTCGCGACGCACGCCACCCCCCAAACCTGCGCCATCGCCGGAGACGAGCAGCGAGCACCGCTCCTTGCCCGCCCCAACGACTCACGCGTCGCGTGCCGCCCCGTGAGAGCGCGCGCGCGCGAAGCGGGAATGGCGCGGCCGGATGCGCACCTGCCCCCGTCGGCCGCCGCGCTACTGCCCCCGCCCGGGGCGCCCGTCCGGCGCACCCCTCCCATTGGCCGCGGTACACGTCAGGCTGGGGCGCGTCTGCGCGTAGAGTTAGGCTTCGCGATGCGGGTGGGCGATGCACTGCGTGCCAGTGGTGGGCGGCGGCGGCGAGGTCGCTGCGAGGGCGACGCGATGCCGACGTCGGCGTGGAGCGGGCTCTGTGCGGCAGGTTGAGCGTGACTTGGGCTTGGAGATGGAGCTGAACTTGTGGAGGGTGGACGTGGCGGTGCACGTGCGCGTGTGCACGAATTGAGTTCGCTCGAGCAGGACCCCCGCCAATACGCCGGGAGCTCATATGCGGGCGCTACCGAAAATGGGCCCGAAGGGCCCGAAAAGCTACATGCCATTCACCGAAAATAGGCCTCCGGGAGGCCGAGGTCATGTGCCCGAATCCGGCCCCAGCGGGAAAATCTTGGGTGCAACAGCACCGAAAATGAGGGGACGGCCGGCAGCCGCTGGGACCTTGGATCCGGGGGACCTGGCGATGATTTTTGCGCCGAAATTGTAGTGTCCAGATAGTCACTTAACCACTCTTACGGCCGGGATTATAGGTTGGAATGGAGTCTCTGGCGACCCGGACCGCAAATCTGATAAGCGCCCTTGGACGATACATCCGCCGGAGGCCCGAATTTTGAGGTTTTGGCGGAGGGTTATGTGGAAATGACCGAATTTTGAGGGTTTTGGAGCCACCGAATTTGGGCCTATCCGGCCGAGCGCCGGATATGAGCTCTTGGTGTATTGGCGGGGGTCCTGCTCGAGCGGGCAGTGCCGCCGCAGCGTCGAGGGTTTACGGCGTCGGGCCCAGGGCGTGTACGTAGCGTCCCGCACTGGCCTTCGACGTCGACTTCGGCTGCCGGAGCTTGACCTCATACGTGCAGGGCCCGTGCCCCTTCCCGGACGCGACGAGGCGCATGGAAGGCCGAAGCACGACGCTCGAATCTCGAATCCCAAACGCCGTTGAGTTCCCTTTCCTCGCCGCACCGACTCAGCGACACCTGCGCTCGAGCGCCGGATATGGCCGAAGCGCGACGGCGCTGTGGTGCGTTCGCTGCGGTCACCAGGTCCGTCGTCTTTCCAAGTTCCACTCTAACCATTAACGCGTGCGGTCTGATCCCAAACACCCATCGGTGCCGGCATGATACCGCACGTCCAACTCTAGATGTGCGGGAGAACGCGCGGCACCCTGCGCGTGCGCCGTCGAACGCCTCGGGTGCAGACAGAGACTGGCAGAGAAAAAACGACGCGCGATGCGCGATGCACTTGGACCAGAGGACGAAGGACAAAGAAGAGTAACTTCGGGTGTCCCAGGCTCCGCTGGGTACGCCGTGTTCAAAGGAGAATCAACCGAGTTGGAAAATCCGCGTGGAAGACGAGGACAACGGATGCGGGCGTCCAATAGGTTCGGGCTCTTGTAAGGATTCGGGCGTGTGCGAGCGACGCCGATGTGCTACTATAGCTAGTACTACGCGCCCGCCGTTCTGTGTCCGCCCTCGGCGCGCCCCCGGGCTCGAAGCCAACAAGTCGTTCACAGGGGTACGGCATCGCACACCGCCAAGGTTAACCACCACCGACTCTCACCCTCCCCCGCGCCCGTCCGCATCCCCTCCCGCGAACCCGACCACTCGAAGGCTATATCCAGCGCCCCACCCCAAAGACTTGTACTCTGCGCGGGAAGGACCGAGGAATCGAAGACCCGAACATGAGCACGAAGAATTTGGATTCCGAGAGTCAGATACACACGTCCGCCGCACGCCCGGTGGGAGAAGCCGCGGGCGTCGTACGACGCGCGCGAGGCACCGGAGAAATGTGGCGGTAGCCGTGAGTGCAGCGCTGCGCGCGGGGGGCGTGGTGTGGCGCGCGGCGCCGGTTGTGGCCATTATTATAGTCTCTGTATACCGCATAGTACAGTACATATGCGGGGCTCGATGCGGGTGGCGACTTGGTGGCGAGCTTTCACGCGCATGCTTTCCTTGTGCGGACGAGGGCTAGTCGACGTCGAAGTCCGACTCGAGTGGGAGCGCGGGCGCGATTCACGACGATTAGATCGGGCATGTCTGGTTCACACACGCATATGGCAATGCTCACGCTGCCCAGTATCCTCAGATCAACCTCACTCCGCGCGTTATTATACAGTATGTAGGGGGCCCAAGGCCGGAGACCCAGTTCACGTCCACTGTCCCAATGTCAACATCCCGACGCCGACACCCGCACCTGACAGTGATTATGAAGTGACACCCCCGCCCGCCCAGCCCCGCCCCCGTACTTATCTGCTGATCCCCACCCAGAATCCCCAGACATCCATTATCCAGGATGATGATAGCCACCGCCTCGCGCCCGACACCTCCGCGCGCCGCATCCACAGGACGATGTCGACGCGCCCTCGAGCCTCGGGCCTCATACGCTGATGCCTGCCAGTGCCCGCTCGCGGCATGATCTGCCCCAGACAGCGACACCCGGGCCCGCCGGCGGCACTCAGTACTCAGTACTCAGCACTGGTCGCTGATCGCTGATCCAAGTGATTATCGCGCGTCGATTCCGAGCGTGCACTTGCGCGAGCTTCGAAATGGTCGCTGGACCTGGGCTGGACTGTGCAGCAGCCTGAGCGGCCGCGGGGATCGAATTCCGAGTCGGAATTGCGTTGATGGCTTTGATCGCTCGACGCGCCTCTTACTCAGATTGTCAGACGTTCAAGTTGGATCAGGTTGGATCTCGCGCTCGCTGGGATCTCGTGCTGCGTTAGGACCTTTGTTCGAGTTGTGATGATGTCTTGACGGGATGGCGAGTGGGCTGTATGGGGCATGCGCTGCGAGCACGCTTGAAGCTCAGGTAAGTGTGCGCTCTACCGGATTCTTATTAAATGATATTGACTCTTCGGATGTCCACAGTTCTTGCCCGCGTGTGCGCACAACCATGCTATACTGGATGCTTCAAACGCCAAACTACTCCGGCGTGATGTCTGAATCGCAGCCGACAAATCCAAGGGCGCACTCGTCCCCGAGTGTACCGGTCCTTCGAGTCTGCCCCAGCGTCGTCCGACTCGTCCCGGGAGGCATCCGACCACTGCTCACCGCCCGACACCCGACGGCCGTCGGATCCCCCTCCCTCACCCCCTCACCCCGCCTTGGCACGTCTCATGCTGATCACGGTGATCCACGGCGGATTCGCGCCCGCCCATCCCTCCCCAGGATGTCAGGATCTGAGACTGGCACTGGCGTTCCGCGCCCGATGCGCACTCTAGCAAGTAAGTAAGTGCTAGTCCAAGTGTTGCGGGCGCAAGATGGCGAGTAACTCGGACTCCGGACTTCACGCGAAGGGAGGGTGGGACGCAATCTACATCAACTGAATCTCAGTCTGGCACGAGCAGTGGGCAGTGTCTGGTATCTGAGCTGTTGAGTCTTCGTGTCTGACTCTGGCCCTTACTGGCACTGGCACTGGCACCCCGCGCACTGCATACAACCCGAACTCGAGATCTCTAGCCACACTCACTGTCAGACTGGCGGGGATCGGCGTGCGTGCGAGGTCTCGCAGGCGATCGCGGCGTTCGAACTGCACCGTGCGCCCTGGTGTCTCCTGGGGTGTTCATGATGCTCACTCAGTATCCGGGACATCGCCGCCCATGGCACTGGCATCGACGTTGAACATGAACATTGAGACTTGACCATGCGCGGTGTTGACATGGATATATCGTGACAGTGATAGTCGTATTGGCGTTCGTGGCTCTTTCGGGTTAGAATCGAGGTACCGATGCTTGTGAGGCCTTGAAGACCCGGAATCAGGATTCAGGATTCAAGTACGGTGCGCGGACTTCCACACTTCCCCTGCCTCGTGGTGGTGTCTCTCATCTTCATCCTCATTTGCCCATGTCCAGTTCATAGTGAAGCGTACTAAACACCAGTGACCGCGCATCGCAACAATATGTGCGCGCCCACTGGCAATCCGAACTTGCTTGAGGCGACACCGCTCAAGCTCGAGTCTCAGGCCCCCACATGCACGCTGCACCGCACCGCACTATCCTAGTCCACATCAATCCTGGCAGCCTGCAGTGGGAAGTCAAACTCGGGTCCAAGATCTAAGAAGCTGTCTGACTCTGAGTCTCTGGCACGCAGATCCCGCCGTCGGCGTTGTACCGTCGCTCCGACTCGTGCCCGTCAATGCATATGGACATCGACGGGCGACCCTGGGCCTGTCAGGCTGTCCACGTCAGCCCCGCGAACCAATATCCAGCCAGAGTCGAGCCCGCGCGTATGTATGGCCGTAGCTATAATAATAATCGGCGGTCTGCTGAGTTGCCGTCTGCCGTCTGTCCACGTCCACGTCCGACCCCGCGCGCGAACTCAGGGCAAGACGTATATCCGGATCCGGATGTGGGGACGCTCGCGTTGTACCAGTACCATGTATACCCGCGTTGTTCACCGCTGAGCGCCGCACACATATTAATACATGTTTGCACATGTGCCCGCAGTATAGTAGTACAACGCCATGCGTGCACATGTAACCTAGTGCCGGCGAAGAGTGATGCAGCGTACGCGGGCGTGCGCAGCCGGTGGGTCCATATGCACGCAGTGCGTGCAGCCAATGGTCGTGCAGGCGCAGAGCCGGAAACCCACGCTTGGTAGCGCGTTGTGCTATTGCTATGTGCGTGATCATCAGGTGGGCGGTGGGCGGGCGGGTGGTCGGGACTCGGGACGTTATACGGGGCATCGGGGTATTTCGAGGTGGAGTCGGAGGAGGAGGAGGTCTCGAGATCGTCTGCGCGAGGGCTCAGCGTTTCGTGCTGAGGGTTAGGTGCTAGGTTCTACCCCGTATCCCTTCCGTACTTGCCATAACGCGCGATCTAACCCATCGTCGCGTCCGAGTGCTCAAAGTCAAGAACCCCCCACCCCGCGACCCGTCCCGCGCATCCGACGTCGACGCAGATCACGCGCTCCCCCCTCCCCCCTCACGCCCCAGTACAATCAGCACTCAGCGCAGTCCGGCAGCGCACCACGGTCAGCTCGCGGAGCGGCGGAGCAGGGCGTGGCACCCGCGGCACGGGGCACGGGGCACGCGCGCGGTCGGACGCGCGGGCCTCTTACCGACTTACCGAAGCTGCCTCGCCTCGTGCGCGTGAATGCGAATGGGAGTGTGTGCGGCGCGCCATGCGGCTGCTGCACGAGGCGGGGGTGCGTCGATGCGGGATGCGGGATGCAGGCGGGTATGTGAGTGGGTGTTCACGGGGTTGGATTGGAGGGTGCATGTCCAGCTCCGAAGTCCGATTATGATTCCGAGGAGGTCGTGGGCGACGCTACGCCGGATCACTATACTGCAGTATACACCGAGCAGCGCGACGGGCACATCGCCGCCGTCGCCGCCGTCGCCTGCACGCCGCCGCGACAGCGACAGCGACACTGACAAGCTGTGTCGCGGACGATCGCATCCGCGCGATATCGATGCCACCTCCCCTCGCGCGGAGCTGTACCTGTATAGGCTGTAGCTAGCGACAGTCGCAGGGGACACCAGCATGCAGTGGCACAACTGCAAGTCTGACCGAGCCTAACACTGTAACACTGTAACAGCAATAAGTAACCACACCCAGCGCGCGCCGCGCGATCAGGCGCCGTGCCCCTGCCAACCGCCCGCGGACGTCGCGCGCGCCTGGATGAGGGGCGGGGCGGGGGCAATAAGTCGTGCGCGCTCTGGGGCACGCTGCACAGGGACGCGGGGGAGAGGGGAAGTCCGAAGAGTCTGACCTCTGACAGGGCAGGGGCGCGTGTGAGCGGCCGCGCGGGAGGAGGTATTGGATGCGGGGAGCGCTGGCGCTAGCGCGCGGGCGTCGCGCCCGCGGCGGAAGCAGGCGCCCCTCGCGGTTCGCGTTCGCGGTCAAGTTGGACTCGGACTCGGAAGTGAATGCGGGCGCGGGAGTGTACGCGCACGCGGACGCGCTTCGGACGCGCGTCTCGGCGGGGGGCAGGGGTGGGTTGGAGTTCATATGGACAGCCGCGCGGGGGCGATTGGCTGGCTGGTGCTTGTCAGGTAGGCGTTACCGGGCGGAGTGCACAGACAGTCTGGGCGGACGTGGGCGTGCAGGAACGATGCGCATGCATACGGCGGTGCCTGCTGCAGCGGGACAGCACCTGGGCTCGCGCGGATCGAGGCCGTCGCGGGTGTGTGTGCAGGAAGGGTGGTTGTGGATGGATATGGATACATGGGTGTGCACGCGGCGCGGGGATTGGGTAGACGTGTGTGGGCTGGGCGCGGGCTATTCTGGACGTCGATATCCTGCGGGCGAGGGTAGGTATCCGGAGGGAGCGGGGAGCAGGTGGACCGCCTCAGCGTGGAAGGGGCGGATGCGCAGGCCGCGGCGGCGTGCGTGGGCCCGGCAGCGCGGGTGTGCGCGAGCAGCGTCGGCCGGGTGGCTGCGAGGCGGCTGCGCGCTCGCAGGGACAGTGACAGCGGGAGGAGGGGCGGCGGGTGTGGCCAGCTGCTGAGTGAGCTTTTCGAGCGAGGAGGGTGAGGGAGCGCTAACTCACCCACTCGGGCGAGCAGCCACTCATGCTTGCACTCGCGCACTCGGAGGAGGGCGAGTGCCGAGCGGCGGGCGTAGGCGCCGGGGGCCAAGGGGCCGGGTCGGGGGCTCGGGCAGAACGCGGACTGGGCCAGGGCCTGCCGCGTGTGTGGCCGTGTTTGGCGCGGGGTGTGATGGGATGGCCCGATGTGGGAGGGGGGTCGCCGGGGGAGGCGGTCGCTGGAGCGTATATTATGGATGCGGCCCCAGCGCGGATCTCGAATCCCAATCCCATCCCTCCCTCCTCCGCCGCCCTCCTCGTCGCCCGCCCTCTTCCGCCCGTCCCCCCTCTTAAGTGCGACCCGGCCCCCGACGCCCCCCTAGACGTCCCCATCATCCACATAGACAAGCGCATCACGTCCGATCATCTCTCGCACGACTCTGCAACTTCAAGTTCTCAGCTCTGCACGCATCTCGCTCGGCGTCTCCTCCCCCAACTCTCTCTGCAATGGCTACAGCGCAGCCAATATCCTTCCAATCTGCTGAGCAGCAGGACTTCACCATGGGCTCCGGTTCCTTCACCGGCCCAAACGGCTCCTTCAACCCCGCCTCATACACCCGCCATCTCATTGGATCCCCCTTCTCCTCTAGAGTTGGGTCGTATGGCAGCCGTTTCTACCCCGGCATGTCTCCCGGCGGACTCCTTGGACCATTAGAGTGAGTGCCCGTTCTTCTCATTCACATCTTTCCGCCCCTGTCTCCAAACTATATGCGATTGCACCCACTTTCACTTCTCCTTCGACATCAACTCCTCGTTGCACCTCCACCACGTTCCTGCACCGGACATGTGCAGCGTATTCTCGAACCTTTGCCTCGCTTACTCAGCTCTTTCCGCTTCGTATATATACTGACCTTTCATCCGCCACAGCCCAAACGACTTCAAGTTTGGCAAGATGTCGTCGTCTATCGAGAGCGACCGGGGCTCCATTGTCAACGCCCTCCATGTATTCGATCGGCAGGACGAACTCGTGCGTGCATATAACCCCTTCCCTCAACCTTCTGTGCCTGATGCGACCATGTCTCAGGCACGGGATTACACCTGTTGCGGGCTCAATCTGAACGATCTCCATGCGCTCGTCGATCATTTCGAGGAGTGCCATGTTGTCGTTCTCGATCCCTACGCCCCTCAGCAGGCCCACTCCCAGGCAACGTCCTCGATGCCCTCATCGGCCGCCGCGCAGACGGTGTCGTATTTCCCCGACCCCAACGGCGCTTCGCAAGCCCCCCAGCAGCCACAGTCAATATCCTACCAAGGGTTTGATCCTGATGACATGGAACTGGACGTTGACCAGAACCCGAGTGCCCCCTCCTCGGGAGCTCCTTCTCCCCCTGACACGCCGGTTTCGACGCCGCTCTCGTCCTACCCCGCGTACTCACACTCCGCGCTCCCTTCCCCCGCCCTTGCGCATGCGAGCCAGCCCGCGTCGCCCATCTCCGCCTTCGACACCACCACGGTGCTGCCCTCGCGGGCACACCACATGAGTGGCTTCCGCTCAAGTGTCGGTGGCTCAGCCGCGGGCTCCACAGCGCGCACCGAGGACGCCTTCAACGCCTACGCGGGCTATTCTGACTACTCCAGTCTGCTCCCAGGCACGAACCCCCTGAGCAGTGGCGCCAACGCCATGTTCATGCAGCAGCAGAGCCAGCTCGCGAACATGTCCCTGGGCCCGATGGGCGCAGGCGGCAATCAGAGCGCATGTGCTCCGACGGCCCTGCTGCTCTCGAACAGCGCGGGCAACACCCCTGACAGCACGCCGGCATCATCCCGCGTCGCCTCGCCCACGCCCGGCAACTCGACGACATACCGCGCCGTAGCGCCTTCGGGCTCGCAGAACGCACAGGCGTCGTCATCCAACGCGGGCGCGTCGGGCTCGGGCACGACGTCGCCGCGCGCGTCGACGACGCTCTCGCGGCCCGCGTCGTCGCTGCTGCTCTCGAAGCCGTTCCGGTGCCCGAAGCCGAACTGCAACAAGAGCTACAAGCAGGCGAACGGGCTCAAGTACCACATGACGCACGGCTCGTGCAACTTCGCGCCGCCGAAGGACCTCGAGCACCTGCAGGAGCTGCTCGCGAGCAAGCGCAGCGAGAAGGCCGCGCGCGCGGGCGAGAACGGGACCGCGACGAGCGAGAGCGAGGTCACGCTCAGCGACGCGGAGCTGCGCGAGGTCGAGAAGGAGGCGGAGCGCCGCCTGCGGCCGTACGCGTGCGGCGTCGGCGACTGCCAGCGGCGGTACAAGAACATGAACGGTCTCCGTGAGTCGCCCTTCCCTTGCACCTTTTCCCCTCCCTTGCCTTGCATGCTGACGCAACATTGTAGGGTACCACTACCAGCACTCGGGCGACCACGGCGCGATCGGGCTCGCGCTGCTCGCGAGCGGGCAGCACGAGTGTCTGCAGCACAACAAGGGGCACGCGCACGCGCACTCGCGGCACGCGACGCCGTCGCAGCCCGCGTCGCCGCGCACGCCCACGACGCCGTCGTTTGCGCAGCAGCAGCAGGCACAGTTCGCGCACCCGCCGAGCTACCAGAGCGCGACTGCGAACCCGCCGGCGTATGCGTATGCGGCTGGCCAGCAGTATGCGCCCGCGACCCAGCAGGGACAGCAAGGGCAGGCTCAGCAACAGCAGCAAGCTCAGGCGGTCCCGCAGAGCATGCAGCAGTATGCGCAGCAGCAGCAGCAGCAGCAACAGCAGGGGTATGCGATGAGCATGCAGCAATAGTCGTCGCCCCCTCCGGATCGCCTGCCCGCCCGCCCTTGGTTGCTACTGGATCGCCTCGCCTTCCTTGCCTTGTTTGACCACCTAGACGTCCGCCGCTCTCTCCCGTCCGACCTCTGCTCGACCTCGCCCATCGCCACGCACCCCATCCCCTTCCGCCCCGGCCCCGGCCCCAGCGATGCGAGGCCAAAAGTACAGACACAGCGCGCGTCAGCGGCGTATATAATACACATCATCTCCCGCCCTCCCTTCCCCCTTCCCCAGTCCCCTCTCCTCCCGTCTCCGTTTCAGTCCCCGTCTGTGCTGCACACGTCCCCGCTCCACCAGTGTATAATCCATAGCTTTCCCCGCCTTATCCATTATACGTCCTATCGCCCGCCGCCCGTGTTCCATGCCCAGTCTTTCCTGTTTCGTGTTCCAACGTGTTCCGTGTTACCGTGATCAGCGATGTCCGTCCCGTCCTCTCTGCTGCTGCACCGCTCGACGCTACATATCCGGTCGAGCCCGCCCGCCCCCCGCTGGGACGGGGGTTCACTTCCTGCTCCTCTCTCCCTTTCCCCCGTCTTTCTCTCTTTCGCTCTCTCCCCGTCTCTTTCCCCGTCTCCGTTTACGTACGCCTCGATACACATCCCCTCTCTCTACCTGCTCCCTGTTCGAGAATTACCCTCACCCCCACGTAATATAGCCGCACCCACGCCCCGCCCCGCGCAACGTTCTTGTCCCGAGAGATTATAATACTAGTGTGTCGATTACATCTTCCTTTCTCTCTTCCTTCCTTACCCTCGCTTCCTCCTTGTCATACACCCTCGCCCTCTGGTATGCGGCGATAAAAGTACCACTATGCACGCCCGATCGAAAAGTAGGATATATGCTCAGGTTACGTACGCACGTACATGCGCGGTTTTGTGTCTGTTACGACTTCCGTGTGGTGTACGCTATGCGCCGTGGGGTCTCCTGGGGAGATGTAGTAGAGCGCGAGGCAGGGGAGGGGGGGCTGTACGCTACCGGCTACTAGGTCTGGTGTCGATGTACGCTACGCGCGGTCGTGCAATGAATCGTTATACATCATGGATGCGTGGATCGTCGTTTGAGCTTGCAGGTAACTTGCCCGGTGTGTATGGTTATATATGCATGTGCATGTGCGTTGCGGGTGGTCCGGAGCGCGAACGAGGATATCGAATTCATTGAGGCGGGACATACCTACAACTGCACGGTCGGCGCGACACTGCTCACGAGAAGCCCGGCCGTGCACCGAACATTCAACATACAATATTCAGCATTCAGCAGGCACTATCAACGGCCATGGGGGAGGGGCTGGAGTCTGGAGTCGGTGCTCCCAGGACACTCCCAGGACTCCAGCGCTCCAGTGCGCCCCACTGCCCAGACCTCCGTCGCGTGTACTCAAACTCACATACCGACTCACAACCCGCTGCGTGTGCCTCAGACCTGTGTCCCGCACACATGCACCTGGAGCAGCGCAGTATTATTGTCAGTATCATTAATATTTCGGGGGTGCTGCGCAGAGAGGGGTGCTGCGGCTGGACGGACGGAGAGGAACGCGGCGCGGCGCGGGAAGAGGGCGGGGCGCGGAGGGACTTGGGGCCGGGCGGGGTGCGGGGTGCGGGTGAGTCGGGGTGCGAAGTTCGAACTTGGGTGTGTGGCCGGGGCGCGGGAATGGGGGCGATGCGGCGCGCGGGTGTCGGGACTTGTTGGCTGCGATTTGGGTTCTGGATTCTGGAATGAGGGGAGATGTGCGCAGGATTTATGCGGGAGGACGGGCCGCGAGGGTCTCCCGTTGAGGCAGCTATGCTCGAGTTTTGGAGTTTTGGAGTTTGGATGGGCTCGCCGGTGTCGGTACTGGGAGGTTGTGTTGTCCAGGCAACTACATAGTCACTGGTCACCCGGGGGAGTACCAGAATACTAAGGCACGGAGGTCGCGCCCGCAGCTGATTTTGAGAGAGACATACGGCGCACACTAGTACTGGTACGGGCGTTGGGGGTGAACTTGGAGTCAATATGGATGCATCGCCTTGAACTCGACAATACTGATAGAATCTGCAATCTCACCGACCGGTGCCGCACCTCCATCAGACCCGAGAGGATCGGGCGTAGTAGTAGAAGTCGAAGCTACAAGGGGTGAGGCCTTCTCGCTGCACAGGCTGCACGCTTCGGACACCAGTGAAAGAGACCGAGGGCCTCCACCATCAGGCCTATCAGGTCGCAGCGTGCGCCTTTTGCATCCGTGTTATGTATCTTGAACTTTCTGCGTTGCGATCTTGCGATAAGTAGAATTGGTCATTTTGAAGAGCCTAGCGTCAGTGCGGGTCTTACTACGGTACCGTACGGTCACAACTTTCAAACGATCATGGGCGTGGTAGGAGAGCAAGAAGGAATTCCTATGGTGGGCGCTTATCGAACTTGCTCATCTGCCTCCACCATCAAGCGCTAGTCGTGCTCGAGAGTACTCTGGTACATTTTCAGCTGCTGTGTTTCATCGCCAGTAGTACGTTTTCCATGGAATTTTTGCGGTCAGATCTAACAACGCATTGCTTCGCAGGCTGTAGCTAAGCAAACGTGTTCACACTCATGACGCTAGGATGAATATAACGCCCACTGCCCGACTACCATGACATCTTGCGTACGCGCCGACGTTTGTCGCTCGCTGGTCGCGATGCATGCTGGTGCATGAACAGCTTTCGTGCTTGACAAAGTACTCCTCAATCCAATCACGACTTCGCCAATTGGCCCCGGAACAGCTTTCAGCGGCTAAACAAGGAGTATGTCCAATGTCATCATCAAGCGTCGTTTCTAGCCGTATGGGCTTTTGGAGTAACGTTTAACAACGACGAACGGGCGTAAAGAAGGTCCTTGCGTTTCTTTCGAGCTGCTTCACGTCTAACAACACCCTACAATCGCGCCCAGCCATGGCCTTTGTAGACGCCCATTACCATCAGGCCTTCACCCAATTTGGAATGAGGACAAGAAGGAACAATGGAGGCCGACTCGGCGGGGTGAGCCACTCGCCTATAAAACCAACATGGCACAAGCGTACGAATGCCACTCGCGTCCTCTCTCTTGCCCCCACCATCGCGCTCTACACGTCCGCTCATCGAGCCGATATTTTACCACTCACCCTCACCGCCGCCACCCATTGAACACTATGCGCTCACACACTGCCATGGCTTCCACTTCGACGCATACCGCACCTTCCTCGCCGCGCAGGGCGGAGCGAGAGGCGTTTGCGGCTGCATTCAGGACAACTCCCGTCCGCGACGCCGACCTTCCGACGCGAGTTTTTGTTTCTCGATCGGAGTACAAGGCTTCGCTCGCGGCTCTGGACCGCAGGGCTCTCAAGGGCAAAGACGTGGACAGAAACCCAGGACAAGGCAATGAAACAGTCTTCCAACGAAGCGAGCCCGTGTTCGTACCGCCACCACCGACTCAGGCACCTACAGAGGCCACCGACGTTGAGGGCAACAACTCCGCGCAAGGCGTGGAAGATCCTGAGGCAGATGTAGCGTCGCCATATGTACGGCCTTCTCGCGTGCCTCTAGGGCAGATAGATCTCGGTGAGTGTATTCTGTGGCCCTCGATATGGCGCATAGACTCACGCGACCTCAGATGCGATTGGTCAGCGGTTTGGAGCTGAGGTAGCTCGAGAATTCGAGCGGGAGCAAGACCCCTCCCAAGGCAAAGACTCCGGTACGAAGTATACGTACCCACCGCCGCGCCCTGACTCTCCCAACTGGCTCACAACAATGGAGCACAGCCTGGCGACGGACGGGATATGCCTCGAGCAGGAGCTATCCCGCATTCGCGCTATCGCGGAATCGGCGCTGGTGGAGAGCACGCTCGCAGTTGCGGAGATCGATGAGGAACTGCGCGAATACGAGGTGCTACTGCGCCACATTGGCGTCGTCGCCGGGGACGACTTTGTGGAGCACTTGGTGGAGCTTGCGGACAAGATACAACTGCCCGCTTTCGTGGAGGACGAGTACCCGGCGGATCCTCTGCCCACGTTCGACATGGATGATGAATATTTGAACTTCGGGCAAGAAGGATCTGGCGACATCGTTGCGAGGGATAATGAGTGGGTCCCTCGTTCATTCCGCCGAGTGCAGGGTCACGACTGACAATATCCAACAGTGGCACGACAATGGATGGCGAACAACTCTCAGATATGTTCTCTTACCTGAACCCGCCGACTTCACCCCTGGCAAACAAGGGTGCAAAGCGGCGCCGGGATATGGAGGACGAGGACGACGAGGCGGCCAACGAGTTGAGCGCAAAGCGGCGGCGGAGCAAGGCCCCGGCTCCACCCTCCGCCGCGCAGTCTCCCATCAGGAAAAACCCCCCGCACTAATTAGGTGTAATTAGTGATAATTCCCCTAATTAGGGGGATTATATGGATAGTTCTAATTCAGAAGGTCCCCATATAATTAGCTGGCTGTAGGGCGGCATTAGTCCGTGATTAGCACTATTATATGCTATGCTCATCGGTGATACTGCATTTATGGTCTGCCTTTGAATCACACAAGAGAGCTGAAGGACACAAAGATATATTCAACAACTACAAATATACATAGTGTACAACGCAGCCGTCGGAAAATGGAACCGGGAGCGGGAAAGCTACAGAATGTATGGACATGGTCATACCAGAAGGAAGACATAAGCGAAGTCTAACAGACCCAGTGCAGTACATAACAAAGCACACTAGACAGACATAGTCGTCTGATAGAGATCCAGAGTGACACAGTAGGCTAAGACGGAAACCAGCGGTGCAAGAACAAGGCTAGTCAAGGGCACCAGAGACGAGACGGTCGCACAAGGTCTAGT
This sequence comes from Lenzites betulinus, assembly GCA_022264855.1. NCBI lineage: Eukaryota > Fungi > Basidiomycota > Agaricomycetes > Polyporales > Polyporaceae > Lenzites > Lenzites betulinus. The sequence continues at coordinate 260,185 of JABYQU010000042.1, read as the reverse complement.
TCATGACTCAGTGTCACTGCCGAGCTGTGATCGTTCCTCACAAGAGCCATACAGAAGCCAGCACAAGTAGAGCTTACATTGGAGCTGTTTGACTCGAAGGCTAGGTTGCAGGATGTAGCCCAAGCGAAGACAAAGCAAGAACGTGAGCACGCAGGTACAAGTTATGTCGAAACTTCTAGGCTTTCACAAGGCGTCAAGACTACAAACTAGAACGAGTGCACACAGTTGAACACAGACGCGAACGTGCAAGACGGGTGCATAGACGTGGTGGTGGGAGGATGAGGGACGCTCGACGACGCCAGCTCACTCGTATTACGACTCGCATGGTGTAAGCGCCCATATTTAGGGCAGGCTGTTCTGAACTTGGCCTTTCGACTCCGAGATGCTTGCACGTTCCTAGTAGTACTATCAGCAGAACTTGTCCGTGCGCATTCCCGCTTGATCCATGGGCGTGCCGCTTAGGCGTCGTCGTAGACCTTATATGTACTCGGAGCAACAAGACTGGACACGCTCTGCCTTACTCTGCCTAGGCCTCCGGTGCTCCGAGTCCAAAAACGGGCCGCGGAGCGCACAAAAAGCTGCTTCAATTTGCGGTCCGGGTGGCCTCGCACGCAAGGTAACATGAGTGTAGAAGCAGGTCGTTCTACTGCTCGGTCCGCCGGCGGATGGATATGGAGTGAACTAACTTCCCCGCCTGATCAGTGCGGCGGGGATACATTTTTCTGGTAGGAATGCTCAGGTGTAGCACGATAGCACATATAGACACACATCTGTGGTCTTATGAGTGTCGTTCCATGCCGTTTACTTGACCACACACGCTGATTATATGGATTATCCCGGTGAGTGTGCCATTACATACGGTTATGTTGAGATATGTCTAATTTATACCTAATTAGCGCGGGGGGATTTTCCTGATGCCCCTCGGGGCTGCTGGGAGAACTGCCCGCGCCGCGACTGAAGGTCGAGGGAACGGTCATAATATCACGACGCCACCCAGGGCCTCCCGCTACGAGGCCTACCCCGCCTCGTTCCCTACCTCTCCCTTCTACCACCGTGCGTCGTCTCACGACCCGGACCACTTTCCCCCGTCGTCACCACGCCCTCCTTCGCCCCCGCAAGGCTCTCCTCGGCGCCGCGCCCAAAGCTGCCCCCTCCCCAATGACGGCCCCGACGCCCTGACGGCGATCGACGACAGGGAGAACAGGGGGAGAGACCCACAGCACGACTACAACGACGGCTCATCGCCCCGCCCGTCCTACGTGAAGGAAGACGACTCGGAGTACTCGGACCTCGTATCGACGTACGCACCTTGCCCGCCCGGCTGGCGCATGGAGGAGCTCCGGAAGGAGTACATGGGGAAGATCGTGAACTTCCCTCCGACGATGGTGGCGCAGCCGGCAGCTCCTGGAGTGGATGAAAATGCCGCGCAGGGCTCGGGGGTCGATCGCTCTCAGGGTCGGGAAGACGGGGATGCAGCAGACGAGCGCCAGGACGTCAACATGGCGGATGCGGGAATCCAATCCCTGATCGTCCATGAGCAGGAGGACATATTGGACCAGATCTTGAACGAGGAGGAGGCGAAGGCCCAGTTCCGCGCTGAACAGCAAGACGCTGTAGCGACAGAGTCATCCGCGCTCCAAGCCGCTGTTGACGAAGAGGAACCTGACGCGGGACCTTCAGAGCTCCCTGTGACGCCGCCTCGCAGGTCGCGCCGTACGACGCGTGCGAAAGGGAAGCCGTCCGCCTATGTCTTCGGCCAAACTCCCACCCCGCGCGACTTCGATGGGCGGAGGATTCTGCGGGAGACCAAAATCGACGCCGGCCAGTACGGGACCCCCCGCATCACCTGAAGTTCCAACAAGTATAGTCATCCCGAACCGAGAGGTGTTGCTTCGTGTAAGTCTTAGAAGTCTGATATTGTTTTGTGGACCGTCTGCCTCGGATGAACTCTGTAGCGTTAGAACTTCCTGCTGTATCATGCGCTTAATATACCGTGAATGCGACTGTGTAAATCGTTACCGGATGCACATCAGAGTTTTCCCCATATGCTTGAGGGTACGACATTCAGACATGTCCATGTCAACCTGAGGATGAGCCACCCATGAAAACTACAGCGTTGAACATTCGGGAATCCTCAGACTCTCCTTCTAATTCCAGGTATGTCAAGTACATACATCCCATAACACAACACCATAGCCCAAGAAATGCAGACAACATGGTATCGAACACCAAGTACACACGCCGCGGTATCGTACAAGCCTGTATCATAGTGGCCGCCACGTCTGGCTCGATCGGAACTCAAGGGACAACCTTCAGCGCGTTGTCGAAGTCTGCAATGATATCCTCGATGCTCTCGATGCCGACGGACACCTGAAGGAATGGAGGGAAAGGTTCCCACATACATAAGCCGCATGTGCCGGACGAAACGTCTAGATACTTACTCGGATTAGGTCCGGGGTCACTCCAGACGCGAGCTGCTCCGCCGTGGTCAGCTGTTGGTGTGTTGTCGATGAAGGGTGGATAACGAGCGTCTTCGCGTCTCCTGCATGTACCCGGTTTGATCAGCTACCAATCTCGTCACGAAGATATGAGGAAGACGCACCAACGTTGGCGAGGTTGCTCGCGAGCTTCATAGAATCGACGACGGCGCTACCGACCTTTAGCCCGTCGCCCTTGATCTTGATCCCGAAGTTGACCATGCCACCGAACGCGTTAGGGCGAAGGAGACGAAGCGCTTCTTGGTGCGAGGAATGCGACTCAAGACCGAGGTAGGACACCCACGAAACCTTTGGGTGCGTCCCCAGCCACCTAGACACAGAGCAGGGACCCTCAGTTTGATCCCTAGGGACATAAAGTGCATATGCTTACTCTGCGAGAGCGAGCGCGTTGTCGCAGTGCCGCTGCGCGCGCAAGCTGAGCGTCTCGATGCCCATGAGGATGAGGAACGCCGGGATGGGGTCCATACAGGGCCCGATGTCGCGCAGGACGTCCAGGCGGCACTTCGCAGCGAAAGCGGTGTCGCCATACTCCTCGGCGAAGCGCGTCCCCTTGTAGTGCTTCATGGGCTCAGTGAAATCGGGGAACTTGCCTGACTTCGCCCAGTCGAATGTGCCTGCCAGTTATGTCAGTGAGGGAGCGCAAAGAATGGGAGGGTGTTGGGCGTACCGCCGTCTATCACCATACCGCCGATAGCGACCCCGTGTCCGCCGACCCATTTTGTCACGCTGTGGGTGATGATGTCTGCGCCGAGCTCGAAGGGGCGGATGAGGTATCCTGGCATGGCAAAATTCGGTCAGCTGGGTTTCTGCTGCGCGATGGAGAGACCCACCGCCCATGCCGAAGGTGTTGTCTACCAGGAGGGGGATACCATTGTCGTGCGCCACCTAAGGGATCTTCAGTACATGTGATGCACTCCAGTAAATACAGACTGGGGCACACCTTGGCGAGTTCGGGTATGCGTGAGACAGCGTTCTTGGGGTTGCTGATGCTCTCTACGTAAATGCCCTTGGTATTCTCATCTATGGCGGCCGCGAAGTCGGCAGGGTCCTCGCTCTCCACAAACTTGATAGTGATGTTGAACTTCTTCAGGAACACTGAAGCGTGAATAATCATTGATCAGAGTCTGAATGGCTGTTATACAAAGTTTAAATTGACGCACCCTTGAACAATTTATACGTCTAAAATCGAGAAGGTCAGCGACTTCTCATGGAGCCGACTGCTGAATACTCACTCCGCCGTACAGATACGATCTACGTACATCGGTGTTAGCTGTGGCAAGTAACGATGAATAGGCAAAATAAGCACTGACGATGACACCAAGTTGTCTCCGGCGTTGGCAATGGCAGCGATAGCCATGAACTCCGCGGCGTGGCCACTTGCGGTAGCGACAGCGGCAGTACCTCCCTCGAGGGCAGCCATCCGCCTTTCGAGGACATTCTGTACCATTCGCTCAGCGGGAATTGTGGGGAACATTTTGGGGTACCCTACGTACCACTGTAGGGTTGCTGAGCCGCGAATAGATGTTGCCCTTGGTCCTGAATGTCTGTTAGCAGGTGGCCCACTAGCGAGCCGGCGTCGAAGCATATTGAACGTAGCCGTAAGCATATTGCGCTCACCTTACTCCGAAGAGGTCTGCGCCATGCTATGTAATATATCAATGGGTAGAGGTTGTAAAGGTACAAATACACTAGAAGGAAATTTCGAACCTTGGAGTTGTCGAAAACGAAGCTCGTGCTCGCGTAGATCGGAGGGGCTCGGGCGTTGGTCGTAACATCGGGCTCGTACCCGACGTGCAGCTGGATAGTGTCGAAATCCGGGTCCCTAAGTGCATTGGACTCAGCATACCAGGCAACCACGTAGGACTACAAGGACGCTCACCTATAGAAGTTGTGAACTAGCGCGGGCGGGAGCATGCTGGCGGCTTTGAGGTGTTGTGAGTGTGCGTTGCGGTATGCAGCTCGTATCGCGATTCACGCTGGTATTTAAGCAGACCAAGCTGCTAGTATAGACGCCAGTGGGAGGGGACTACACTGCCGTACATGACGCCCCAGGAATACTTTCGGACGCCATGGCGGGAGCACGAGGACATAGAATGAAGGTGACAGATAACGCCGACGCACCCCAGCCTCGTGGCTGAACGTGGTTGAACGGGAGGCCACAGTTGTTGAGTACACTACCTTCCCAGTCTTGGGAGACAGAGAAGGGGGTACCACGGTTGCTTGGGCGTTCGTCAAATGGGCGATGGATGTTCTCCATTCACCTCATGTGGTCATGTTTACGGGAAACTGGTCATTGTGAGCATTGGAACGAGGCCACAACGCATACTCTTACCTGTGTGTATCTCGTGAGGCATTACAATTGGAGAAACCGTTACCCAGGAAGCTTTCACAGTGCAGACAACACCTTTGCGAGCTGGGCTAATTCAACTAGCTGTAGACAATTTGGGCAATGGGTACAGTCGACCGATAAGCAGGTTCGGCAATGGGTTTAATACCGTGTCGCTGAGTGTAATGGGATAGTCTTCTCCGGAATCTTGGCCACATACTCAGATCGGCCTGTCAGTTTTTTTGCCGCACGGCTGCCTGTACACGGCCGGTGGTAAGGAATCGTGATGAGTGGATTCTTATAACGAAGCTGCTTACCATAGTACTTCGTTTTGGGAAGGATGTATCATTACAAAGATGCACGACAGAGAAACACGTTTGGTATCATTCAAAAGAAGCGGCTGAGGGAGGGAATCCGTATAGTGTCGTCGGCCTCCAACCTACCATTCGGATGCACGCAGCCATTGCAAGTGATCTCGTGCACGCCACTGGAAGGCTATTACCTTCCACGTCTCAACACGTTTATCCTTGTCTCTGTATGAAAGATTTGCGAAGTGTATGGCCGTGTAAGTGTTGTGGTGGTCGTGGGTTGAAGGAGAACCTCTCGCTGGTGGCCGTGGCGGTGCACCATGCATCTGCACGCAGTACGCGAGTCGGAGAATTGCATGACGCCCGTAATCCAAGTTCGTCTTGACGGGTGGCATTCCGCTACAATGAGGAGCCATATATGCGACTTCGAGTCACGGCCGCCGCAGCGTTCGACTCGTCTTGAAACTCCCTAAACGAGGTGAGCTCTGATCAATGCATTCATGGACGGCTGTTGGCCTTCTGTCGCAGGCATTCAACTCTCCAGCATCGATCACAGACTCGGCGGTCCAGATGTACTCGAGACCAGATAGGCCTGAGCATGCAGGACATCAGTGCTACGTGCGGTTTCTTGCGCAAGTGCTTGCCGATTCACCCGACGGCTAGGCCGACAATCTCTCAGTTATTGCAGGACGAGTGGCTCACAACTACACGCTTGCGACCTCTTGTGACTGCGAATCGAGCGAGACAGATGCCATGTGGGGCCTACTTGCGCGGAAGCGTGTGCGATGTGCGCGACGGTGACTCCTCACATTCCGGCGTAGATCCGCTCGTTAGAGGACCTCTTTCTCTTCGTCTGCTAAGTCCTGGTACGCCTGACTGAACTCCGCTCGCGGAACGTACAGCGGTGTATGGTGGAGAGCAGACCCTGGGGTCGACAGTGAGGGTAAGAACTTCGAAGAAGATTGATCCTGATATTGGACTTACAGCAGGCTCTTTCCTGAGTTTAGCACGACCGTGCGGCAGGTCTCTGCGTAATCAGTCGGCAGAAGAGCAACATCGGGCTGCAGGACTAGTCATCGGGTGCCATACTACATACTACAGAGTTAGTACAGACGAGCCATGTACGAGATCATTCTGACCGCGCGCGAGCGACATCAATCAGACTCTAGCGCGGCTTTACCTCCATGCACATACATGGCCATAAACCCCACGAGCCAACTGACGTTTACCTCCTGCAAACAACGAGGCGACTGTCATTGTACGGTATGCACCCCAGAAACGTGGTGGACAAGAAGCCTCCTGGGCGCTCCCGCCGTGGAGGTTGCCTATCCAACCCACGGGCCATGACCGCCGCACCTCACGCGTCACGGCCTGCTCAAAGCGCCGATCATATCCCGGCGCATGCACCGACGCGATGAGATAGACCGCGCAGCCGTTGATGATATCGTGCTACATATACGCAACGGCTAGCCAAGCGACATGCCTGGGCACACGTCTGCCGTGCGCCCGTGCAGCCTGCGAAGCCCGAGCCGCCGTGGCCATTGCCCACATCTGTGCATCCGGATGCTCTCGTCACGCGCGACAGTGCGCGCGCGTGGAGGCAGCCGTCTTCACATTAATATCCGTGGGCCTCGGCCCGGAGGAAGGGTGCGGGGTGTGGGGACTCGGAGTACTGAAGGTAATACGTGGTTCGATCGTACCCTGCAGCGAATCGCCAACAGCCCCGCAGAGGCATGCTGTCGGCGCGCTGAGGGCGCGCACCGCCAGAGAGAACAGGAGAGGAACTACTATCCTAGCGCAATCTATTATTGAAACCGATTCCGGGCACAACTCGACTGGAGAGCATGAGGCATACAAAGAAAAGCGAAAGCGATTATGAGGGCGCACACCCTCGACGGAACGCTAAGATAAGACCGGGCCCGCTGAGAATGAAAGAGGAAATTGACCAACGGACGACGAGGGGCATGGACGAGAACGAGCCCGAGAGTGAGACGGCATACGAGTACCAGGCGGTGTCATGGCGAGAGCCGCGCGCGCGTTACGGCTTCGCGGCCTTGCCAGCGGGGGTCTGGCGGAGCTGGTCGAGCACCTTCTTCGCGACCTTCTCCTGGCCGAGGCTCAGGCTCGTAAATGTGACGGGCAGCTCAAACCGCATGTTCCCAATGATGACCCACACTTTATGCTGCAGCTCGCCCCCGTGCTCGCCCTTCAGTGTCTCGCTGCAGAACTGAGGGGCGGGCAAGCTGGCGCTCCGGCAATGGTCTGCGGCACGTGAGATGCGAGCAAGACGCGGATGAGGACACGAACGCACCATAGAGAGCCGGGACGTGCTTCTTGGACGCGGGCTCAACATTGATCGTCACCTTGGTACTCTTCTTGGACTTTGCGCTCTGCGCCGCGCTCAGGATCGCAGGCGCGGGGGTCTTGATCACCGGCGGGGATTGTTGCTGCTTAGCGGCGTTCTTCGCTGATGCTCCATTTACTGAAGGGCCCGAAGGAGCAGATGGCGGGGGAGGCGGTGGCGGCGGTGCGGTCTTTGGGGGTGCAGGTTGTGGAGGCGGCGGGGGCTGGGTGGATGGTGGCGGTGGCGGCGGAGGTTGGGTGACTGGGGCAGGAGGCTGCATGGATGGCGGTGCAGGGGCTTGTGCGACCGGTGTCGCTGCAGGTTGTGGGGTATGCACTAGAGGCGGCGGCGTGGGCTGAACAGGGGTCTGAGCGCCGTACGGTGAGTTGTACGAAAGGTGCGGAGCAGACCCGATAGCTGGGTTGTTGATTGGCGGGACGCCCGGCACGTTGGGATAGTACGCAGGCGCGCCAGGGACGGCTGGCGAAGGAACAGGAACAGGAAGAGATGCGCCGGGCGAAGGATAGTATGGGGGTTGCTGGGGGGTGGTGTATTGTACGGGGGCGGATGCATACGACTGGTAGCCTTGCGCCTGACCTTGTCCGGGGATCGAGGCGAGGGCAGCAGCGCCGTAAGGATACTGTTGTGGGTAGGCCATGGGCGATGGTACGCTCGCCACGGGCTGTTGAGGCTGAGTCTGATAGTAGTTGGGGAACACACCGCCTCCAGGGTTCGTCATACCAAACTGAGACGGTTGCGCCGTTGTACCCATGTACGACCCCTGCGTAGCGCCATAGAACGGCATTTGAGCAGGCTGTCCGCCACCTCCAGGATACGCATACGGGGCGGGGGGAAGCTGTGGGAGCACTTGGGCACCGCCGCCTACGGCCGAATACGGCGCGGGGGCAGCGGGCGCCACAGGTGGCATGCCCACGTTCCTTGGCCCAGGCTGAAAGTGGCTGGGAGCGTGCGAGGGACCTGCTCCGTTGCCAAACTGGCCGGGACCAGGAGGGTTGGATCGAGGCCAGGACGTGTTAGCGACTCGCTTCTGCCCGTTCCCATTCCACATGGGTCGCGGGGCGGGGGCACTCTGCGATGCGTATCCGCCCCCTGGCATACCTCCTTGGAAGTTGCCATAGGAGCCACCGCCGCTGGAGCCGTTGAAGCGTGGCTTCTTGTTGTTCTGCCAGCCGCCGCTGCCGCCGCTGGGGCCTGACCAGTCCCCGCCCGCGCCCTCCCACGCCTTTCTCTTCCGGTTCATATAGCCGTTCTCATGCTGTTGCTGCGGTTGCAGGGCGTAGAATGGAACGTAGCCCGGCGGCGGCGGCCTGCCCTGGAAGCGCAGGAACTCGATAGCCCCCTCCTCGACGGCGCGCGCGATCACAGCGAGCTTTGCGTCGTTCCGATTGCGATACTCGGCAGGGACGGTGTATTTCCGTACCTGCTGAGGCGTCGGCGACGGACATAGCTCGATGGTAATCGTAGCCCCACATGCTGCACCCCTCTCAGCACCCCAGATAAGGGTATATAGAAGAGACCGCTTACCGTCCAAGTCCATGTCATACTCGATCTGAGGCTGAATGCCCGCGCCGTGCACCTTGCGGTATTCCGCGTTCACAAGCGGGGTCAGGACCTCGCCGACGTGCTTCCGCATAGGGGCCGGAAGCTTCTCTTCGACAGCTTTGGCCACACTGCGGATGTAGTCGCCGACGCCCTCGGACATCGCGAGCAGGCACACCGCCGCCTTCGCTTCCGCACGCTTCGAGAACCGGGCATCAACAAGGTAGGACTTGACCTCCCCGGGTCGTTCTAGACGCAACAAGCAGCCATGGTCTGCACCCCTGTGAGTACGGAGGCAGATACATCGATCGAGAAAGGACTCACACCCAAGCTTGGCATCCGTCGTCCATACAAAGTTGGGGACGATCTTGCCACCCCGCGCGGATTGGATTGTGGTGTTAAGCCATGCAGGGCCATTGATGTCGAGCGCCGTTTTCCCCGCAACGGGCTCAGGGAACGGCTTCGGGAGGGCCTCGAGGTACTGCTGCAAACCGATCGTGGAGTTTGGGAAATCGGCACCGGGCTCGTCAACGGCCATGTCTGCACCAGAGGATGTCCACGTCGAGATGTAGTTCTGGACACCGTCGGCGATGGCCGCCTCGGCACACGCCTTCTTGGCCTCCGCCGCGGTGGTGTAGATCGTATTCACGGAATACACCCTCGAGTTGCGGGGACCAAGGCGTATGCGTAGTGCGCAGCCTTGCGCTGGGCGTTTTGCGTGCTGTCAGAACAGAACTACGTAGGCAGAGCGCCGGGGGGAACACGTACTACGTCCAAACTTCGGCTCGTTGATGAGCAGCCAAAACGGCTTGATATGCCCGTGTGTCCGTTCGGAACAGGCTTTCTCTATGGCCTTCACGGATTCGTCCATCTCTGCTGCAGATTCGGGCTCCGGCTTGGGCGGTAGAGCGTGTTCCACAGATAGCGCCTCTCTATCACCGTCGCCAGAGACTATAAAGTCCATTGCACCGTTCTCGATGGCAACGGTCGATATATGTACCTTCGCATCATACTTGCGCTGGTGCGTCGTGGAGGATGAATACGTGCGCGAGATCCCGTTTGGCCGCGTGATCGTAAGTTTACATCGTTTCCCTGTTCCGAGGGTAAGGCCGAGCGCGAACAACGCAGGATATGATCACTTACCAGCTCCCACTATGTCCTCTTCGATCTCGTATCGTAGGCCATCGGTGCTGCCAAAGTTGTGTTGGCACGCTTGATGCAAGCGTGCTACGGCTCGCGTGATGACGGGTTCGGAGGTGGATTCGGTCGGCGTACTTGGTTGGCCGGGCGGAGGTGCAATGAGAACATTCTGGGATACCGCAAGAAGAGCAGGCTCTTGGAGGTAGTGCGCCACTGGTACGGCACCAATGTGCAGCAACTTCTGCGTGGCGTGCGCGAACAGGCTTTCCTGGTTCGCCGACATTGTCGTAGGTGTGGAGGGTGCGGAGAGGTCAGAGATGGTGCTCGCGAAAGCCGTCGCACTCATGTCGGAGAGCTGGACAGAGTGTCAGTGCGAGAAGTGGGTCCGTCAGAAGACTGAGAACACGGCACGGAATATGCATTGTGCAACACGCATACAGCGTGGGCGACCGGCAGCCTGAGGTACCCGCATGTCGCTCCCGAGTGCAGATCACGCGAAGATGGTACTCACCGCATGTAGCCTACGTTGTGATACCCATATATCTCCTGGAGACAGTGGTGGTGGCGGGCTGAAGAGAATGATTCCAACTAGTCCCGACGCGAACCGGAACAAGCCAAGTTGTAACTTGTAAGTTCAAGATGTACTTGGTATGTTTCGGCGTCTAATCTTTAACCCGGCTACTTCCGCCGAGTGCCTAATCAATCGCCTAGCGCTTAAAGCTTAAACGTTGGCTTGCAACTTGAGCTCAACTCTCGATAAAATCTATGCACGAATCTACGACCTCGGTACGTTGTTGTGTGTGCGAGGGACAGCAGGTGGCCTCCCATTTATCTAGAAGAGTTGGATAGCGCTGATGAGGTTTTCCCTGCAGCTTCAGGTCAGCTGATGCCCTGCAGGCTCACGCGCACGCGTACGGATCACTCCTCCATCTTATCGCCCTTCGCCCAACCCGCCATGCCCTCTATAAGGGAGCAGTACGACGGCCAAGGGTACGTTGTCGTGCCGGGGCTCGTTCCCTTTGAGCACCTCAAGGCCCTTGAAGCAGCCTCGGAACGCGTGATAGCGCGCACACGCACCGGCGAATGGCCGCACAGACGCACCGTCGGCCGCCAGTTCCCCCCGTACGGCGACGGCGACCCTGACTCGTGGGGCGTGCAGCACGTCATGCACCCTGAGCTGGGCGAGCCTGCGTTTGCGCGGTGGTACACGTCCGACGCGCTCGTGAACACCGTTAAGGAGCTGCTTGGGTGTGAGGAGGACGATCTGCAGATGGGCGCGTACTTACACCTGGTCGCAGCTGAGGGTGTCGATGGAGCTGACTAGCCGATCCACAGAGCTGTTTAACATGCTCATCAACCCCACCGCGAACTCCTTCGCGCTCAGGTGGCATCGCGATGATGTGCGCGAGACCGCCACCGAGGACGAAGAGCGCGAAGCCCTAAGCATCTGGCACCACGGTGTAAGTCCTCATCCGCATCAATCCAGTTCATAACTTGACCCTAATCCCGACCCCACAGACCCAATGGAACACGTAAGACGCCCCCGACCCGCTCTGCAGCTTAGCCCCACTCAGGTGTCGCACAGCGCACTCCGCGACGACGCATGCCTCTTCGTCGTCCCCGGCTCGCACAAGCACCCCCGCACGCCCGGCCAGCGCGCGCACTCCTCCACGCCCGACCCGCCCGCGGACCCGCTCGCGATGCCGGGCGCACTGCGCGTCGCGCTCCGTCCCGGCGAGACCGTATTTTACAACAACAACATCCTGCACTGCGCGACGTACGACCCGCACGCGCCGCGCATCACGCTGCACGCGTGCATGGGCGAGACGCGCGGAGGGCCCTCGCGCGCGCGGAATATCCTGCAGCACGGGCTGCAATGGATGAAGGAGGACCGGTTCGCGGGGACATTGGACGCGCGCGGGCGGAGGATGGTGGAGCGGATCGTGAGGTTGCAAGAGAGTGTTGCGGACGACGTTGGGTACTCGCTTGCAAACTGATCGTTGCTGTCCAGTACTATATACGCTAGAAATCATACAGCCTGAGTGACGTGAGGGTTCGCTTTCTCCATGTTAGGAACGATGGGACAGGGGACTCGGAGTCCGACCTGGGTGTTGTTGTCAAAGCATAGACTCTGTTGTTTCCGCCTAGAAAGGAGGGTGCCGGTCAAGTAAGAGATGGATGCATGCCTAAAAGTGTCGCTGGGCACACACCTTTGCCAATCTTTTCCCAAGATAGACAACGCTGTGCGCCAACGACAAGTCACGCTATGCTCTCCAGAGCGTCGACGTGAATGGGGTTTACTTAGTACGACATACTATAGCTGATAGCTTTATTAAGTCTGGAAAACATATACGGGCGCTTATCCCACGTGGACCCCGGAGGGGCGCATCAATCGCGCCCTTACGGATCCGGACCCGACGACGACAACGTCTCACCGACCATCTTGCCGACCATAGCTTCCTCTCGCGCATAATCGCGACATCCCGCCACCAGCCTCGGCGAAGTCTCGCCTTCGCACACCGGTACTATCTAATGGTGCCCATCCAACCACCCGTGACCTCTGTGGCGGCGGAGAACAGCAGCAGCATGGCGTGCTCCGGATCACGCAATCGTCCGTTTCAAAATGGTGAACGTCGCGCGAGGATGAGGCACAGAGGCCCTATATCAGCGCGCGCTCGCTGTCTAGAGGTGTCTGTTCTTTCTCTACCCTCCGATGTCTACCGAACGCTTCTACAAGTGAGTCAGGCGGACTTGTAAAAGTCAATAATATCACTTACGTGTTGTGGATTTGCAGGACGCCCGAGTTCGAAACCCTCCAGCTTCACGCTGGTCAGGAGCCTGATCCCGCGACGAACGCGCGCGCACCGCCAATCTATGCAACCACGAGCTTTGTGTTCAACAACTCGCAGCATGGCGCGGATCTGTTCGGACTGAGGTGAGTTGTGGTTTTTTCATCGAGCTACAAGTACTTACGACAATGGTACAGGGCATTGGGAAACATCTACTCGCGTATTGGCAATCCCACGGTCGTAAGTGGCCTGTCCCGAGGACTGGAAGCTTTTTGACACTCGGTATATTGTATAGGATGTCTTTGAGAAGCGCATCGCTGCCCTCGAAGGCGGCGCAGCTGCTGTTGCTGCGTCGAGCGGTCAGTCCGCGCAGTTCATGGCCATCGCGGCCATCGCAAAGGCCGGAGACAACATCGTTTCGACGTAAGTGACCCGCTACGAAGGGTGATAGAACGATATGCTCACTCGGAACTTCTAATCCTGTAGGTCATACCTGTACGGCGGGGTGAGTACATCCGTGTCGCATGATTGCGATAACGTTGTTGATCAACTTTTGCAATAGACGTACAACCAGTTCAAGGGTGATTCTGATCATTGCATCTTGGATATCGATGATACTAACGATTTCTTCCAGTGTTTTTGAAGCGGTTCGGTATCAGTGTGAAGTTCGTTCAGGGCGAAGCTCCTGAAGACTTTGCGGCGGCGATCGACGAAAACACAAAAGCTATATACGTCGAGAGCATCGGCAACCCCAAATACAACGTTGCTCCGCTGCCTGAGATTTCAAAAGTGTGTATCACACCGTGTTTGCAAGGCGGAGGCTGACCGATTTTCGATCTAGGTTGCCCACGACCATGGCATCCCTCTGATTGTCGACAACACTTTCGGGATGGGAGGTGAGTTATCTGCGCGCAATGGTAGATAGTGTGTTGACAAGTGGTGCACAGGGTACCTCATCCGCCCCATCGAGCACGGCGCAGATATCGTCGTTCATAGCGCAACGAAGTGGATCGGCGGCCATGGAACGACCATCGGTGGTGTGGTCATCGACAGCGGTATGTTTTCCACGTCGTATGCGCCCCCTGCCGCACTCAGCCCCGCTTCCGCCTCCAGGCAAGTTCGACTGGGTCAAGTCGGGCAAGTTCCCCGATTTCACCGAGCCGTCCGAGGGATACCACGGACTGAAGTTCAGCGAGACCTTTGGCGCGGTCGCGTTCGCGGTGAAAGTCCGCGTCGAGGTCCTGCGCGACCTCGGCTCTGCGCTCAACCCCTTCGGCGCGTTCCTCCTGCTGCAGGGCCTGGAGACGCTTAGCCTGCGTGCAGAGAGGCATTCAAACAATGCGCTGCAGCTCGCGCAGTGGCTCGAGAAGCACCCGAAGGTATCCTGGGTGTCGTACCTCGGCCTCGAGTCGCACGCGTACCACAAGGAGGGCCTGCGTTTGCTCCGGCCGAACGTCTTCGGCGGCATGCTGAGCTTCGGCGTGAAGGGCGACGCGAAGGTTGGCAGCGAGGTTGTGGACAGGCTACGGCTCGCGAGCAACCTGGCCAACGTCGGTACGTAACCTTCCTTGCGTATATGCCGCATATATGCGCGTCCCAGACTTCGAACTCATGCCTGCTACAGGTGACGCGAAGACCCTTGTTATTCATCCGGCTACGACCACGCACCAGCAGCTTTCCGACGAGGAGCAGCTCGCATCGGGTGTAACGCCGGATCTCGTTCGCGTATGTGTTTTGGGGTTCTTCAATGGTGTCTCTGGTTTAACATCTTCTCCAGGTATCCGTCGGTATCGAGAACATTGCCGATATCATCGCCGACTTCGACCATGCTCTGCAATCGGTGCCTTGAGCTTTGAACAAGGGGTTATAATGGCTGGTGGGAGGTCAAAAAGAAGTGCATGTAATATTAATGTACCTGCTGTAGCCTGTCTGAATGCACGAACTCACTCGCAAGGACGGCATTGTCGCCAGCATAAGCGCGTAAAGAGGCGGAGTGACGGTAGAGGCGCCCAAGCTCGCTGTTGACCTACAACCACCACAATACTTATACCGCGCACACCTTCTCCGCACACACGGGTCGGCGTGGGCTAGCATTCACCGAGCGCGTTTGACGATCATCTGCCACGGTGGTCTGTAGTCGAAGGGAAGATATCGGACGACCTCCCACGGGCGTGTCGATCACCTGTGTGCTGCCGGCATCCGACTCGGAGTCGTAGAAGCCGCCGGGACTTTACTGAACCTCTGCGCAGCTCAGAGCCATTTTGTTTGAGTAATAAACTCGTCCTTCGCCTGCACGTCTCTTCGCGATAACGTGTTCTTCGCCGCGAGAAGTATGGTGAGTAGTGTTCCCGAAATTTACCGCCTCAGTCTTCTCACCCTGAAAACGTACAGCGCAGTACATTGCTGGCAGGACTGATAGATATCTCGAAGAGAAGACGCCAAGATGTTAAGGAACGCGTTGACTCCGTCCGCGCTACGCCGCGCATCCTTCCTTTCTGTGAGACACGTGTACTAACATTAGACCGCTTCACTCTCAGCGATACCGTACCAAGCCAATTGCCGGCCCACCCCATGGGTTTGCGGCACCCATTGCCTGAAGGGTCGACAATAGAGAATACTGGCTGAATCAGCCTGGCTCTCAAGGGTGTCGTCGTTATGGCGCACGTACCGGGCTACAGGGGGTCCGGTCGGAAGACCTTACGAGACGCGGATGGGGTAAGAGTATGCGCTGTCCCCTCCTTCCAATGCTCACGATGTCTAGTCTCTCCAAACGTGGCTGCCTCGAGTGAATGGGGAACCTCTGTCGCATATTTAGCGGACCGCCAAAGCAGACATAACGCCCCCTTCTCTGTCTCGCAAGACCGGCTAGGGAACCTACGCAGCCACTCCAGGCGGCTCAGCCATGCGGCTGCCGATGTTCGTCGGCGTTCGGTATGCGCCACCCTCAATTTCTGTCCTCGTGCTCGCGCCATGGGATACGAAGACACTCCTGGGACGCCGTGTACGGGTCTGCGAGCCCTCCCCGGGGGCGTCTATACCGGCAGCCCGGTCTGCTTAAGTACCAGCGTGCGCTCTGGTAGGCACTGCACACCGCACCGCACACACTTTCCCCACTCGAAGCCGCGCCAACATGATCCCGCCCAAGCCCGTGAACAACTTCTATAGGTCAGCATCCACGGAACCTTATGTATTCCTGGTTTGCATGCTGAGTATATCGCACCTAGGGAGCCGGACTTCGACACCATCCAGCTGCATGCTGGGTACGAGCCCGATATCGCGACTAATGCCCGTGCTCCCCCAATCTATGCAAGCACGAGCTACGTCTTCAACAACTCGAAGGTTCGAGTATCTGTTTCAGCATCTTTACTTCCGTCGCTGATCTTCCCTCTAGCATGGCGCAGACCTCTTCGGGCTGAGGTTTGGCATTTTTAACTTCCTATTGACCAGCAGTACAAGAAGTTTGACGTATTTGCAGGACGCAGGGCAACATCTATTCGCGGATGAGCAACCCGACGGTGGTAAGTAGATACGCCAAAGACGGGGTATCGTTCGCTGATCGAATGGTGCAGAACGTCTTTGAAAGGCGGATGGCGGCCCTCGAGGGAGGTATCGCCGCTGTCGCTACCTCGAGTGGCCACGCTGCCCAGTTCATGGCTATTGCTGCTATCGCAAGAGCCGGGGACAACCTAGTAACATCGTGCGTGCTTGTTTTGTCGATTGCACACTTTAGTGCTACATCCGCTAATTATAATATGTGCAGCTCATATCTATACGGCGGGGTGAGTACCCATATCATTGAGACGAGGAGGTGAAGTGTTTCTGACCTTCGTATGAACAGACCTACAACCAATTCAAAGGTAGCTCATGAAATGTTCCAACTGACGGCCATCAATTGCTGATTTTACGCGTCGAAGTGTTCTTGAAGAAGTTCAACATTACCATGAAATTCGTGACGAGCGAGGACCCTGCCGACTTCGCGGCTGCCATAGATGAGAACACCAAGGGCATCTACGTAGAAAGCATCGGTAACCCTAAGAACACTGTGGCGCCCTTGCCAGAGCTCGCTAAGGTATGTCGTGTTGTTTTCATATACATGCATATATTGAACTTCCCGCAGGTAGCGCACGATAACGGCATCCCCCTCCTGGTGGATAACACCTTCGGCATGGGCGGTACGTCTACCCGCTGAACAATTCAACAATGACATATAACTAACTTGTGGAAACACAGGATATCTTGTTCGCCCCATCGAACTTGGTGCAGACATCGTCACGCACAGTGCGACAAAGTGGGTCGGCGGGCACGGAACTGTCCTTGGCGGAGTCGTGATAGACGGCGGTACGCCCAATATTCCCACCTGCCTCTTACACCCTCCGGCCGTGGTTAACAACTCTGGCAGGAAAATTTGACTGGGCGAAGTCCGGCAAGTTCCCTGAATTCACCGAGCCTGCGGAGGGCTACCACGGAATGCGCTTCACCGAGGAATTCGGCGACGCGGTGTTTGCGGTCAAGTGCCGCCTGGACGTCATGCGCGACCTCGGACCGGCGATGGACCCCTTCCCGGCGTTCCTCCTGCTCATGGGCATCGAGACGCTCAGCCTGCGCGGGCAGCGGCACTCGGACAACGCTCTTGCCCTCGCAAAGTACGTTCATATACTTGCAGCTCTTCTCGGCATGCGCCTTATATCCACTGCCTGTCTCTACTAGATGGCTAGAGAAGCACCCGAAGGTCGCCTGGGTGTCCTATCTCGGGCTTGAGTCGCACCCCTCGCACAAAGAGGCGCTCCGCCTCCTCCGTCCGAACGCGTTTGGGGGCATGCTCAACTTCGGGATCAAGGGCGACGGGAAGGTCGGCAGCGCGGTCGTCGACGCGCTGAAGCTCGCGAGCAACCTCGCCAACGTCGGTGCGTCCCTTTCATATATCATATACTTATGACGCGACAAGTGGCTGATCAGAGTGGGATATGTTATATCATGTATGCAGGAGACGCGAAGACGCTCGTCATCCACTCTGCGTCGACGACACACCAGCAGCTGACCGCGGAGGAGCAGCTCGCGTCTGGGGTTACCCCGGACCTTATTCGAGTGGGTGTTTGGACGTTCCCATACTAGAAGCATGTGGCTGACATGCGTGGGCTTGCAGGTGTCCGTCGGCATCGAGAGCATCGCGGATATCATTGCGGACTTCGAGAACGCGCTGAAGGTCGTTCCTTAGCAAATTGTATTCCCGGAGCCAGACGGAATTCGGGAGGGATAACACCTCGTGTGTACTTGGTGTTCGATACCATGTTGTCTCAAATCGTCTGCTGTGATAGTATGGTGTTGTATCTTGATACCTTGCCATAATGTATGTACTTCACATACCCGGAGTTCCTACTAATGCGCGTCGGCACCTCGGTTGTCCTGTGCTGCGTCTGGTTATTCCCGCAATTATAGGTTCACACATGGCTTTTACGTTCCCCATGGCACATGCTGTGCCATCGTTCGCGTACTCCATAAGTACCCTCGCTGGTTTCAACTTGACACAGCGATATAGCAGGTCGATACTAGGCCGAACTCAAATACATCCCAGCGGCCATTACGGCTTAGAAGCGGTGACTCAGCTTGACCCTGAAAGCTGCAAGACCGACGACACCTGTTCCTGCTCCGTCGGTGCGACATGTCACCGGTACATGTCGCCTCTAGCCTTGTCACCCCAACGTTTGGTGCCTCTGAATTTTGGCTTTCATCGGATTGATAGGTCCCGGCCGTAGGACCCTATACAAATTGGCCTCTCACGAATCGTGTCTGGTGGCAAACATTATTCGTGTGCCTACTCAACTAGTACTTACTGTAGTTAGTAGCTCTCAACCGGAGGATACTATCGCCGTGCCCTACTCACAAACGTCGAAGTACTTGCGCATACCCTCGAAACGGCCTCTGGAATTTGAGCGCCCCGGATGCAGCGTTATGAGTTCGACTGCATGCAAGAGAACTTCGAATCGACGCAGTTGTATTCGCAATGCAACAAAAACGATGCTCGGAATGAGGATCGAACTCATGACCTCAGGATTACCCACCACAAGGGCGGTCATATGCGAAATATGAGACCTGCGCTCTAACCAACTGAGCCATCCAAGCATATCTACATGGCGACATCGGTATAGTATCTGGCGTCAGACGCTCAGGTACATGCTAATCCTTTTGGGCCCGACTCACGTTCCTGCACCTTACGTTCTTTCGATTTTATGACCCGGACATGGTTGTAGTAATATTGTCATTCACAAGACTTACACACAGCGAGTGTGATAGATTTAACTGTACGATGCGGTTTACAATTGGTGCAAATATTTCATTTGTTAAGCGGTTGGTACTATCCTGCGGTCGAACTCACCAAGACACTTCGCTACTAGATGACAGTCAAATGGCTAGTGCAGTCCGGTGGCACACGCACATATACGCGGATGACTTGCACTTACCCGGTGTTTGTCTATAATGACACCGAGTGGACAACATTGACAGTGATATCCCGGACCCGTTAAAGGCCGAGACTAGGACGTGCGCGTTAGTCCCAATATTGATAGCATGTGTCCATACTGGAGGCTATGCGTGGCAGAACATGGGGTCCTAGGAGAAGGGTGCCTCGAGACGAAGCGACCCCGGCTCGTGTGAGACACGCAGGATGACATGTCAGTGGCGTGCTGGGAGCAAGCAGGCTGCGCACACCGCCGAAAACGGATGCTCGGATGCACGCGGAAGCGGGCGTACTGGTGCCGCACACCGTCCGGCGCAAAGCTCGACAGATCCGGCGCTCTCCGCACTCGAAGGGGCGTCCGAACGGCGGCGAGGAGAGAGGGCGGCATCGAGGACCCAGTGATATGGGCGCCGGTGTGCGCGTCGCTGTGTGATGGGGTGTGAAGAGCGGACCTGCGCACCCATTCTGGGCGTTTGTGTCGCCGGAAATGGGTTGCCAGCGTCGCATGGCGCGGGGTAGATAAGGGGCCGACATACGCTCGCCCTCCTTCCCTCCCATCCACCATCTCCCCCTCTTCGCCGTTGGGGAGCTTCTACACCACCGCCCAGTCTTACACACCCGTCTCTCCTTCAGCATGCGTCGTTTGTTCGTCGCTGCCGTTGCCGCCGCCGGTCTCGCCGGTGCGCTCGCACACGACTCGCACCACCTTTCGCGTCGCAAGACCCTCAGCTTCGGTCCCGTGCTCCCCCACGCCTCCTACCACACCAACCCTGTATACCACGCAAGTCTCATGCGCGCGTCCGAGGATCCCTTCGAGGTAGCCAAGCTCTTCGTTGACGACCTTGTTCGCGACATTCCCGGAAGCGACTTCGTCATCCGTAAGGACTCGTATACCGACGAGGCGACTGGCGTCTCCCACGTCTATGTCCGCCAGTACATCAACGGCATCGAGGTCGCGGACGGCGACATCAACCTCAACATCAAGGACGGTGTTATCCTCTCCTACGGAGACTCCGTGAGTCGCCACTCCCCCTGTCGATCTCCCTTTCAACATGTGAAAGGGCGACGCCGAGGTCGCGCCGAATGATGCTAACATCTTGTGCGCAGTTCTTCCGCCCGAAGGGTGCCAACGGATTCAACGTTGCCGATGCGATCAATGGCAAGGTTGACCCTCACTCCCAGTACTGCGAACTCCTTGAAGAGGAGATTTCCGGTCAGCTCCAGACTAGCCCCGCGCGCAGCAAGGCTCTCGAGCAGTTGATGCTCCTGTCCGAGTGGAACTGCGGGTTCGTGGACGCGCCCGACTACATGATGGGGCACCCGGACCTCGCTGCTGCAGAGGACGCTGCCACCGGTGACATTTCACGCGCTCTCCTGCAGTTCATGCTGGCCGCCAGTCCCAACGACGACCTGCAGCTTGAGATCTTGGACAACCCCGCCAAGTTCCTCCCTAAGATGGACGTCTCCTTCCAGCACCATATGTCTGAGCAGCCTTTCTTCACCGTTGACAACGTTCCCGACGCTGTTAACCCCGTCAAGGGACGCCTTGCCTTTGTGCAGGTGCCAGACGGCCGTTCAACGACACTGCAACTCGTCTTCAAGGTTGGTCTTTCACCATTCGGGTTCCGTCTCATTGCTGAAATCTTGATCAGTTCGAGGTCGAGATGAAGGACAACTGGTATGAGGCTGCTGTCTCCGCCGAGGCTCCTCACCGCATTGTCTCGGTTGTCGACTGGGCTTCTGACTCCCCTATCCCTGTCCCCTCCGAGCCGTCGGAGGCAGCTACCTACAACGTCTTCGCCTGGGGCATCAACGACCCGTCGGTCGGTGAGCGGTCTATTCAGGAGGAGAATTTCGACTCCCTCGCGTCGCCGCTGGGCTGGCACGCCCTCCCATACTCCGTTGACCCCCAGTCTCCCACCGTTCGTTCGAAGGATTCCTCAAAGATCCGTAAGACGTCCACGACCTACGGTAACAACGTCTTCGCCCATGAGGACTGGGAGGGCCGTAACAACTGGGTCAACAACTACCGTCCGGATGCTGGCCCTGGCAAGGTGTTCAACTACACCTACTCCCCCAAGAAGACGGAGACGGAGGACGCCCTTGAGGAGGCACAGAAGTACATCAACGCTACTGTGACACAGCTCTTTTACACGTCGAACAAGGTTCACGACCTGTTCTACCGCTATGGCTTCACCGAGGTCGCGGGTAACTTCCAGCAGTACAACCACGGACGTGGCGGTCAGGAGAACGACGCTGTCATTGCGAACGCGCAAGACGGTAGCGGGTACAACAATGCCAACTTCATGACTCCGCCCGACGGCCAGAATGGTCGCTGCCGCATGTACCTCTGGAACACCGCCAACCCTTACCGCGACGGCGACCTGGAGGCCGGGATTGTTATTCATGAGCTCGCCCACGGGCTGAGTACCCGTCTCACCGGCGGTCCTGCCAACTCCGGGTGTCTCGGCTGGGGCGAAGCAGGTGGTATGGGCGAAGGCTGGGGTGGTAAGTCGCACGGCATCATGCTCGATGACTGGTCCTAATCCATACCCATAGATTTCTTGGCGACGACTATTCGTAGCAACAAGAACTACTCCGACTACGCTATGGGCTCGTGGGCCGCCAACAGGGCCAACGGCATCAGGAACTACCCGTACTCCTTGGTATGCAGATCAACATTATTCTCGTCGTGCTGCCTCCTAACGTGCATATAGAACGAGACCATCAACCCCTCCACCTACGAGACCCTCAACAAGCCGGGCTACTGGGGCGTGCACGCGATCGGCGAAGTCTGGGCTGAGATTCTCTGGGTCGTCTCGCAGAAGCTGATCGAGAAGCACGGGTTCGTCGACGACCTCTTCCCGCCGAAGCCGCTCGAGGATGGCACGATCCCCGAGGGTGACTTCTACCGGAAGGCGGAGTACACCGCGTCCGGCGCGAAGAAGCCGCTCGTGCCCAAGCACGGCAACTCGCTCATCGTGCAGCTCGTGCTCGACGGCATGAAGCTGCAGCCGTGCCGCCCCTCGTTCTTCGACGCGCGCGACGCGATCATCGCCGCGGACGAGACGCTCACGGGCGGCGAGAACGCGTGCGAGCTCTGGGCGGGCTTCGCCTCGCGCGGGCTCGGCGTCGACGCGGTCGTGAAGAACCGCACGCCGTGGGGCGGAGGTGTGCGCACGGACGGGCACGCGGTGCCGAAGGCGTGCCAGAAGGACGAGGAGCCGAAGCCGGCGCCGCCTGCGGACCCTGCGCCGGGCGACGGCGATGACGACGACGACGACGATGATGACGACGACTGGCCGTGGCTCCAGTGGGTCGTCGAGAAGAGCGCGGTGCTCTCGATGTCGTGGCCGTTCTGAGGCTCGGGACATTCCATTCGCTCGTTCGCTGCTTGTTCATTGCTAGACGGCTGCACGCTCTCTCCGTCGCTCTGACTCGCTGCTCGCTGGAGACGCGTCGATTTTGGCGTGGTTGAAGGCAGGCGGGGTAGGCGGCGGTGACCGTTGTAATATAGATGCTTCTTTTTTGGATGGATCGTTGTAGTACCACTCGTTATACATGATTGCATAATATCTGCGCGGGTGTGTTGTTAGTACTTGTGCGTAAGAGATGTTCGCGGATGCATCTCAAAGGCGACGACCAAGTACGAGGTACGAAGGTCTGAGGACCAGGTGGCAGATGAGGTGGACAGTTGCCCATGGTACCGGTGTAGACACTCGTAGCCCCCGCCGCGGGATACGGAGTTCTACCGTAGCGCCGAGTAGCTAGTACGTTACTCTGCGTCACAAGCTTGTAGTTCTTATGTTGCAGCTAGGATTCCCGTAGTACACGTACAGTGAAACAGCGATAGAATTGCGTATGCGTGCATACAACAATCAACTAAACGGTAAAGCCCGGTCATACTATCCAAGGCGTCGCGGACACATACCAGACGGCTCGGAGAGTGCCGCCTACGCATCTTCGTTGTCGTCTCCTGCTGCTTCCTGAGGCCTGAGGCCTGAGCTGTAAGCCCCGCCGAAGCCGATCGCGCGCGCCCGCAGTCACCCTGACAGCTGGGAGGACACCGGCACGAACAAACCTCCAAGCCTCATGGGGGCCGGCAACGCCTGCGAAGGTCGTTTTGTTTGTATCTATTTGCGATCATACGGGGCGTCTAGAAAAGGTGGTATGGATAGTCGGCGAAGTTTGTACTCGGTGTATAGATTGGTAGGTATGTTATGAGATGTTGGATGGGCTCGGCCAACATGTGTGTATGTTATCTTCATGAAAAATACTCAAAAGGGTATATTAGACATGAGATTGCCGACAAAAAGAGCGTTACTATTGCAGTGTGGTGCGGAATTTGCTGAACATAACGTGCTGCCCTAGCTATATATGTGATTCCACTAATGTGCTGTAGCACGCGGCATCTGGATGAAGAGGAAAACATCGCGCACTGTGAATGCCATAGCCGCCCATGCGCGCCCCCGCGCGCCCCCCGCGCGATGCGCGCGCGCACGCGTCGCGCGGCATTGTCGCGGTCATGTGATCCGCGCCGTTGCGAGTTTTGAGCTGCCTCCGCCCGTCGCGACAGAGGTGGGGCCCTGGAGACAAGCAAAGGATGTCTCAGGGATGTGATGCTTCAATCCCTGTACCACAACATAGAAGTCAGCAGGTAGGCCTTAATATTATCTCCAATACTCACCGGGACACTGAATGTTTATGTGTGCATTTTTAGATGGGGAGTGCGAGCAGAGCACAGTACCGGTCCCGGCGCCGCACAACTGCTCAAAAAGCCGTGATAAGCAGGCTACACTCGCATCAGGTTGATAAGGAGAATATACCTGCCCAGCCGGCACAATGTCCTGCAAAAGTGCGACTTTATTAGATTCTATAGACCTTCTAGCAACCGAGCCACTCACTTCCAAAGCAGGGTGCAGCGGAGCGAATCCCCAGGTTGTCTGTCGGGCATGACAACAGTACCATGGAGCACAAGGGACACACTACAAGACATCAGTCTTCGATGCTACTTCAAAAAGCGCAGACAGAAAATGCATACCTCCGAGAACGCATCAAGATCTGTCAAAAGAGAAGTCATAACGAGCGGCGCCAGCTTCTCCGGTCTGCCAAAGCTGCTGCGAAGCTGAAGAGCAAGTTGAAGGCATGCAAGGCCGCCCAGGCCAGCGATCTAAGGCTCTGTCAATCGAAGATATCAGCAATGACACGAGCAGAAGAACGCACCCGAGCCGACGTGACCATGGTCTTGGAAGCGATGAACAAGGAGCGCGGCGCCCTCAGAGAAGACCTACAGAAATGCCGTCAGAAGATACACGCTCTCGAAAAGCAATGCAGTCGCTTCCCTATGATCCTCGCAGCGCGTATTGAAAAGGCCAAATCAGCACCAGCTGTCTTCCGGCTTCGACAGAAGGGAATCTACACAGCGGAAGCCCGTATGCTGGCGCGTCTGCTTGTGCGTGCGGGCTGCGGTCAGGAGAAGATTGGGAAGCTTATACAGCTCTTTGGACGAGTATTTGGGCGACCTGTACATGACCGGATGAGCGCACACACTGTGCGCAGGGCAGTCTACGAAGGCGGCAAGGCGAGCGACATCCAGATCGGTTATGAGGTCTCGAGGGCAGCATGTGAGCATTGTTTTATTCGAGACTCGAATAACTCACTCACTGCCAATACAGCATTCACTGCTAGTGGCGATGGAACCACAGTCCGTCACATCAACTATGAGGCACGACATCTTGCGGTGAATGTCACAGAGTCCTATAAGACATCAGCGTCTTTCTCCCTCGACAGCAGTGGCCCGAGCGTCGCAGGCATTCCAGACGCACCGAAGAACCGTCTCCTTGGTGTAGACTCCTCTGTTGATCACACGAGTGAGTCACAGGTCCGAGGATGGAGACAGAAGTTCGAGCACATCACCACTCTGTTCAGCGCCTCGCCGTTCGCACAGCGCACAAACCGGTCGCTCACGGTGGAGGAATGTGCGCGACGGTTTGTTGGGATGGGAGGGGACCATGCTGCCGATCAGTTCAAGACGACTAATCTTCTTGCCAAATGGAAGAAGGATGCAACGTACCTGGTCCTCGCACGCGACCATCTTGGGGACACCGACACACCATCTCCAGCTTTGGAACAGCTCCTTGACAGTGCGAGCTCTGCGGCGACTGCCTCTGTAGGTGGAGAAGAGGCGTGGGCACTGCTATCATCAGAAGATCAGGTCGCAATCACAGCGGAGGAGGTGGAACGGGCATCTACTACTCTTGGGAAGTCCTTGTATGAGGAGCTTCCTGATGCTGAGAAGCAGCCGCTCGACCTCTTCCTGCGCTTAGGTTGTGCGATGCATAAAGACCTCAACAGTGTCAAGGGAGGCAACACGGCAATGATGGCAGCATGGACTGACCTTGGCACCGTCCCCCCTGTTCTTCTTGCAAACAAGCAGAACGCATCCACACTTCGCGACATCGACCTCGAGGCTGTTGCAAGCGCCTCCTCGTTACTCCTGAACGAGGAACTAAATCCTGCTGAGCTCCGCGCACTCGAGTCCTCAGCGCGGGGCGGGGTCAAGGTGACGAGTCTAGCGGGTGCAATCTTCAACAACAAGGACGATAAGAAAGGACAGCATGATGCTTACGCCTTCTACTTTCGAGAGCTTGTGGGACAGCCTCTGCGCTTCCCCGACACGAGCAATACTCGCTACCAGTCTCACTGCACGGCTGCCGCGGAGCTTCTTGTCCATCACAATCAATACCTGGCATTTCTGCAGCTTGTGCGCGACCGGAAAGAAAAGCCTGGTTTCAATCACATGGAGGAGAACATCTACAAGGCCCTACAGGACACGCCCACACTTACCGAGCTCGCTGTTCTCACTCTCTATGCCCAAGCGGTCACACATCCCTATATGCGCACTGCACGCCGCCACCAGAACGGCTTGAAGCTAGGGCCATTGCATCAGCGTCTCAAGGCACACATTCAGAAGCTTGTAGACAACCCGGACTTACTTCTGTCGCCTTGCGCGAGCTTCCATACTGCCTCCTTGGACGGACTGGACTGGGAATGCCCTGAAGCGATTAGTGCGGTCCTCAAGAGAGCTCCCGAGTTACCCTACCTGAAGCCACTTCTCCTGGCGTTCCTGCGCGGGGCGCTCACGACGTGGGTCCGCTTCACCCAGGAGTTCGCACCTGGAGGTGCTATCGACCGCGCTTCAGAGGCTGAGCTCGATGCTGCCTGGATTTTCCCCACAAACGACCACAACGAGGGCGCCCTGGGACGGTACCGCTCCTGGACCCGGACTCATCCGAACGCTAATGAAGCCTATTTCAATGCTCAAGTCAAGTGTGCCCACAACGAAACAGAAGACTTCATCCTTACCCACCTGAACACCCCGGAGGATGAGAAATACTTGCGCCACACTGCACGGACCTTCGATTCGAGTGGACATGCAGCCTTGAGACGTCGAGAGCATGTTCTTCACGCTGTCCAAGCCGCCGCCAAGGCAGCGCGGGACCGCCAGGAGAGACTGAGGAAGGCGGCGGAGATGAAGGCCAAGGTCGACTCCACAGTGCTGATTTGTGATGCAGAGGTCTTCCCGGGACTCACAAGAGACCAGATAGAGGAGCAGCTGGAGGTGTATAGGAAGAGGTTGGGTGACAAGGAGGTACCGTTGAAGTCCAAGATACCAACGAAGGCGGAGAAGCTTGATGCACTTCGAAAGGCCTTCTCACGCTATGAAAGCCGTGTGACCCAGAATTCT
Source organism: Lenzites betulinus (assembly GCA_022264855.1). NCBI lineage: Eukaryota > Fungi > Basidiomycota > Agaricomycetes > Polyporales > Polyporaceae > Lenzites > Lenzites betulinus. Next base: position 233,019 of record JABYQU010000042.1, on the reverse strand, counting down.
ACTCTTGACACATGTTCTACATAGTACAGAAGTTCATATACATGTGCGCGCGTCGAGGAACAAGTTGCGCAGGGGACCCGACGGCGACAAGAGGATATCGCGCGCAAGAGGAGCGCGAGGCCGCGCGATGTACGCGCGACGCGACGCGCTTCATTAAACATTTTATTCCCACGACCACGTCTGCGTCCAGCGGCTGCTGACTCAGCATCCCGCAAGCTTCGCAGGCGTTGCCGGCCCCCAAAGCCTCACTCCGCCTTCCTGATGAAGCGTCCCACCCGGTGCCAAAACAAATGCTCCTCCTCCTCGCCCTCCTTCCCCCACACGCGGCCCTCCGCCCACAGATCCATGCGCGCGACCCACACGTGCGTCGGGCGGTCGAGGCAGCACCCGTCGAACGCGCGCCGCCACAGCGGCGTCCAGAAGCGCTGCCAGCGCGCGACGTCCGCGCGCGGGCTCAGGACGTGCTCGTAGAACAGCAGCGCGCCGCCCGGGCGCAGCACGCCGCGCACGAGCGCGCCGAACGTGCGCTCCGCGTCCGGGATCGAGCAGAGCGTCAGGATCGCGATGAGCGTGTCCGCCCCGCCGCCGCCGAGGGCGGACGCGATGAGCGCGGTGTCTTCGGCGCCGTAGGGGAGGAGGAGGAGCGTGCCGGCGGCCTCGGTGAAGCCGGCGGCGGCGGCGCGCGTGCGGATCTCGCTGTGCATGAGCGTGTTCGGCTCGAGCGCGACGTATTTGGTCACTTTTGCGCGGTCGAGGTAGGGGATCGTGTGCCCGTGGCCTGTGGAGGGCGTTAGTCGCGCTGTGGGGGCGACGAAGGAGGAACGGCGGTTCACCTGCGCCGACGTCGAGGACGACGCCGTGGGCGTTCTCGGGAATTAGGGCGAGCTTGACGGGGCGGCCGCCTTCGTCGGTACCGTCGCCGAATGTCTTCCAGACATGCGACATGAAGACGCGCGAGACATCGCGGGGGTGGAAGAGGAGGGAGGGGGAGCGGAAGATGGCTGATACGGTCGGGAAGAACGCTGCCTGGAAGGCGAAGCGGAGGTCCGTGAGTATGGCGAACGCGGCCGAGAGCTTCATCGCCGCTCTGAATTCCGCGAAGGCGGGGGCAGGTGAGAGGGAACCTCAGGAGGAGAGGCTTGTGGTGGACAAGCTGTGTTCCTTCTTAAACATATTGGATCAGTCACTGTCACTCCGCTGGCCCGCTGGCCTGGTGTCACTACTAGTACCGTGTGCATGAGAACCTCCTGGTACTAGTGCGGTTGGTAGTCTGAAAGGAGATATTTGGCGGCAATTACACTGATGCATGGTGTCCACATGGTGAAGACTCTGAAGAGCGCTGTAGCTTTTGCGCCCGCGCCCGCGAAATTGTCGTTTGTAGAGTGAGCAGCACCGGTATGAACTATAGCCGAAGACACACCTAATCAGCCTGAGACTCGGATAGGGAATCTACCGACTTAGGCTCACCGACTAGCCTCAGCTCTTGGGTAAGACAGTCGTTTCTATTCAACGTACTGAACTACGAGCATCACAGTAATCGCCGCCAGCACAGCGGTGGCAAAGGTAATGAAGCCCTCGAATATAATATATGCCACAGGAAACCCCAGTAAATGAACTAGGAATGTATTAACCAAACGAATGTACAGATCACCGTCTCTCGCACACCAACAAACCCCCAGTCCTACGAGCTACGCGCCCCCTTCCCGTCCTCCGCCACCTGCGCTTGCGCCCGCGTCGGCGTCGGCGGGAACGCGAACGAGCCCCCGATCGGGCTCCACCCCTCCTCGCCGCGCTCCTCCGAGCGGATGAGGCTCGCGATGCTCGCCGTGTGCCGATGGCTCTTCTTCACGGGCGACGCGCGCCCCCCGCCGCTCTTGATGAGCGGCACCGCGGACGCCGGCCCGTCGGGCACGACCGGCGAGCGGAACGTGATGTCCATCTCCTCGTCGGACTCGCGGTCGGACAGCTCCTCGAGGTCGTACGCCTCCGCGTCGCGCATGAGCGCGGACCCGCGCCCGCCCCGCCCGCGCGGCTCCTCGAGGTCGTACACCTCGTACTTGCTGCGGTACGAGGCTGCGCCGAGCCCGCCCGGGGGCGCAGTCGCGGCTGCGCCCCGGAGCTCCTCCGGCATGAGCAGGAAGAAGAAGGCGACGGCGAGGCAGGACCCGCCGACGACGTCGACCAGGTAGTGGTGCGTGAGGTACATCGTCGCCCAATAGAGCACCGAGGCGTAGCCGAAGACCCATTTCGTCGTCCAGGGGAAGAAGTGGGAGATGAAGAGAGCCTCCATCGTCGCGGACCCCGCGTGCAGCGAGGGAAAGGCGCCAAAGACGAGAGGGGAGTTGGAGAACGCGGAGGTGTAGCCGTTGGAGTGGAAGAGCTTGTCGATCCGGGCGAGGCCGCCGGGCGAGCCGCGGATGGTGTAGTCCGCGGGGGTGAGGCCGTAGATAAGCTCGTACCATGGGGCGGCACAGGGGAAGACGAGCTGGATCAGCACGCCCGTCAAGTTCATGTATCCGAATGCGCTGGCCCAGTAGTGGAGAACTTCTTTCGGTCGGAAGAGCCAGAGGAATGCGGCCACGACGAAGGGAATGACGTAGTGTCCAACGCCATACGGTGCCCACGCGAGGAGATCGAGGATGGGGTGCGTGAACCGCGTGAGGATGTCCGAGACGTTGGCCCCATATAGCACGGACTCGAGCGTCGGCAGGAGAACGACGGAGGGTGTGGGGCGGTAGTGCATGGGGATGTCTTTTGACGAGAAGAAGCTCAGGAGGTAGAGGAATATCGGGCCTGCGGGAAGGAAGAACTGCGACGTGAAGGGTATGAGGAGTGCCGTGGCGTAGAGTAGGGGTATCATTAGCTTGATGAAGATCGGGACTTGCATCACGAAGAGCCAGAAGGTAGCGAGTGTGAACTGGAATACATAAATCAAGTCCGAGGGGGCCCATTTATGCTGCCCGAGGCGGTTGAGGGTGTCTTGGGGCGAAAGGGACTTGTCTAATCGCCCGACCGCGGCGACGAAAGCTGCTCCGACCCGCCTGAGTGGTTGCATGATTACCAGTCAAACGCTTGAATCTGTAATTTACGTGATCTCTGTCAGTTTACACGCCCATAGATGCATATTGAGGGAAACTCACCTCTTCTCAATTACCAGAGACTTCAGGGAAGAAGACACTGGGTGTGTCGTCCGTCCGTCTATCCGGAACAAGTTGCAAGGACGCGCGCCCCGCGTCTACTCGACGGCAATCCGTACAGTCTGCTGGCAAGAAAGAGACGTCGTGGTCGTTGCGAGCTCCTTCAACGAGGCCGCTGGGGGACCGGCGATGGTCTGTTGGCGAAGAGCTGTAGATGGTGGGGAGGAGTAGGACGAATCTTTGCGGGCGCCTCGGCGCCGACGCACAACGCACGGGCGCTTTCGAGCCTGCGCTGCCGGCCGCGGACGGGCGGTTAGCATACTCACTTAGCTTTTCACTTCAAGCTAGCTTAATTCACTTAAGTGAACTTAAGCAAGCGTAAGCGCGCGTACGCAAACGTGCGCAAGAATCTCACTTGATCTAACTTGGCGTGCGTTGCTCACTTGTAATCACTTCGCACATTTTCCGAGTCGTCTAGCACAGAGGAGGGCACAACGCTCGATAACATAGCAGCAAATGGGCCCGGGACATACCACATCTGTGCGGGCCACGGCAGGAGGTGAGCGCAGGCTCCACATGTTCTCGATTCACTTCTGCTCACTTCGATTCACTTCAGATATGTGTACCGATGACGAACAGAATCTGCTAGCAAGATGTGGGTCTATATAGAGTGTTTCCGCATATATACAATGCCATATACCGTTTCCGCTCTCTCAGCGATTTGAGTCCACCCGACACCCGCAAGCTCGAATGGACTTCTGTGTTTCGATCATACTAACAGCACATTCATCCGATTATATAGGCACACTGATATTCCTCCTCTTTCAGATAGCTCGGCACGGAATTGTGGAGCCGTTCTTGTCGGACCTAGCAGGATTTCGGATGAGCTCAGTCTCGTCCCCAATTCCGGCTTCCGCATGTGCCGTTGGATTGGCACTGGGGCGGGCCGCAGGTTCTGGTGGAACACTGTATCCGCCGTTGTTTTGTATATGTATGTGTGCATTTGCGCCTCTAAATTTGCATCTCATCATGCTTGACAGAATACTTGGGTGGCTAGGTCTGCGACGCGCAACTAGTGACGGCCCACCACCTTCGGCTTCCATCCCCCAGCCCTCAGGCAACCCTGCGTATTCCAACCCTACCCAGCTGGATGTGCGTCGCTCACAACCTGCCATACTTCATCAAGGTCCGCACAGCTATGGGTATGGGGCCCCTCCCCCCGCGTCATCGCTGTATACGCCGGGAGGCATGCCTCTCCCTCCACATATGTACCAGCCCTCCACCGCTCTCCAGGGATATCCTCTGCCTCTATGGCCTCCCAGTTATGGGATGCATCCGTGGGCACCTATGCTCGGATACACACCCCAGGGTTTGGTTCCCGTCCCTGCGGCGGGCCTGCCCCCCAATGCTGCTCAAGATGCCTCCCAACATTCGAAGCCATCCGAGGCAGCAGTACACCAGATCTCTGAAACAGATACTGCTCGCCGTAATGAACAGCCAATGCCATCTACCGTTGTACGCACAAGCACATCCTCGAGGGTTAAGGGGAGCTCTATGCAGGTGCTGCCAGCACCAACGGTAACACCACCGTTGACGGCAGCACAGAGTGGTAAGTTACATAATGTTTTATACAGCTTTGTGAGACCGTTGCAATAACACCACTATGTTTGTAGCCGCCGAAGCACACGATTGGCCTCAAGGCGATGTCGTACGGGAACGGCTTCACGATGAGACTGACGACACAGACTGGAAGCGCACTCGCTGGGCTTGGAGGTCTAATGGAAAGACCTCACATATGGGCCGCATGGTTGAACGACGGCGCTGCCTTGGTGTCCTCCAGTGCGAGGAGTGCTCGCATCCACTCCGTCCCAAGACCGACCAGAACGCACTCGCCAAGCAGCTCATAGTTGGCTGTCCGAACCCTAGATGCCAGAGGGACACCCTTCAAGCCGTTCGCTGCGACGCCATTACCCTCCACTTTCGAGACGAGCGAGACGATGGCGATGTCTATGATGTGTGGAAGCATTTCGGGGAGCATCTCCATCTGCGCCCACCTCGGGATGGATACCTTTCAAGAGCTGAGCAGATTGCTCTCGATGCACAAATCAAGCGCAGGCCTGATGCAACTGCACATCAGCTTCGCACCGGTGATCTGACTCCTGGTGCTGTACCTCTTGCTGAAATCACACCAGCTCTTTTGGACCCGGGCCGCGCACGCTACAATGTGAACAAGGGCCGTGAACGTCTAGATCTGCGCCCCATGGCATCAAAAGGCGGCGGGCCTTTGCTTCATGCCCTCGGACATCTCAATAAGGAGCTAGGAATGCGATTCCTTGTCGACTCAGGGTTCGTAGATCGGGCATTTTTTGTTTTACAGACACCGTTGATGCACTCAACCGACCGGTAAGGCCGGATGAAAGAGACGGTCGAGAGCCCAGAAGGTCGAGACCGGGCTGCGAAGACGTCTCGCGGAGCGCGAGGAGATGCAAGGTTCGCGTCGGGTGCCCTTACGGCGGCGCGGTACGCAGAGAAGCGCGGAGGGAGAGTAGCTTCAGTTTAGAGGATACATCTGCACTGGAAGGGGGTTCAGTGTGAGGGTATATCCCACTGGACAGGGATACATCTTGGATATATCCTGGATATATCCACCGAGGGATCAGAGCAAAGGTTATTGAGGGTGAGTGATGGGCACAGGGGATGGGTGTGGCTGCCATGGGGACTGGATGGTGAGGCCAGGGAACTTAGCAAATGCCCTAGGTGGTCGTAGACAGTAGCGGGCGAGTCCCTGGGTGGCGATCTAGAGAAGTGCTGTGGGTGCGAGGAGATACCTGTAGGTACGCGTGCGTCGCCTAGGTAGAACCGAATACACACCTGGGCACTCGTGCAAACGAGTGTACGAGCTGCGAGCGAGGAGAGTGGTGACTAGAATAAAACAGCCAAAGGGAGAACGCGCGGACAGGCGCCGCAGAAGAGACGAAGAGCGGCGGCACGAGGGAGGCTTGGGTGGGACACTCAGGAAATGAATGCTAAAACCGAGGTGATCGTAGAGGCCTGAACGCCCGATTACATATACATGATGAGCGCGGCCCAGAGACATAATGCGAGACGATACAGAGCGCGTAAGTGGAGGGGCGGAAGGCGGATGTATAGTACAGGGTGCGGAAGGGCGCGCGACACGGTCACGTGGGGCGTGTCGCCGCGACAGAACTACTGTAACTATACGCGATGAACCCGCGCGTCGTATGCGTGACTGTCGGACCGCCTGCGAGCGACGCGGAAGGCTAAAGAAAATAGCCTACAATGGAGCAGAAACAAACAGTCAGAGACGCCACGAATGACTATAACGGGGCTCGGAGCAACGGGACGCTGACTGAACCCGCGAACGCGGCGGCCTCAAACCCTTGGGCGAGTCGTCGGGTCGCGCAGCACCGCGGGCTGCACATCAGCGAGCTACTACCTAAAGCACTGGAGGCTATAGTTCCCGCGCCGGCGCGTCGTAGGCCCGCGAGGGTAAGCGGGGCACTCAACTCGCCGATAGACGCAGGGGTCGGGGAAGCAGCGTCCTTACCCGCCGCGCTCGTTTTCCGCGGCTGTATGCTGTCCACGCTCGGGAACAGCTTCACGAGTACGCCTTGCCGCACTGGCGTTTTGACGAGGCGCAGCCGTCTATTTGTCTCGCGCCGCCGCCCGCACATGACCGGGAGCGGGGGCAGGTTTACACGCTCGCGGCTAGGGCTGGAACGCGTACTCGCGACAACCATGGGCGCGCTGAAGTTAGAGGTATCAGCGCCGGAGGCAAACACTCATGCACAGGCTGGACAGGGGAAGGGCATCGATGAGTGCGAGAATGCGGATTCGGACGACGGCTGCGCGAGGCCGTTGTTGAGCGTGTACATCTGCAACTGCAGCACGAGCTGCTCGCGTATTACCGCTGGGCTGTTTAGGTCGTAGTTCGTTGAAGGCGGGGCAAGCGGGCCCGCAAGCGTCGAGCACCGGATGGGCGTGAATGGGTTGGGGTCAGACGACCCGCTCTGACGAGGTTCGATGTCGGCCGGCGTGGCTGATGTGGTCGGCGAGGGCGAGGGCGCCGTAGTGTAGCTCTGCCGTATGGGCGGGACCGGGCCGCGGGGGCACGCGCTTGCTGGCACAGGAAATTATGGAGGTAAGACGACGTAGGGTTGTTGAAGATATTGTGCAAATCATCGGACCAGTGTTCCAAGCCATTCCAAGGCGCCCAAGGCGCTGATTCAGAATATGGTTGAGCGCGTGCAGTCGCGGATTGTACTGGGCTTGAGGTTGCTGTTGGGGGGAGGGGGTTGAACGTTGGGCTCGGGGGTTGCGTAGGGTGCCTGTTAAAGGGGATGTGGAGCACGCTTGTGCTGACAATATAGAGGTAACTCACAGCTGTTGCCCCGGAGATCATGAATCTTGCGCTCGAACATGGCGGGATCAAAACTTCGAATGCCGAGCTGGTCAGTGGTACCTATGCGAGGCTTCTGGCAGATGGTCTTCTGGTAGTCGATAGAGGTCCGCCTCTATTGAGTGTTATACCTTACATGCCGGTTCGCTTGTTCGACATACTGCATCAGGAAAAACCTCCTCGCGGAATGGCATTGAATATATGATATTTGTCCATAAAGTACAGTATACGGGCGCTTCGTGTAGCAGAACTCTTTACTCTCGTATATGTGCGAGACCAGCCTTGCCAAACGAAATTCCTGTGGTAAGAGGTACTACAACATGTCTGAAACATCACTGTGTAAGTTTTGTATCTTAGTAATTTATGCCTGAGAAGTTCTGGCGCACTTCACAAACGTCCTTGGTTTGGGCGCCACTGCGACTACGCCCACACAGCTTCTAAGATCCACTGCGTGAACGCCGCGGACACGTCCCAGCGTGTGAGACGGACGCTGGGGGCGCAGGCGTCGAGGCGAACGCAGGCGGCGAGGCGCACCCAGCGGGGCGGACGCAGGCATCGGTGGCGTCGGCGGCGTCGGCGGAACAGACGCGGGGGACGCAGGCGGCGAGGCAGATACCGCGGACGCTGACGGCGAAGCGGACGTCGGAGGCGCGGAAGGACATAGGGCGCAGGCGACGAGGCGGACACAGGCGTCGGCGGCGTCGGTGGGGGAGACGCGGGGGACGCAGGTGGCGAGGCGGACGCAGGTGGCGAGGCAGACGGCGAGGCGGATGCGGGAGACGCAGGCGGCGAGGCAGACACGGCAGCCAGGCGCACCGGGCGGGGCGGAGACATGCGTCGGCGGCGCAGGCGAGGCAGACGCGGGGAACGCTGGCGGCGAGGTGGAAGGCGAGCGCACGCGGGCGGGGACGCGGGGGCGCAGGCGTCGACGAGGGACGCAGGCGTCTCCGGCGTCGACGAGGGACGCGGGGGCGCAGGCGTCGACGAGGGACGCGGGGGCGCAGGCGTTGGCGGGGACGCGGGGGCGCAGGCGTCGACGAGGGACGCGGGGGCGCAGGCGTTGGCGGGGACGCGGGGGCGCAGGCGTCCACGAGGGACGCAGACGTTGGCGGCGTCGGCGGATGCAGGCGACGAGGTGGACGGCGGGCGCACGCGGGGGACGCAGGCGTCTCCGGCGTCGGCGAGGACGCGGGGGCGCAGGCGTCGGCGGGGATGCGGGGGCGCAGGCGTCGGCGGGGACGCGGGGGCGCAGGCGTTGGCGGGGACGCGGGGGCGCAGGCGTTGGCGGGGACGCGGGGGCGCAGGCGTTGGCGGGGACGCGGGGGACGCAGGCGTCTCCGGCGTCGGCGAGGACGCGGGGGCGCAGGCGTCGGCGGGGACGCGGGGGCGCAGGCGTCGGCGGGGACGCGGGGGCGCAGGCGTTGGCGGGGACGCGGGGGCGCAGGCGTTGGCGGGGACGCGGGGGCGCAGGCGTCCACGAGGGACGCAGACGTTGGCGGCGTCGGCGGATGCAGGCGACGAGGTGGACGGCGGGCGCACGCGGGGGACGCAGGCGTCTCCGGCGTCGGCGAGGACGCGGGGGCGCAGGCGTTGGCGGGGACGCGGGGGCGCAGGCGTTGGCGGGGACGCGGGGGCGCAGGCGTTGGCGGGGACGCGGGGCGCAGGCGTTGGCGGGACGCGGGGCGCAGGCGTCCACGAGGGACGCAGACGTTGGCGGTGTCGGCGGATGCAGGTGGCGAGGCAGACGGCGAGGCGGACGCGGGGGGCGCGGGGGGCGCGGGGGCGCAGACGTTGACGAGCGACGCGGGCTTGCGTGTTGGGGGCTGGCTTGACGGCTGTGGGGGCCCCTGATACGACTCGGGCACGTATTGCGGATATGCCGCGGCTCGCTCGCCTGGGGTTGCCATAGGGCTCTGGTACTACAGCGATCCACGATACTCGTATGTGCACACATTGGCCTGCACCTCGTTGGCGTGCTGCGACGAGACGGTTCCAGTACGGTCGCGTGTCTTCGGGCTCTCGCGTGACACCTGTACCTCGCGTTCCTTCTCCTGTACCTGGCGTTAAGTCGTATGTCCGGAGGTACAAGGTCTTTGAGGACGCACGATTTGGGGCCCGAACACGCTCCGCCGCGGGGTTTTTCGCGGGAGCGGGCGCGGACTTGGACATAGAGACGGAGGGCAGGAGAGGAAGTGATTGGTGCCGGGCCTTTACCTTTCTGGACAGTGCCCCGTCAGCGTACGCCACTCCGGTGGTATCAGTAGGATGGGAGCCGTACTGCCGGTGCCCCCGCTCGAACTCGGCCATGAGCTCCTCTGTGATCACCCAGTTCTCCTCCTGGTTCTGGTACTGGGCCAGGAAAGGCAGCGGAGGTGGCATTGATGTGGAATCCTGGGGACAATGAGATCGCTGTGGACGTGCATGGCTGGAGATAAAAACTCACGCTCGGAATCTAGCTGCAGCGAAGTCGATGAGATGTTTTGGCGACTAATACTACAGCTTGCAGAGTGAATGGAGGCCAGGTGAGAGATGCAGGAAAATGCGATGTGGTTCGCAGGACGAAGGCTGATGTTAACGAAGCTTGAGGGACGGCATGGGCACTGATCTCAGGCTTGCTTGCTGAGGGATGCTTACTCAATTTGTTCCCGGTGCGCTGCAAGGGTTGACGAAGCATAAAATAAAGACTCTCATGGGCCAGATACTGCGTGTGTGGATGTGAGGGGGGTACGGCGGAAGGGCCACGCACGAGCCTGAGAACGAGAGATCGCACCTCCATAAGTCCCAGTAGCGATCGTTGTACTACTTGAGTTTTCAACGTGGTCCGGGGTGAGTGCGTGGATACATGTAGTTATCCCTGGTCCACAACGGGGCAGGAGGTTGCGTAGGGAAGGCCGTGGTTGCCTCGAGGCTGGTATCATGCGGCGGGCGGGGTGCAAGCGCGCTAGCTCAACGTTAGTATACGCATATGCGGAGGACTGGGACGTACATCGCCCGAGTCGCGCCATATGGTTGCCTAGCGCGGTTGCTGCCTCGTGGTGGCCCCCATTAACGCTTTGCTCCCCAAGACCCTTGCTGCTGTGGTTCGTTGAGCAAGGGCAAGTACTTCGCTCCCTGTGACTCCGAGCTTAGCGCTGAGAGCGCTCGACAGTGCCACCAGATACCATCGGGTCTTACCAATACTACTGGTTGCTATCAAGGATTCACGCATGGGTACGAAACATCAGCATTTAAGAACTCGACATAACTGCACAGCACGTGAGACGGTGCGATTGTTCAGTACTCAATGCCGGAAACGTGATGCTACGGCGAGTCCCCGCCGCGGTCCGGACGTAACTCCCCCCATGTGCTGAACATATCCAGACCCTGTCGCCATCGCTCCTCTCCGGTAACGCGATATGATCCGCCAGCCGCCTTGAAGGATTTCTGTGTGCGAAATCCACACTCAACCCATCGGAAAAGCCCTCCCGCAGAGTACTGGGTCAGTGAATAGCGAACCTCATGGGGCTGTACCGTTGTGTTCGAATGTCGAATGAGAGCCGAGGGCATCAATATGGTGGAACCTGGCGGGAATTCCACGATCATCCGAGCATCCCATAAGATCAGATGCCCCCCTGCGGTGTAGTCGTATTCGCCCAACGCGGTGATAGCGCACCATCCCGCAGGTAGGTTCTGGTGATCAGTGTGCCTGAACGTCACAGTTTGGGGACCTAAGTTGAACGTCGCTGCGGCAAAAACGGAGTTCGTGAAGTTGCGCCTAAGGTGTGGATGTTTTGCGAGTAATGCCTCCATTGTGTCGTCGTAGTACTTGTGCAGCCGTGGGGCATATACCCTGAATGCAGCTGGGCGCGCGTCAGAACGTTCGAAGCAACGTGGGATGGATAGTCTGTACCGTCGCCAAACCCCGCAAGCCGCTTGATTGCGGGATTGTTGAGGAGATTATTTGCCGTTTGCGCCTCTATTTTGGTGTTGTGCGAAACATTACATACTTCCTGAATGGGCATGTTTGAGAGCTATTATAAATCGTTTGAACGCGGTGGGGCGCGCACCTTCTGACCGCCGCCAAAAGAGATGCCGCTAGACAATGCGGTGAAGCAGCCACGCCTATGCTCGGCTGTCTTTCTAGTCGCCGCAAGCTCGCCGCGTGCATGATTCAATGCTGCGCGGGCTTCTTCTACCGCGGTGCTCCAATCGCCAGCCCTAGGTTGTCCCACAAGCACGGCGAATACACGATCTTCTCCGTCAAGCAATGATACCGTAGTGCTGAAGGATAATGCATGGGGCATTAGCGATGCAGGGGGTGGCTGGGGAGATGACTCGCCTTCCGTCCCAAGGGACGTAATGCCACCCTTCCTGAAAAGCCTCATCCTTACTCAGGGGCTTGCGATCGGCAGCTTTCTGGTGCAGATTGAGAGCTGTGAAGGCGGGGGCTGATACGGGGAGATCTTCCATGACGAATCCTCTGCCGGATGTGGACGGGCCGACTTGAGTGGCATCCATGGGGGGTGCCTTCATCGACTGGCTTGTGTATTTGTGCCTCAAAGCGGATTGCTTGGGCGGGCGACGTCCGCGATATGCGTAAGCTTGTTGAGCCTGCAGCTCTCGCTTGTCCCTGCGACGCTTCTTGGAACGAGCTTTTGAACGTGAGTTTTCCACTGACGCAGAATGTTCGTCGCGACGTAAGGGACGTTCGGAACGATTCGTCTGGTCTAAACGCACAAAAGACTAGTATTAGATTTATTTTGTTGATGCAAGAAGGGCCGTACCATCACGCGTATGTGCCGACCCTACGTTGTTCATACGGCCGGGGTACTGTCCGCTATCATTGGGTGTCCGAACGTCCGCGTGCGCATCGCACTGGCCGTACGAGCAGCTGCCATTGCAGATGCCGCTGCTGTGGTGTGAGACACGGCAGTTGGGTGCGATGTTATCTCCATATGCGCCGGGTCCGCCGAACGCGAGGCCGCCGCCGCGTGCGTTAAGTGCTCCCTGCACGTCGCTAGGGCCGTAGGTGCCGCCGTTCAGGTGCGACCCGCCGAGCGCGTGGCGACCGTCGAGGGCGCTGCGTCCACCCTGCGCGAAGCCAGTGCCCTGTGCGCTGCTGTTGCCATGTGAGACACATTCGTTGGACGGAGCGCAATCACTATGGGCTACGTACTCGCCGTCCACGGAGCGATCGACTTGCGCGGCACCACCGCCGTACGCGGCACCGCCATTGTAGATGCCACCGCTGTGATACGAGGCGCTCCCACTGTCTGCGCGGCCCCTCCCATACGCGGCGTTTCCGTCGTTAGCAACGCTGCTGTAGGCGCGACCGTCGTACAAGTTGCCTCCGCCATGCATGTCTGCATCGCGATGGTCGAGCGCAGATGTTCCGCGTGCATTGTCAGGGGGACAAAGGGCGCGGTTGTTGTGACTGCCGTCCCCATTATCGAATGCGATGTCGTACGGGCTACCGTTGTGTTGGCCGCCGCCTAGTTCGTCCTCGATTTCGTCATCGTCGATCCTGGAGGCACGATTAATGGCCCTGTCAAGAAGTGTCTGTAGATCATTGGCCAGGGGAGCGCGCATCCATCCCCCTGCCTGGAGCGACCAGGGCGAGAAGATTGCGCCCGAGCGTGTCTGGCAGGAACGTTATGACTTAGGAGGCATGCTGGCAGTGCGATGAAGGCGCCACTCACGCTGCGCATTCTGAGGTTATCTAGATGGGTAGCTACTGGCGGGAAGTACAGTCAGCGCGTGGTATAGCGGACAGTCTGAGTACGGCCTCCCTGCCAACCTCCGGCACAGCACTGAAACCGGGTTCCAAGGTCGGATCCGCGTGTCTTAAGCTGGCCGAAGGGGTTCGCGGCGACTCACCTTGTTCATTCTGCCCCGTACCGCCCAACATCCCTCCACACATAGGCAAGGACTGCTCCCCCAGTGTTGTAAGAGGCGTACGCGTAACGGTGGATGAGGATGTCGATGGGTCTTGGAGGGCCCGCGGCAACCGGTAAATGCCGGATCACGTTGTGGGCACATGGGGGCGCCTAACATTCAAACTCGTTCTAACTGAAGGTTTTGTAAGCTCCGCGTACTACTACGTACTACCACTACTCCTACCTGTATGGCTCCTGCAGCATCTCTACGGCTTGCCACTGCGGGTCAGTCTTTCGATCGAGCGCATCGTACTATGAAAACAACTACTGACAACTAACTGGCCATCGTCCAAGGCGGAGACGGCAACGTAGGGAGCTTATGCAAGGGGGACTTGTGTTGAAATCAACCAATCGGACTTACATAGAGAGCATGGAAATAGCTTGGGGCGTACCAATTGCCGATTGGGTGCAGGCTAAGGATGGTTAGCCCCGAGAGAAAACAAGGGGAAGGCCGGCGAGACTGAAGATGCACAAGAGCGGCGGCAGCGGCGAAACTGGGCGAATGAAGCGAAGATCTCGTCGAGGTCGGGCGTTTTTTCGGAGGCAAACACGAGGTGCCAGCTTCAAGCGAGAACTATGGTGTATCGGCGTGAACGTCTGTGATTCGAGTGCGGCGTCGGTAAATGAGATAGTATCGGAACATAGGGAACCCATGGCGAGAGTAGGCACGGATCTAAGAGGCGGGAGATCGAGAGAGGAGTGGGGACGAGGGTCTCGTGCGCGGCGGATCGACGCGGTCACGTGTACGCGTGCCGTGAACTGCACATCTGCGGTGTGCGGACTCAGTCCGTTGCGGGTTGTCAGGCGGAAGCTACTATATTAAAGCCTACAATAGAGGCGGGATGACATAAACGGTCGGGACACAAGGGAATGGAACGCTCACAATCCGAACCCGCATTCACCGGCGCACTGACCTCGAAGAAGTCGCGGACCGCCCAGCGATGCGGGTCAGCCATCAAAGATATAATAGTCAGGAACTCTGATAGAAGTAGAGTGAAATATAGGCAACGAAACCTCCTGCTACAGAGCGCATCGGCTGCTGCGGCTCGAATATCGTGCAGGACTCCAAGCTGGGGGCCCTCTACACAACATCGCGCGCACCCTCCGCCGCCATTGTATGCGCCCTCCTCCGCCATCGCACGCGACCTCCGTGGATATTAATTTGCCCCCCTCGAAGTCTGTTCCGCAGCTCCGGACCCAAGTGTGTATGATCTACACTCTGGCCAAGTTAAGCCGCTTACTGGTGAGAGATCAGATGGGAATCACGCATAGTGTGAGCTGACGCACCTCGGGAAACGCTTGATAGAAGCCGGGGTAAGCAACGGAAATGCTTCGCCAAGGGCCTGGATGACTTCTGCCTCTCCAACGTAGGCAGGGCAGATGATGTCGCCAACACCGAATGACGCGAGAGGCGAGTGGCGCAAAGCTTGAATCGCGAGATTATCGGCGGCGCGATCAACATACAAGGCAGGGAGTTCGAGGGCTGCTAGGTATGGGCAAAGATGGCTGAGTACTCCTACGCAGCGGATGTCCGGAGGGAGGTCGTCCTCAAAGAAATGGAAGGTCAGGTTGAGCTCGACGAGGTCAGGCCAGCTCTGTCCAAGAAGAAGAAGCTCCTGGTCGTTGAAATCGAAGGCGTGGTTAGGGAGATGGAGCTCTACGCGACGAAGGAGGCGCGCGTGTTGAAGGAGGGGTTTGACGAAGTCGCTGATGTGAAGCTTCCTAGGGTGCCACACGAAGTCTCGGCACGAAATGCGAACATCCAGTAGGCAGGGAGATAGGTATGGCATCGACACAGCCATGCAGAGGTCCACGCTGCTCAGGCCGGAGGTTGAGCCTAGATCTATTTTGCAAGGGTATACTGGCGGGGTAGGAACGTACACATCGCCGATAGCGCCATCTGCGGGGCAAGCAAATATAACATGTGAGCAGGGAGAATGCGTAGACGAGCTTCACTCGCCGCACATACCATTGCCGCCGTTAGCCGGCATGTGAACGTCGATGGTGTGCAGAGCGTCGAAGTAATCGGCGAGGAGGGATCCCAAGGGATACCACGGGGTGGTGAGGATGCCGAACTCTTCGATGCCGGGGCAAAGGAGATGGATCCTGGCTCGCAAACGTTCCGTCCACTCTTGGAAGGCGGTCTCGGTCGCGGAGTTCCCGTAGAACTCGGGAACTACGATCTGCAGCCGCCGAACATCGGGGCCAAGGAGGTACAGGAGATGGTCGTTGGGCTCGGCCGCCGCATTCCACTTGATGTACCTCAGAGCGGGGAGAAGCGGGGAGTAGTCTGGCATGATTGAAGAAAGCAGGGGGATGAGCGGCATGCCGATGTCAGTGGTGTGGAGGTTGATCTCGCGGACCATGGACGCGTAGTACAAAAACGCCCTCCACTCCCGACTGGCCTTGATGGTGACTATTAAGGCAGTCAACGACCTACAACATATCAGCATAAGGGAGAATACTTTCAACACCATGGACGTACCGCCAGTGAATCTCTTCAGTACGAATTCCGTTGAGGATATTCATCAACGGGGCCAACCCCACCCCATTGAGCGAGCGCCATAGGGCGGCGGATGCGAGATGGAAAGAGGACTTGCCAGCGAGCGCCATGTTCAACAACATTGCTCGGGTGCGTTGGTCAGGTTCTTCAGCCGTTGCCGCCTCGAACAAAGCCACCCTGAGGTCGGTGATGTCCCAGAACTTTGCAGCGGCGGTGGGGGGGGTCGACTGGTCGGATGTATCTAGCTCCTGGGGCTTGTCTTCCGTCGGTTGAAACGGGTAGTCGTGCAGCATTCTGCCACGAGAGATTTGTAGTCGACGGATGAGGGGAAAGGGCCCGGCCATGACGTGTGCTCTATGGAGGGTTTCTGTGAGCAGAACGGCGCGACGGGGGCAGCACTGGCGGGGGCAAAGAATTATGAAGGGGCGGGGATATTGTTGGGGGAAGATCGCCGTCAACAACAACGCGGCGGGGGGGGCAATGAGAAGGGGGGATCAACCCTGGGGACGCCGTGGGAGCCCGTTGAAGCCGCCCAACCCTTCGCTTGCGCGTTGCCGCTCCTACAATGGGACGGTCGCCGCGCCTGCTGGGAAGTTGGATAGAAACCTCAAAACTATGACAAACAGAAGGTATTTCCTGCTCTGCCAAGATGTCTGGCGAGAGATTCCGCAGATTCCCGCGGATAACGCTGCCCGCATCTTTTATTTCTGACTGCGACCTCGCGTCTTCTATACTTCTCCACGACCTCACAGTGAGATCTATGCTATAGCTAGCGAAACGCGGCATGTCGGTTTGAATCTATTATGGCCGACGGCCCGCGAGAATGTCAGTACGCGGGGAGTCATGAGTCGCGAGCACGGAGCGGCAGGTATACTGGGAGAAAATTCTGGCAGTTTCTATTGGCCCGCCTCGGATATATGCAACTTACGACCGCAAATCCGCGCGACGCGGTACATCTGGATGTGGGAGTCGCGTCGTAAATTGTCAGGATGACGCAGATGTACATATCTTACCCGAACATAGCTAGTTTTGAAGCAGCAATTTAGAAGCACCTTAGGCGTGCCTTATCATGCGTAACGAGGCAAAAAGCTAGGATGGGCTGGATATCAAAGAGGGCCGGGGGAGGAGCCAGCTGTATGGTCCCGCAGCGGTCGCCCGCTCAGCGCTCATCGACGCATCAGCTACAGGCGCTCGAGCGTGTGCTCAGCGCGAGCGCTCATGACGGGCACCGCCACAGTATACTAACTCCTCCTACTAATTGCCGGAGGCGGCACAGCGTTGATACACCAGGAATAGGGCCTTCATATTCCGGCCCATCACATAATATTCAATTCACGATCCATTTGGCCCGCTGCATGTCCCTGTAAGGGCTCATATCGCTCTAAAACTACGCCGTCCGGTACTTTGGAGGTTACCAAACCAGGAGTCATGTACGGGACTTATGTACACGTCGGTGTTTTCTCCAGCCTAGCCAATGGGCGCGCTCGCCGTTCTGAACTTCACTATACAGGGAAAGATACCTTCTAGCGACCCTCAACCCCGTACTCCGTATGACAACCGGAAATTATGATAGATGCTGCGCGCAGGAGCAAACCGCCCGATTTGAGTCCGGTGTGCAACGTCGCCGAAGAGGGGTGCGTGTTTTTGGCCAGCGGCCACGCGGTACGTAGATTGATCAACACTACATCCCTGTATTCCATATTTACAGCTTCAGAATCGTATCAGCAGACATCATCATATATACATTTTCGCGCCAAAATCTAGTAAACAGCTATCCGGGGCCAAAAGTCCGAATGCAAACATGCTAGGTTGAGCTAGCACGAGATCTCCGGCGCAATCACTGTAACACCGGTAAAGGGCGGAGCTAGAGCGAAAAAAATGTGTGAGTCGCGAAGGAAAGGGGATCAAGGATCTGGGAAGAGGTAGTTATAATAGTTGAGACGAATCCTGCAACACGATCGACTGGGTGTTAGTTATGATAGCTCGGCGAAGTGCTGCAGTGAGTGGCTTACGACTTTCTTATCCGCGAGCCGGTTGCTTCCCCTTCATACCCGCGGAGCCGATGAACAGAGGGGCATTGGGGGGGGAGGACCCAAAGTGCGAGCACTCGGATGACACATCCAGCAATTTGTTGACAAAAAGCTGGCATCGTCTTACCCAGATCATGCGAATGAGGAGGGTATGATAGAAAGGGTCACTGGAGACGTGGATGGGATCGTCAAGAGTCTTTTTGATCCACCCAGTGGTGCGAGGGTCCCATAGATGGAAGACCTTGATACCGGCATGTTCGAAGATGCGATGCACGATGCTGATATCGCGCAGACGCACGCCACCCTCAGCGGAAAGGCAGATGGACTTCGTGACGGGAACACGTTTCTCCTGCGACACATGAGCAACGATAAATCAACGACGTGTGAGGAAGACACCTACATCGTGCCAAATGACCACATTTAAGTACCACGAACGTCGTACCTCGCGCTCCGGGTCCGGGAAAGCGAGGCGTACCCCATCCAACCCAGCAATGAATTCATCGGCATAGGGATCAGCGACGGCTGGCGCGATACACAAGGCTTCTTCAGCCTGAGGGCTTGTGCGCGAGGCGCAGCCTGCTTGAATGAGATGCTGATGAGGAGAGGCATCGGCGGCGCGACCCTTGCCACTATCGGATGGAGTATCCCATGGATACTTGGTCATGCCACGAGGATCATAGTGGTCGTTGTTGTCGCAGGGAAGTCCCTGGAAGGGGGCGTCGAGCAAGGCGGTACGCGAGGGGTCTTCCTCAAACAAGCGGTGTATGAGATGTTGCATGGAGCGAACGTCCGCTGCTGGGCTATAAGCTTGGAGGCCGTCACCATCGGGGTTCGGGCCTATGTCCTCAAGGGGGGCACAGGATTCCTCTGCCAATCCAGGAGAGTCGGAGCTGAGTACGATGACTGAAGGGGAATGAGTCCGAGCCGGTGGCGAATCTGAGCTGAGAGAGATGACGTCGTCGCCGATAGCAGCGCGGGAAAGCCCTTGAGACCGGGTGGCGGGTGGGAGCGACCGCGGACGGCGGAGTGGTTGGCGACGACGGAGTGGTTGGCGACGACGGAGGGGGCTCTTCTCAGAGCTGGACTCAGAGTCAGAGCTGATCCAGATCACCTCTGGGGGAGAGGCGGCCTGAATACGGGCGGATGAGGGAGACTGGGTGTGGACAGAGGTGGACAGACAGCTAGCAGGGATTTGCGTGGAGGACGGCGTGGGGGTAGTACTAGCCACCGCGAGCACGCTGGATATCTCCGACTGGCCGTCGGGCGACTCAACCTTGATCGTTGGGGAAGACGGCCACGAAATGGGGGAAGAACTCGGGCTGCGGAGATTTATCTGGACGCGACTTAGGCCTACGCTCATGTGACGCGGGTGAGAACACATACCGGGAATGAGGCCAGGTGGCTACCCTGACTGGGGCTCTTCGCCGTCTGCAGCTCGTCTTTCCCGTCCTTGAAAAGCGACACTGCTATGTCTTCCAGATATGGACCGAAGACCAGCTGCTCTGGACGACTTCCCGATGCTGCTGCTGCTTGGGAGGGCGTTTTCACCGGCGTGATGAGCCCGCCGGTGGTACACCAGGATGCCATAATCTATTTGAATCAAGGATGAGCTCAGGACTGAAGCTTGATCGGGGCTACTAACCGTCGATAGTTCAGCCAAAGTAGGGGCGCCATTGCCTTGCAAGGGAAGATCCAATGCCTGGAATGCGGAGTGAGTACCAGACACGGGATAACATCGCGGATTGGAGGTTCCGCACCGCTTCTTCCTGTATGGCCGCTGTGCGCTGCCTTCGAATGCGGCGTCCCTTCCCACGCATGTAAAAAATGCGGCACGGCACCGCAATATGTCATACACGACATACCTCATCGTCCAATTCATCTTGTATCTTCCTCGCGAGATCTTCATCGTTTGCGCAAGGATCGTCGACATGGGCAAAGGGCGCAATCCCAAAGACATCTGAGTTGGTGATATCATGATTCGTTGTGCGAAGACGCTTTCGCATACGTTCCTCCTGAGGATTTAAGGTCAGACTACTGATTTTATCTTCGTAAGACATTCTTCACCTCTTCATCTATCGCTGCTTCAAACCGACGCGCAAACTCCTCATCTCGTAGGTTGAAAGCATGGTGGGAACGACTGAGGGTGGAAGGTCCCTACAGGCTCACAGTTGTCAGACAGGCTCAGAACACATGACGACGAGCTGCATACCGGCTCGCCCTCGCCAAGAACTTGCGACGGCAGCGCAGGGCTGGAATGACGAAGTGGAAGCCCACCTGGGGTTGGAGATTGGTCCTGTATGAGTCATCGTTCAAAATACGGCTTCGCATAAGCCAGCGGAATCCTACCACTGCATCTTGTTGACGCTTACGGCGTCTACCGCGGCCGGTGCTCTGCGATTCCAGTCAGTACTTCAATTTCACGTGTTGAACATGATACGCACAGCAACTGGACCATCTGCGTCAAGGTACTTTTGGTATTCCTGAATGATAAGTACTCGCAACCACTGAGGGACACCAGGCTGCGCCGGATGTGTGGTATACGAGCATGCTTTGCACTGTGTCACCGAGATTAGTGCTTTGGGTGAAGTCGTACATGTACTAGAGTTACGTACGATGCGGTGCCATCTACCAGCATTGTGGTATTCGTCGTTGTAGGTCACGGACTCGCGGAATGAGCCGACGACACCACACCTATCGCACCTAACGTGTTCAAGCTCGGGGGTATCGTAGGGCCGACGCATTTGTGCATTCCGCCAACAGAGACTACGAAGACTGTCAGGATAGCGGGAGCCTATTAGGCGGTACGGCGTTCGCGGGAGGTGAGGCATAGTCAGGTGTGGTAGGAGAAGGATGTGACAAGTAAGAGTTTGATGACTGTGAGTCGGGTTTGAGCTGGGTGGTTGTGGATGAGAGGGCGAGGGGTTCACCAGGCGAGCCTTTTAAGATCTTCGGGGTGCGGTAGCGCAAATATTCACCGAATAAACAACGAATATGTTCAGATGTTTCCTTGAATTCCAATATTCGCGTAGGTTCAACATCGACAAAAATATGTTCAAATGCAGCCGATGTTTCGTTGGATCCAATATTCGCGTAGGGTTCGGCATGATACGATAGCTCCTAGAATCGGGTATCTCCATCATCTCGTTCTCAGCTCAAGATGAAAAGGATCTATCGTAACATCCGATCTAGCTAACGGCGCTGTCTCTTGGACCCTGAAACACCATCTGAACCCCTGCGCTTGCGCTTTGCGGCCGTTGCGCTGCGTTGCCTCCCCGGCTCTGCACCCGCCGGGTCAGGAAGGTCCATGCCCTCGTCGGCGAGTTCATCATATACCCTTCTCTTAACGTACTTCGCCGCATTCATATCCCTGGACGATAGCGTGAATACAAGTCGCGGTACGTCGACTGCACCAACTTACGGACTCTTGTTCTGTGCTTTCGCCGTAAGGGTGCGCTTTCGCGGTGGTAGCTCCTTGCGGGGCTGTACATTAGAAGCCGACGCGGCCGCTTCTGTCACCGAGCCTTTCGCATGCACTGGGTTGCGATGAGATGTTCTGGCCGTGGGCTTCTTACCTTGCTTCTTGGCATGCAGGGCAGGCGTCACACAGGGAGGTGTAGCACTAACGGCAGATTTCAGCAAGAGGCTCTCGAGCAAGGGACTGGTTAGCGCTCACGGGGCTGATGTTCCTTCCTGAGGCGGGATGGGCAAATACTCTTCCCGAAGAGGCGTCGAAGGCTCATGCGAGCCGTTACAATGGTCCAATGAGTCGACGTCTGCTTCGTTCGGGGCCGGATGTCTGGGAAAAGTTATGGGACAATAACCACTGATGAAGCTGGTCTGTACTTGCCCGGTGCGAGATATGGGGTTGGCAGGAGTCAGCAGCCCCGTGGCGTTCTCTTGGGCATCAATGTCGGATCCCAGCAGAGCAGTCGTTGAGGCTTCGACAGCAGTGTCGCGTGCGCCGCCGGTAGATGTATGTATTACCCCCGCCAGAGTTGGTGAAGGGGTGGGTGCAGCGTCAAGTGAAGCAACTGGCAAGGACTCTGGTTCGTTGTGCCCGGCTGAAGGACGCAGACTTCCTCTGCGGCTGCGAGCGTCCGAAGCCGAAGGGGAGGGGTTCCCGAGGAGAGGCGTCGATGGAGACGTGGTCGGAGTGGGGTTTGTATCCGGTGTGGGCGCAGGGGCGGAGGACGGGCGGCGGTGTGGTTCGCTGTGCCTGGCTGAAGGACGCAGACTTCCTCTGCGGCTGCGAGCGTCCGAAGCCGAAGGGGAGGGGTTCCCGAGGACAGGAGGCGTTGACGGAGACGTGGCCGGAGTGGGGTTCGTATCATGTGGCGGAGGACGAAGGCTCGAAGTCTGCGGTTCCTCGGCTTTCGTGACATCCTGGACTGGCTGAACGGCTGAACACCGACTTTATGGGTGAACGAATGGACAGGATGGAATGCGGCACTCACGATCAAAAACCTCTTGTAGGTAGTTGTCAA
This sequence comes from Lenzites betulinus, assembly GCA_022264855.1. Lineage (NCBI taxonomy): Eukaryota > Fungi > Basidiomycota > Agaricomycetes > Polyporales > Polyporaceae > Lenzites > Lenzites betulinus. Next base: position 210,530 of record JABYQU010000042.1, on the reverse strand, counting down.
ACTCGACGCGCAACCGCCTCACAGACCAGCCAATTTTGTTGGCTAGCCACTCTTCAAATGTCACGCCATTGAGGGATCCAACGTGCGGGCTAATAAAGTTGATCAAGTGCCCACAAAAACGAACTGACTATAGCCACTTACAAAGCTGCTTTGATGTTGCCGTTCTCGTCCAAACCCCCGACAGGAAACCAGCCGATCCATCCGATTTCGGCAGCTATTACCCGGCATATCTCCTCAATCCACTGTGGAAACACCTTGGCTTTCCTGTAACAATCATAAGCGACGTTTAAGACACCAGGGAAAGATCTTACTGCTCGCGCGTGTTCGCAGACAATGCTTTGAAGGCAGCCAGGTGTTCGTTGTTGACTTCGCGCGCGACTTGTTCAAAATGGGAGCGCTCAGGGAGCTGATCGTACGTCTCTTTACAAGCGACGTTGTAGGTGGAAAAGTCGGCCTTGCCGCTAGATGTCGATGAGAGGGAGGGTCTCGCTGCATGATCACTCTTTTTGAACTCCCGAAGCCCATTTGTAAGTTGTGGTTTATGCGTCGGAAGAATGGCGAAGCTGAGTTTCTTCGGCGATGATGAGGCGGCGTGCTTGGACTTGTTAACCTGACGATTCGGGCTGAGGGCCTTTACATGACTTTCGATGCGCTGGAGTGAATGACAGCCGGGGTTAAACGGGGGACATAGCAATCTGGCGGGACACTCACAGCCCGCGCCTTACTGCACCGCATATGCTTATCCTGCTCTGTTTCCGCGGGGAAAGGTTGAAGATGAGCACTGGGCCATCGGGCCTGCCTCTGGGCGAATTCAGCTTCAGTCTCTTGCTCGAATAATATAGCACCGAACGCAGCCAGATAGGCGTCCAGGTAGTGTTGCACTGCATCTCTATACCATCCCTTTGCGCGATCTTTGGCACGGGCTAGGAGTTGTAGAACTTTCTGGCTTTTGTCGAGCTCGTCCAGCAGCAGCACCTCCTGCCACCGCCACGGAGACTTGCCCATATCCCAAGTAGGTTGTGACGAGGAATACCTAGGAGGAAGAGATGGGACGATGAAAGCAAGCTCTTAGCACATCCAGTAAGTGCGGGTATTCTTCAGTATGCGTGCGCGGGCATGCCATTGTCGGGGCGCTTCGATGAACTCCCAATCTTGCACATGTGTGTCCGAACGGCGCGCACAGGGTGGGCTCAGCGTGAGATGCTACCAAGTCCAAGGACATCCAGACAGTTTGTTAGCCAGATTTCTTTCAACCGCTGAAACTTCTGATCAACTTGGAGGCGAGATTGGTATGTCAGATGTAATATATCTTAACAGAATACTTGTCCGTAGTCGCGGGGTAAATAAGAAAAACCACTAGCTCGATCAACTAGATGCCGGGCGCACACCACGTACAGGGGGGATGGGTAATCGTTGGTACCGTCGAACAAAAGTACTGACATAGAATGAAATAGCACAATCCATCAAATGATTATACTCCGTCGCAGTACAGTAGATGGCTTTCGAGAATTGGTCATACAGTTGTGCGGGGCAACCCGGCCAGCGACTCAGAATGTCAAGAAAAGCTTGAAGGTGAACACGACATGCCTCCCAGCCGTCGTCCCCAGAAGAGCACCAGCGGTACTGCATCATATCTGCGTCCGGAGATGGAGCGATGTCGATTCCAGAAGTATGCGGGCCCCAAACTCGGGAGACGTCGGTTTCGCGAGTCCATCGCTCCATCTCTGACCAATGTTTTGAGCCTACTTCCAACGCGTCCAGAGCCAGCAGCTCGCATCGCCAATTAATCTCGTGGGACTCCCATACCAAACGGCGTTGTACGTCGTCGTCTGTCAAAACCGTGTCGTGCGAAACAAGTTTGCCTGCGAACATCGGCGTTGCTGAGGGGTCGTACGAGGGAAGCGAAGCGAGGCCACCGAAAAGACGGCGAATGTTTGCCCTGGAGTCATGTCGAGCTGCCATCCGACTCTGTGGCGTGCTGTCCGCGCCCGTTGTGTGAGCATCGGGGTGGTAGTCCCCGTGAAGAGCATCTCGCCATTCAGCAGAGGTAAGCGGGTGGCCTGCAACAGTTGGGTCGAAAAGCCGAAGACGGCAGAAGGTACGAATGGAGGCTAGATGATGCAGCTGCCGTGCGATCTTGCCCGGGTTGCTGTCGTATCCTATCAAAGAGTCTAGAAGCCAGGGGGGAGGGTAGTAAAATGTCACAGAGCTTGTCGGCTGAGGGAGAGGACCGGCGCGGCGCAACGCATTGCTCCAAGATTCCGCGATGCAGACATTGCGCGACGGGTAGAATTGACGGAATGGGTTCATGACAAACGCGCGAAGGGAGGCGCCCGTGATGGAGGTCTTAGCCGAATGCTTAGACTCGTTGTCACACGGATGTTGTGAGCGGTGGGTGGAGTTCCTCTTTTTGCTGCGGGAACGGGGTTCACAACCTGAAACTACAGCGCGTAGAGCATGTCCGAGGGTTTTAGCATCCTGGGCATCCCGTAATGTGATGGTAGGGATGGTAGGCTCAGGGGTAGGGCCCGGTCCACATGGATCCGCCATCCTGTGGCAGAGCCTCTTCGATGGCCGCTCGCTGTCGCCAAGTTCGACCCACGACAGCTCGGGGAGGCTAGAAGCACAGAGCTGGCGTCTCAACAACGCGTTCATCGCCCGCGCCCATACGCCCGCTGTGTTCAGGACCCCGGAGATATCCTTCTCTGCCAGGACAAGGCGGGGATACGCAGGAACCTGTGAGAAATCGTCCGGGATGTCGGTCTTCGTAACCACCCCATAGATGGACAAGCGGCTGCTAAGAGGTTGCTGAAACCAGATGGGAATGCCAGCACGGTAGAGAACCTCCGCTGTGGCCGGATCCGACGTGTGACAACCAACCACGTCCAGGACATCGGATGCATAATTGCCATGGGATTCGATACGGGGAAGAACAGTGTCGAGAAGTATTCTGAGGCCAGCCAGCTCGAAAATTAGTCGTTGGACGTGCGCTGCGAGGGCGATCGAGACACCCTGAGGTGCAGGAAGGATACGTAACCTGTCAAGGACATGACGAAGACAGGTGATCAGGGATAGTCCTTTCTTGACCCACTTCTCGCGGTCCTGTGGACAGGCGAAGAAATGCTTGATTGCTGCTAAGGCTTCGGCGCCCAGCTCCTCGACGAGTTCTGTAGCAATCAGGCCCACGCCTGCTACCCCACAGTCATCCCTCTGCCAGTCGCCGGGTGTGAGCGTGTGCCAAAGAGCGGTGGATGGACCGTGGGCCAAAGATGGCTGACGAGGGATGCAAGCTAGATGGAGGCAGTCGTACGAGTAGCCTTGAGGCCATCGGGAATATTCATGACGACCCCAGCGGCCGTCTGCGTACGCCAGAATCTCCCCATGAGCAACAGCGAACTCGGGTACCCAACGTTGGTTGGGCGTAGTGAAGACTGACAGTGCGCTGAACCCTTTGCTAGCAACGACGCCTTCGAATGCTGTCAAACTACCGATGATTGCTAGAGCACCGTTAGCTGATATGATTGGGCAAGGGCAGCATATACGCACGTGTTCCGGTCTTTGTCTTCGTCAAGTAGGCGTCCAAGTTGGGATGTAGCTCCCAGGTAGCGGACATGTTGTAGACAGGTCGGATCTACATTGACTCATTTGAATATACTAGAACACGAGACGAGCTATAGTATTTGTGCTTACCGGGACTATGCCGCGTGGGGTGCTCGGAGCTCGTGACAAGGGTAGCAACCCTTGCTCAAACGTGTCCGGGTCCGAGAGCGATGCAAGAATTCTTGCAGGATTGGTATGAGTGGTGACGGGATTCAAATGGAGAGGAAGGCTGTCGGAACAGGGCATGAGTTCGGCAAGCTCAGGGAGTGAACGTGTTGGCCTGCCAAATGAACGAACTTCTTACAAAAGCCTATATCTCTGCGAGAATAACGGGTGGATACTAGTACAGAGCGAGACAACCAGGAGGACGCTTTGAGACAGGCCGATTCAAGGCGATCGGGACCAGGGATATTCGGCGAGGTCTTCTGGGAATGGGAGACACACTGTCTCATTCCACTGGCGATGTCCGATTGCAGGCGTAGAAGTGGGACACCAGTTCCCTTCAACAGCCGTGGACTCGGTGTTGTAACTTGCCGGTTCGTTTTCCTAGAGCAAGACCAATTCGAGGCGACCGAGGCCGGGACCAGGGATATTCGGCGAGGTCTTCTGGGAATGGGAGACACACTGTCTCATTCCACTGGCGATGTCCGATTGCAGGCGTAGAAGTGGGACACCAGTTCCCTTCAACGGCCGTGGACTTGGTATTGTAACTTGTCGGGTCGTTTCGGGAGGAGGCAGGATGGAAAGACGGGATGTAGGTAGATCGAAGGCGACGTCGACGCGCTGTTGCCAGGACAGAGCCCGTGAGAAAGGGAAGGCAATACTTTGTCACCTGACCGCGATCGCCACAAGCGCCCGTCGAGATGGTGCAGATTGAGACTCACTCCCGCCGACTCACCTACTAGATCGCCTGTTATTCTCCCATCCTCCGCCCATGTTGCTGCGACATCGTCGTGCGTGTGATTCCCCAATGAATACTTATTTCTACCGCTGCACACTTACTGCGCCTTCACTAAGTGCATCTTAGCCCCACCAACTACGGTGACCCCGTCAATCGGCGACCAGTGCTACCGGGCGATAGCAGCCATGTAACATCTGTACAAACTGCCAGTAGTCGCATATCAGCCAATCTAAAATGATGTACGCAATTCCTAGATGTATATTAATATTTACCTTCGCATCTGTGCTAGGATCTTACTCAGGAGGCTTGCCGCAAGTACCGCTGTTGTGCTTTCTGCGTGCGCATCCTTTGTCTACCGCCCCTCTGTCATCTAACTCCTTCCAAACACAGGGTACTGTAAGTAAACTCCGGCGTTATGGCGGAAAGAGGACGGAAAACAAGTCGAGTCGAGGTACCTTTGCTTTCCCGCCCCATCCTGTCTGTACCAGGGCGTCGCCTCGATCCCTGGGCTGGAGTGCGACGTCCTTCTACCGACTCTTTGCCGCTAGCTTCGGTATCTACCTTCCGCGAGCATGAAAAGCCGGAGATCACGACGTCGAGTCCGCTGGGGAGCGAGCGCGAGGATTCCGCTGCACCTCCACCAGCGAAAAAGGCCAAGATCAGCAATACTATCGTGCGTACCATACGGCTCTACGGTACATACATGTGCACTTATCTTCCATAGCGGCCGTCGACGCGTATGACCACGTTCGTGGCATCATGGGCCAAGGTTGCGCAACAAGCCATCCTCGAACGCGAGGCAGGGCCTTCATACCCCATTAGTTGCGGCTCACTATGCAAAGCTTCCATTATCGCCCCCGAACCGGTGTATCGTTGCTTTGATTGCTACCACGCCCCCTTCGAATGCAGAGCTTGTGTTGTCGCGTCTCACCAGCGGAATCCTTTCCACCGCATCGAGGAGTGGCAACCGAGTTTGGGGTTTTGGCGGCGGCGGTCGCTATACGACCTCGGTCTTGTCATACAGCTCGGAGTTGTACATCCAGGTTCTCCCTGCTACTCTAGCCCACCTCCCCGCCATATGACTGTCATCCACGACCATGGAATCCACAAAATGGCAATCAAGTACTGCCGATGTCGACAAGGGGACAACCCTGTCTTGCCCGAACCCTTGCAGCTTATCCGGTTTGGTCTGTTCCCTGGCTCTTGGGACTGTCCCGAAACTGCCTACGCTATCAATACTCTACGGGACTATCACCTCCTTTCGATGCAGTTGCCAATAACCGCGATGGACTATGTGGCCTATCTTCGCCGGACAACAGATAGTGTCCAACCGGATGACGCAAAGGTGAGCAGGTCAGCGTCTCCTGACTTGGGTCATCCTTATCCTTAGTAGGATCGTTATCGCGAACTCAACACTGCCATGCGAGAGTTTACGTTTCTGCGTGCTACGCGTCGCGCCGGCCAAGATCCATTGAAGGAGCTACCGCTGGGCAGTCTAGCAGTTGCCTGTCCCGCGTGCCCCCAACCGAATGTCAACATGGCGGCAGACTGGGCGACTCGGTCCGAGAAGGATATGTAAGAGTTTTATCTTGTGTTTATGACGTAGTAGTTCCTTACCGGTGACTAGGTATCTCGACATGCTTTTCTACAGCGTCGATGGGAATTTTCATCATAGTCAAAAAATGAAACCCATGGACCCGGCTGACTTTCCACTTACCCAGGGGGCGGCGTACTTCGTGGATGAAAAGGATTTTGCCGACTACCAAGCGCGCGTCAAACCCCCAAAGAAGGAGGTCAGTTGCTCCTCCCTCCGTAGTTCATCGTTTGACCACGATGATTTCGCTAGGAAAGCTCGTGCAATAAGTTCGCCGCGTTAGGAAACGGGAGATACAGCGGACGGGTGTCAGGCATGGTAGGCATGACGTGCTCACGCCACATGTTCGTCATCGCGAATAGCCTTGTCGATCTTCTCAGAGGCGAAGGGTATGTGGACTCACGATACTGCCAAATGTGGCTGACGTCGTTTCAGCTTCGCGTGGGGCGACTTCTCTCAGCTCTCGGGCCTGCAGCCGTGGCTCCACGTGCTAAAGCTGCTATGTAGAGGATACGACGTTAACTGTCAGTACGACAAGAAACTCGGACACCGCCTCGCGGAATTTCGGAAGAATTTCAGCCACCTGAAGTCAATCAAGACCACTACCTTCCCACCGACTCGTTCGCTTATCCCGAAATTCCATGCCCCTGCACACATTCTCATTTGCTCAATCTACCGCTCCTACAACTACACTCCCGGTGTGGGCATGACAGATGGCGAAGCAGCGGAGCGCATTTGGTCTGCTTTCAACGCCCTAGCCATCAGGACCAAGGAGATGTCCGCTGGACACCGTCATGACGTCATCAATGATTTCCACGGGGACATGAACGTTCGGCGAGTCCATGCGATGCGTATGTATCCTTCGAGTCGCCAGTTACAACGCTCATTTATACATCCACGTCCTAGCCCAATTTCTTGCATCCAAACACAAGAATGCGACCAAACAGCTCGCCGCAGCAACCATCCATCTCGCTGCGCTAGAGTCCAATATTGGCGATGCGAGCGTGTTAGCACAATGGCGACAGGCGGAGGCTGTTTGGGAGCGAGACGTCGTCGATTCTACGAAGCACAAGGCTCTCCAGAATCCCTACGTGCTAAATCAGGCAAAAGGTGAGAGTTTAGAGTTGTGCTACGGCGTTCACAATTCTGACACGTGAGTAGGGCTAACGGAGAAGCAGCTGGTGGACATGATGAACATAATGCGAGCAGCACGAAATGGACAGTCCACGGGTCCCATGAGTATTGTTCACCGGGGCACCCTGCTAGAACGCAAGCGGTACGCAAGTTCTATCGAGCGTCTCAGGCACTGCTCATGTGGTGCAGAGAGCAGCTTTTAGATGAACTGGAGGACGATGGGTCGTTCGATGATATACAGTCGGCTTTACGCTTGCGTTGCGAAGAGTTTGTAGCCGACATCGCCGCATGGAACCTACTTCGAGACGCGTACATTGGCCCCCTAGTTGTAGAAGCTGAGACTGCAGTACGACTGAAGATAGACGGCGCGGCAGCTTCTGCCGAAGTCGCCTCCTCATCTGGGACAAAGCAGAGTTCACGTACAGGTGCGCGCTCAAACACCCACGTATACACAAGTAGGCTGTTGATACTGTTGATACAGCTAGTGCTCATAGCTCCGGAACATCGTGTGGAACGTATCCTGCCGACTTCCCCTTGCGCGATACCTCCGAAGACTTCGGCAGTCTCGAGAACGGTCTTCCGCCGGCGCGCAACCCTGCGGGCAGGTCTGACCTCTGGCAAGAGGTTTTCGCCACGCCTATCGTCCTGCCTTCTTCCTACGACCGCGCCATTCTACACGAACACTGTATGCAGGAACTGGTGAACGCCGAATTAGAGGTGCGTCGTGCCCAAGCCCGTGACGCACTGGATGACGTGCGGACATCAATCATCGGCCGGGAGGCGTATAAGATCAAGAAAACACACGCCAGTAGCAAGCAGTACACCACGCGCGCCACCCAGCATATTCGCAACATGGAGGGCGACGTGAGAGAGGCTGCAAACCGTTATCGCCGAGTACGCCTTGCTTTGCTCGCTCTTGGCATGGATCCAATGGATCCCGAATTCCGCCCGCTCCGCAAGGGAGATACTGTCAAGTACACGCTTGATGCACAAAACAGAACCCTAGGAGAGAGCAGCGAGAGCAAGCCATGGATTTGGGAGAAGTTCGATCTCTCCGACACTCATGGCCCCGGTCTGTATCGCGACTTTTACGATGAAGGTAAGTAAGACTATATTGTATTGGGCGGCCTATCTCACTGTGACCGAACACAGCTCGTCGCGTCCACTGGTTCCGCTCAAGCGCGACACAAAGGCGGTGGAAGGAGGAAGTTTGTTTGCTACAGGAGGAAATGCGTAGGTCGGTGCGCTTTTTCACATACCATCGGCAGCGATGGACAGCTATTGCCGCTGAGAGGGACCGCACTTCAAACGCTGGCGCTGCGGCATATGCGCGAAAGTGCGTATACATTGCTATCGTTGGTTTTGCTTTCTTTAACCCGACAAGTAGGCAAGCACAACGTTATTCACGGCTTCTAGACAGATGTGAGAAGGAGTACGCTGGCAGAATCGACATAGTAAGTCCCCGCCGTATGAGTTGGTCATGCCACTTAGTGATCTATGCTCAGGACATAACATTGTGCGAAGTAGACTAATCCCGTCGTTCCCGCCAATATAGTAATCATTCATAAATGAGGTGGGGCATTTCGATCCCCCGCTCGCGTCATGTAGGTCAAGAGAAATATTCGTGGAAGCTATATAGAGGTGCGTAATGAGTATGTGTTGTACAGCCTGGCGTTCTACCGGGATGCATTAAGTCCTCTCGGCCCGTATTCAACTGTACTAACCGAATATCAAGCTGATATCTCGATATAAATCCCGGCCGCTGTGGTAAGCAAGCGCTCCTCCGGAAGAACATAACGCTCACCTTGGTTGCAGTGAATTGACGGGCGTAGCTCCAGTTTTCGCGGTCGCGAAAGTACGATCATGTCGCAGCTGGACGGCGCAACGCCGCGGACGTTCACAACACCACGACGCGACGGCGTGAGTATACGCGATCGAGACAGAGCCGGTATACCGGAGCGTTATCACGCGGCCACGCAAGTGAGGCACCGCGGGGCATGCAGCTGCGACGGCGAGATCGCGAGACTGCGATGCACAGGCGTTCACCGATGCGCCGACTATGCCGCGCGAACGAACGCCAGCGCATCGATAGGTCCGCGTGGATGTACTCCAACGACATGGCGTGTCGACGATGCACAGCGTGAGTGAGGAAGGCGTCAGTTACGCAGCGCAGGCCTCCTCATCAGGGCTCGCGGATGTACGCCAGCGATATGACGCGTTGCCTTTGTAGCGCGGGCATACACCAACAGGGCGGCGCATCGACGATACATCGCAATCATCGAGCCAGCTGCGCGGTACGCAAAGGCCGCTGTGCATCGGCGAGACACCGCAGGCGTACGGGAGCACCACGACGCGATTATGCGTCGGCGTACTGGAATCGGCCAACGCTATGGCGCGGGTGTCCAGAGGTAGAGGCATGCCAGGCGCGATGGCGAGGGGGGACCGGCGCCCCCGGGCATGAAGACACGGGAGCGCGGGATAATACTAACGCGCAACTCCCTCTTTCCTCCCCAACGCACGTTCCACCACTGCCGCGGAGAACTCGGTTCTACACTCCTGCGACGACCCCCGTTTGAACCAACGCTACCTCGCTACAGCATTTACATTCGCGTCAAGCCGCCCCACAGCCCACAACACTGGTGTCAAACCGCCTCCGCTCAAAACCCTCGCGTGGACGATTCTGCAATACGGTACGTGCCTTATACTTCGCCCGCCACTTCTTCCAACGGCATGCGATATGCCCCCCTTGGCGACGACGCTCTTCAAGATCCTCCGTTGCGTCGAATCCTAATCCCTCAACGAGGCGTGTTTCGCGCCCGCCCTCCCGCGAACAAAACGGATTCCACATCCTATCAACCCACGGCACTTTGAGTATTCGCCCTCGAGGTACGCATCTTCTTCACGTCTACTAGTTTGTCCACGCTGACGCGCGTTTCGCGCAACGACCGGTGATACGCTTCACAGGCGTTCCAGGCCAGAAACCCTCCTTCTCCACCCTTGCGCGCGCACGCCAACCACAGCGCGCGCAGAGCCCACCGCACACTTCGGCACCCCCTACGTCGCGCGCGCAGTGCGCGTAGCCCATCGCGCGCAAGGTCAAGATGCGCGCGGGGCACTTCACCACGGCGCGCGCGATGCCTGTCGCTATCCAGAGCCCTCTGCCCTAGCTGCTCGCGCGCGCGGGTCCGCTGGGCGCATCAGTGGCGCGCGCACGAGGCGCGCGAAGAGTCGGATCGCGCGCGGCGAGTGCGCCCGGCGCGCGAGGCATCCCGGGCCCGGTTTCCGCTTATCTTCCGTGTGGTAGCACGTGTTTTTGATTCAGCCTGCGGGCATTCTTGTACATAGTCATTTCGGGGCATTCGAACCCCCCAGACAATCCACCCCTCACTCTCTCAACTGCTGGGAACGTGTCCCTCGCGCTTCTCAACGTGCAACAGCTTCCCCTTCAAGGCAGGACGACTGGAGACCTCTCCGCTGTGACAGCGTACCGTCAGTTGCGTATATTGCGTCTATTCCGTTCCTCCTGCGTTTTACTGCGTGCGTACTGCGTTGCGAAGCCCCGCGGCTGACTGCGAGCGTTGCGTTATTCCTGCGCGCGTTGCGTTACTGAGTTTACCTCCGCGCGCGCCCCCTCTACAGCGCGAGTCCGCGCGCGCTCCCACCCGGTGCGCGAGAAACCTCCCTCCTGCTCGCGCGCGAACAGTATACGGACCGGCCTACCAGTGAACCTAGGGAGCTCGAGACCTTACTCCCCTTCATCACACACCTAGACGTCCTCTACCCCTCGGCTATCGGCCGTCAGAGCACCTCTTACCGTATCATTTTGGAGCCCACCGCGAGGGGGTTTCAGATCTCGACCTACACCTTCGGAACGCACCCTAGAGCCGACTGCGCGCGCGCGCTGCTACCACGGCGTCCGACCTAGCTGCGGAACTGCTCGATAGTGCCTTGCGCGAGTTGCTCGCTATGCGCGACTTCGACTTCGGGGCCGGCGCGCTCGTCTTGGTACGACACACCCAAATCGAGAAGTCGCTCAACCGCAAGATGCGCGCGCGGTACACCGGACCCGTCGTAGTAGTCTCACGTAACCGCGGAGGCGCGTATGTGGTCTGCGAGCTGGACGGCACAGTGTTTCATCGCCCCATTGGGGCATTCCGACTCATCCCCTACTTCGCGCGCCAGTACGTTGCGCTTCCTCCGAACTTTGCGGACATCTCGGACAAGCGTTTAACGGAGCTGGTGTACTCCGAAGACGATGGCGCGGAAGACGAGGACATCGCGGAGTAGGCGCGCGCGGGAGAGTCAACAGTACTTCAACGTGCAAAGCGCGCGCGCATTCTCGCGCGCGCGCTCGATACCCTTTTCTTTCCATTCAAGTTAACTCTAGTCAGTCGTTACAGTTCACACCAAAAGGAGACCAAGAAGATACCGCCACACGCACACGCGCGCGCGGACTCAATTCCCAAGACAAGCGTGCTATGTACAGGAGCAAGACTGCATGCCTATCTACAAGTATCTACAAGTCTAAGGCGCGCGCGCCGTTACTCTACTCGCGCGTCGGCGGGGTCCACAGCGCGGGCACCGTCTCGTCCGTCGGGTCGGCCAGGATGCGCGCGATCCAGTCCTCGAGGAGCTGGCTGAGGCCGAGGAGTCCGTTGCGCCGCATAACCAAGACCTCGAGCTCGACGCGCGCGACTTGCAGCGCCGCGCGCCGGCCGCGCGACATGTCCGCGGGGTCGTTGGGGTTGGACAGGCGGTCCTGAGGCCGTATTGCAGCCGGCGCGCCAAGCAGGAAACCGGTGGGGGCGGCCGGCGGCATGAAGGCCGCGGTCGAGACCGGCGCGGAGACCGTGCGAGACGGGCGCGCGACAGGGCGAGGCTGGGGCGGAGCGCGCGCGGTGGCGGGAGCAGCGGTCTTGCCCGCGGGAGAGTCGGCCGGGGTCGACGCCGGCGTTTGACGCGCGGTCCGGGGCGGTCCTGGACGACGAGGCGATGGGCGCGGAGGCGGACGCGGTGGGCCTGGACGAAGAAGCGACCGGGCGCGCGGGAGCTGTGGCCTGCGCCGAGGCAGGCGTTGCGGGCTTGGATGCGCGCGCGGCAGGCTGGACGGGCGAGGCAGTGGCCGCGGTGGCCTTCTTCTTCCCCTTCGCGGCGTGGACGGCTCCGAGGTCGCGGGGACGAAGTCGGCGGGGGCGGGACCTATGAAGTCCGCGCCGGCGACGTTCCCGGCGGAGTCGAGAATGACGCGCGCTGCAAGAGGGAATGTTAGTCGCGCGCGCGGGTGTGTAGCGTGGAGAACTACCGCGCTCGAACCCCTGCTCGTCGTACCACTCGGCGTAGTCTTCGTCCGCTTGGGTGGCGCACTTCTGGCGCCGGCGCGCGCACCGGTGGCACTTGGTGGCCCCTTCGCCCAGGACGCAGAGGAGGGCCGACTTGCGGCAGTTGTTGCAGCGCTCGTATTGCTGGGAGAGAGTCAGCGCGACTGCGACATCGAAAGCGCGCGGAGGGGGACTTACTCGCCAGTTCTTCCCGAGCATGGGCTCTGCGGCTTGTGCGGCGCGCGGGACCATCATCTTGGCCCTCTTCTTGGGCGGCGGGGGATTCGCGCGAGGCGCGCGCGGACGTAGCTCGCGTGTGGAGGCGGTCGAGGGGGCGCGGTCCACGCTCATGGCGGCGTCGTCGTCGCTGGCGTGATCGTCCTCGTCGTCGGCCGCGGGGCCATCGACGATCTCGACGTCGTCGGTCTCCTCCTCGTCGTCCGGATGGAACGACTCCGTGTCGCGCGAGATGAGCTCGACGGAGGGGCTGCGAGCGCGCTTTTGGAGGCCCTGGAGCCGCGCGAGCTGATGATAACCGAGGGAACGCTCGCGCGCGAGCGGCCGCTGCGCGCGGACGGAGTGCGAGGAGGCGGCGTGGCGGCCTGGATGTCGCGTAGAGCGGCGGCGAAGGGGTCGGAGTCTTCGGCGGCGGCGGCGCGGCGTTTGCGCTCAGCCTCGGCGGCGGCGCGACGCTTGCGCGCGGTGAGCAGCTGTCCGCGCGCCCACTCCGGCCACTCGGAGTCGTCAGCCGCGAAGGCCTCGGACGCGCGCGTCCACACTGCGTCGGCGTGGGAGTTGAGGACAAACGGCGGGCAGAGCGCCTCCCCCGCTGAGTCCTACGACGAAATCAGTCAGCTGGCAACACAGGAAGCAGCGCGCGCGGACATACCAGGATGCGCGCGGCGCGGCGGGCCCACTTGCGGCACTCGCTGTCCGTCGCGTCGTCCCCGGGCTCCCCATTCCACACCGGCGCCATCGCGGTCTCCAGCGCGCGGACGAGTTGCTCGTCCTTCCCTCCCCAGGTTTGAGTGGATGCGGATGGGGCAGGCATAGCGGAGGTCGGCAGGAGGGATGAGCGAGGCGAGTAAGGTGGGGAGAAGGAGGAAGGAGGCGAAAAACGACGAAGGGCGGTCAGGCCTTTTCTGAGGCGAGGACAATAGCGCGGCGACCTCGCGCGCGACCCTGCATGAGCGCGCGCTTAGGCGCTACGCGCGCGGCAATGCGCGAGGTCCGCGGAGCCGCGCGCGCGACGGGCTCAAGCGCGCGCCTGCCCCGTGGGCGACCCTGACGGACCTACCGGACTTTGGGAACGAAGTGCAGACAATGGAACCGCCATTCCGGGCCGCAAATCCGAGGATCTGAGGCATTCGGCGCGAGGATGACGTCACAAACGTTGTTTATTTCTCCAAGTCCGCGTCCCCGGTGCCCTACAGTCGCGCGCGGCCGTGTCTCCCTATAGCGCGCGCAGCCCTCTACATTTCCGCGGTCCACGGAACCGTGCGCGCGTCCCCATGGGCGTCGTTACTCTCCAAGATGTCCAAGTCCCCCTCCCCATAGGCGAACTGTGCGTTGACTAGCTCGCGCTTCAAGTCCTGGATGTCCTGCAAGTGCCCTTCGACGCGGACCAAGGTCGACGGAGCTGGCGCGTTCATTGGATCCAGCGCGCGCAGGCCTACCAGAGCGTCGCGATACTCGCGCGCGCGGTGTTCTAGCAGCGCGAGGACCGGCAGCCACTGATTGAAGATCATCGGCGCGACTCTGGTGCGCATGGCGTAGAACTCGTCCTCAAAGACGCGCGCGAGCCCGAATTCGGGCGGAATGGCCGCGACGATCCCCTCGACGGCCTCTACGCGCTCCGCGAGCGTGGCCCCGCGCGGGTAGACGATGTAGTGGGCCTCCTGCGCGCGCGGTCAGCAACAGCGCGCGGAGGCAGCGCGCGCGACTCACAAAGGCGCGCACCACGGCAGCTATGCGCGCGCGCAAGTCCCCCTCCGAACCACGTCCTCCCTCAACGACCCGACGCAGTGCGTTGGTCGCGCGGTCGATCCTAGGCAGGGTGGCGTCAGGATGAAGGCTGCGCAGCTCGACACCGACTTGCAAGAGTTGTTCTAGGGTCATGCTCATGGTGGCGGCAGGGTCGGCCTCTATCCTATACCCCACCCGCCTTTATACTTCCAAGGACCTCCGGCATCGATCGCGTTGACCGGGGCGGTCAAGATTTTAGTGGGGGGGAGATGATACGCTTCACAGGCGTTCCAGGCCAGAAACCCTCCTTCTCCACCCTTGCGCGCGCACGCCAACCACAGCGCGCGCAGAGCCCACCGCACACTTCGGCACCCCCTACGTCGCGCGCGCAGTGCGCGTAGCCCATCGCGCGCAAGGTCAAGATGCGCGCGGGGCACTTCACCACGGCGCGCGCGATGCCTGTCGCTATCCAGAGCCCTCTGCCCTAGCTGCTCGCGCGCGCGGGTCCGCTGGGCGCATCAGTGGCGCGCGCACGAGGCGCGCGAAGAGTCGGATCGCGCGCGGCGAGTGCGCCCGGCGCGCGAGGCATCCCGGGCCCGGTTTCCGCTTATCTTCCGTGTGGTAGCACGTGTTTTTGATTCAGCCTGCGGGCATTCTTGTACATAGTCATTTCGGGGCATTCGAACCCCCCAGACAATCCACCCCTCACTCTCTCAACTGCTGGGAACGTGTCCCTCGCGCTTCTCAACGTGCAACAGCTTCCCCTTCAAGGCAGGACGACTGGAGACCTCTCCGCTGTGACAGCGTACCGTCAGTTGCGTATATTGCGTCTATTCCGTTCCTCCTGCGTTTTACTGCGTGCGTACTGCGTTGCGAAGCCCCGCGGCTGACTGCGAGCGTTGCGTTATTCCTGCGCGCGTTGCGTTACTGAGTTTACCTCCGCGCGCGCCCCCTCTACAGCGCGAGTCCGCGCGCGCTCCCACCCGGTGCGCGAGAAACCTCCCTCCTGCTCGCGCGCGAACAGTATACGGACCGGCCTACCAGTGAACCTAGGGAGCTCGAGACCTTACTCCCCTTCATCACACACCTAGACGTCCTCTACCCCTCGGCTATCGGCCGTCAGAGCACCTCTTACCGTATCACCGGCATATCCTGCTTCACAGCAGGTCTCGTTGTAGATACTCGGACAACACGCGTCTCGCACCCAGTGCCTGCCAGGCTCTCCTATGGCGACTGTCTTCGATTTGAAGACTAAGCATTATGCGGTGAGCTGATCTCTTGGCGAGGATCTAACGCGCTGACCTCGTCAGGTTTTTGCTTCTATCTACAACATAACGAAGGGAGATCGGGTAGATATTCGTTGGGACGATTTTGTCCGGGTAAGTCGGCGTTCTATTGCTTCTAGGACCAATTCTAATCCCTTTCAAGGCCATGCAGCACCTCGGCTTCAAAATGACCTGTCAAACAGGATCCAAGCGAACATTTGCACTCGCACATACTAGCATGCGCTGCCACGAAGTATGTAGACGGTTTATACGCGGCCTGTGATACTTGCTAATGCCAGTTTACCCAGCCGCACGACGGTGTACTAACCGGCGGCAAACAAAACGGGTATGTATCGAGACCGCCTAGTGCTGTTCGTACTTACAGCCCGCTTTTAGGATGAAAAGGAAGATGACTCGGCTTCTTGGGTGGAGTGCGGCGACCTTTCGCCAAGTCTGAAGAGGGGGGTACTATCGATATCTTGTGAACATAACACCGTTCCGGAATAGAGTGTACAGTACGTACACTACCTCTCGTTCGTGTCCGATACAGAGTCTACGGGCGAATTTCTCTTAAATGTGACTATATTGTGGTGTAATATAACAACAGAACTCGTAGATGTACGCGGGGCTACCCCGCATTATGCTCCATGCGGTTTGCTTTGCGCGACCGTCTTCACATCGTACAGCCCGCGGGAGCATCATCAAGAACCGCCTGTGGGTGGTGATCGCGGAGGGCATGCTGGGGAATCCTCTGCGGGAGGGCCTCATGTCAGCCGAAAGCGTCGTCCACTGACTAGGAGGGACCGAATGAAACGATTGCGGCGGGCGCAAGCACGACCGCCACAGGTCCTACACCTGCAGCACAGGAAGCAGCCGTGACTGGGAGGAACGTCCATCGCCGGAGCCCTGAAGAGAGTGCCGGACAGCGGGGGCGGTGGGGGGCTAGAGGAGGTACAACGGCACGGCACACTCGCAGCGGTAGGTCAGACCGCTGCATATGCTCCTGACACAATCGGCACTGAAGAAATGCAACGTAAATTATGAACGGGCCGCCAACTTCATGGGAATACATGAGTACACGATGAACTCGCCCGCCGCGAGGAGTTTCCAGCGTTAGGGGGTCTAACAACTACTTGGAACACCTGTAAGTTAGCACATGTTTCATTGGCACTAACTGAATGTCACTACATTTCCGCGGGTTTCGCTCATACCTGGTCCTCGCTTTTTAATGTTATCGTTGCGATCATAGATCGTCCGGGTTCAGGAAGGGACGGATGAGGGCATGGAGTCTCAGTGCACCTGGGCAGGGAATCTCGAAAGCGGAAAGATTTTCCGGAAGTGTGAAGACTCGGAGCTCAGACTTACATCGGTGCATGATCGGACAATGTATTCGGCGGTGTGGAACATCGACGTTCAAGTATTCTGAATGACTCCTGAGTCTGCTATCGTTGTGCACTACTCCAAGTCCCTGTCTTTGGGATATATGGATAAATTTCGAGTGAATCTACTTTACAACGGAAGCCTGAGGAACGGGCAGGCTCGGACTTGACTGACACAGTCTGTATACTCACCACGGTAGCCGGCTTGGTGTAATCAATTTGCTAAGTAGCTCATCGCTGCCCATAGAGGTTGAAGCTGCGTAGGAGACTGTCAGAACTTCCGACAAGTATGAACGGCTGACTTGCGAAAGAGGGGATAACGGGAACTAGTACAGTTCGAAAGCTTGAAGTACTACTAGTACTAGATCCCGTAGTGGTATACAGATCTAAGACGATCTGAGATTGGGATCTCACGAGCGATTCACGCGCGCGGGGTATGGGCGCTATGTAAGCGTTCTGTGCCTGTATTTCCGGGATATATCCAGGATATATCCCGGAAGTATACTGGACAATTACAAAATTAGCGCTGATGTAATAGTGCATGTGCGGGCCTGTGGATATATCCAGGATGTATCCACCTCCTGGAGACTCCTCCAGTAAGGATATATCTCCTTAACTGAAACTATAGGGAGGGAGGGGAGGGGTAGCGGTAAGGCGGAAGGTGTGCAACGACTCAGCTGAGCTGGCGTTTCCGCAGTACGCAGGAGGGTCGCTTCGTAGCCGGTGTCGGCGTCACAGAAGACTCGTAACGCAATCGCAACGCTAAACGCTAAATCGCAGGGGTTCGCAGTTCGCAGAGTTTGCAGGGTTCGCAGTTCGCAGTTCGCTGTTCGCAGGGTCGTCGCTGGGTTCTTCGAGGGAAAGTGAGATTCTGAGCCAAGGGGGGTCCGATTGTCACGGCCCGAGGGCGTAGGTATTTACAAGGAGAGTCCGCACGTCCGACACCTGTGGCTTCCCCCATTGTATTACAATGGGCCCACGTACCTGCTAAAACCTGTGTGTATTCAGTGGTCACCTGGAGTTATTGTTAATCTGGCCCCCAGGTGTTGTACAAAGCCATTAATGGTTGTTAAACTGTACAGTGTTGTTATTGATTGTTAAATAGAGCGCATTTATACAATGGACCCCAGGATTGTCAAATGATGTTAATCATTGTTAAAAGCTGCTTTGGATGTTGTTAATGGTTGTAAAATGAGCCCTGAGATTGTTTAATATTGTTAAAGGCTGCTTGGGATGTTGTTAATGATTGTAAAATGAGTGCCTGCTTGTAGGTCCCTGTTTACCGCTTAATGGGCGCTTTTTTGGCTTCCTAATAGGGTAGGCATACCAAATGACCGCATTTGGGCGCTTTTTTGGCTTCCAAATGGGGCAGGGGCCTACTACCACCCCCTGGGGGCTCCCTTTTGGCCCCCCTGGGCGCATTATTGCCCCAGTTTGTGCCCTATGTATATGTGGTGATTATGATACATACTAGGGTGTTCTGTAGGGGCCAAAAACCGACCAAAAGCAGTCAAAAATGCGAACCCAGGGCAGGGGTCAGCAGGTCCTGGTAGGTGCATGCAGCATATAATTGGTTCCTCTGGGCCCATTACATTTATCAATATATCATTTGAAAGCTATAGCTCAGGGCTTTCTGGGACAGCTATTTTCATAACCTACGATGCTGTATTGATGAAGATATGGCCTTTCGCATTTTCGCAAAAAGAAGCCATTTTGTTTTCCCAATAGCTCCTGATCCAGGGCACCTATAAATTCACCCAATACACCGTTGGATTTGTATTTAGCAGACCTTCAAAAAGAGCCTACTCTCAGGATATTCCATCCACATGTATTCTGCCCCTCCTCCTGCCTCCCTGCCAATAGATCGCCCTTCAGGGCCCTCAGTTCCTGATAGATTCCCTTGAAAGCCTTTGCAATGTGTACTGGCAATATATCCATACATATTTCTAGCTTGGCATGATTTAGAACAGCCTACCCCTTCCGTGCCCCCTTGCCGTACATTTGGTGCACTTCTAGCTTGTTTGCTCCATAATATTATACCCTGTGTAGATATGGCCCTGCTCTCTTTTGCATGTTGTCTGTGTATACTATAGCTACCAATAAATATGCTCAAAAGTGTTATCGGACATCTGGATCTCTTATAGGCTCCTTATCAGTGGCCCACAGAGTAGCCCAATCTGTCGCATTTTGGGGGCATATTATTTAGATCAGACAGCGCACCTGTACTGGCATAGTGTTCAGGATTACGTTGCACTAAACATCATGAGATTTGGTGGAGAAGTGACAGAGGTATGGGCAGAATATCCCAAACGGTGGTCTACATGCACAAGCACAGCTTACAGCAGTGCATTCATGTATTCTTCACCAACTGCATCAGAGGGCTGTTTTGAGGTGTTCCCTCCATACCTCCGTCACTTCTCCACCAAATCTCATGATGTTTAGTGCAACGTAATCCTGAATACCATGCCAGTACAGCTGTGCTGTCTGATCTAAATAATATGCCCCCAAAATGCGACAGATTGGGCTACTCTGTGGGCCACTGATAAGGAGCCTATAAGAGATCCAGATGTCCGATAACACTTTTGAGCATATTTATTGGTAGCTATAGTATACACAGACAACATGCAAAAGAGAGCAGGGCCATATCTACACAGGGTATAATATTATGGAGCAAACAAGCTAGAAGTGCACCAAATGTACGGCAAGGGGGCACGGAAGGGGTAGGCTGTTCTAAATCATGCCAAGCTAGAAATATGTATGGATATATTGCCAGTACACATTGCAAAGGCTTTCAAGGGAATCTATCAGGAACTGAGGGCCCTGAAGGGCGATCTATTGGCAGGGAGGCAGGAGGAGGGGCAGAATACATGTGGATGGAATATCCTGAGAGTAGGCTCTTTTTGAAGGTCTGCTAAATACAAATCCAACGGTGTATTGGGTGAATTTATAGGTGCCCTGGATCAGGAGCTATTGGGAAAACAAAATGGCTTCTTTTTGCGAAAATGCGAAAGGCCATATCTTCATCAATACAGCATCGTAGGTTATGAAAATAGCTGTCCCAGAAAGCCCTGAGCTATAGCTTTCAAATGATATATTGATAAATGTAATGGGCCCAGAGGAACCAATTATATGCTGCATGCACCTACCAGGACCTGCTGACCCCTGCCCTGGGTTCGCATTTTTGACTGCTTTTGGTCGGTTTTTGGCCCCTACAGAACACCCTAGTATGTATCATAATCACCACATATACATAGGGCACAAACTGGGGCAATAATGCGCCCAGGGGGGCCAAAAGGGAGCCCCCAGGGGGTGGTAGTAGGCCCCTGCCCCATTTGGAAGCCAAAAAAGCGCCCAAATGCGGTCATTTGGTATGCCTACCCTATTAGGAAGCCAAAAAAGCGCCCATTAAGCGGTAAACAGGGACCTACAAGCAGGCACTCATTTTACAATCATTAACAACATCCCAAGCAGCCTTTAACAATATTAAACAATCTCAGGGCTCATTTTACAACCATTAACAACATCCAAAGCAGCTTTTAACAATGATTAACATCATTTGACAATCCTAGGGTCCATTGTATAAATGCGCTCTATTTAACAATCAATAACAACACTGTACAGTTTAACAACCATTAATGGCTTTGTACAACACCTGGGGGCCAGATTAACAATAACTCCAGGTGACCACTGAATACACACAGGTTTTAGCAGGTACGTGGGCCCATTGTAATACAATGGGGGAAACCACAAGTGCGTCCGATGTCATCAGAAAGTCTCTACGGAAGGTCCATCGCGAAGGGGATCGAGGCCACGATGCGCCGGCCGCTAACGCGTAACGCGGAACGCGGAACGTACCATCGCGCTCCGTACGGACCGACGCCACGGAACGCAAGCCCTCGCGCACGGATCGGCCCATGTCCTCGCAATACCGCGCGATAAGCCGTCCGCATACGGGCAAGGCCCCCTGCGCTGCGATGAGTCCTCCGCACCACGAAGCCCTCGGACTCGCGGAAACCGCGAAAAGAGTAGGTCGCGGGCGTTGGCTCGGCACGGGGCGTATCACCGTTCATGGAGGATGCCATGAAGCAGTCAATCGGAGATTGGCTCGATGCTTTCAGAGATGATGCATCCGAACGTGGCGGGCGGAATGGCTGGGTCACAGACTCGGATCACTCCTACTTCCAGGACGGTCTCCTCATCACAACTTGCGCTTTCCACCCCGTTCTGGCTGCCTGGGTTCCGGTGGTGTACACCTGGATTGATGGCCAAGGAACTGAAGATCATCGCCCTCACTTTCGTCGGCTGAACTCCTCTATTGTCACTGGAGCAGGAGTCCGGTTTGAGCCCAAACTTCTGTCGGCGGTGAGTACCGGATTACTAGGCTACATGACAGGTTCCTGATGCACTAGCTGACAAAATAAAGGTCATGGACTTCTCTGCTGCCCAGCGCGCGGCCCATGCTGAAGAGTATGCTGAGAGCATGATCTCGCTACTCAAGGATTGGAGCAAACTCAGTCCGAGTGCGCAGTTGGAACAGCGACGGGCCTTTGTACAGGAAGCCTCGGCTTTCCTCCAAGGATGCGAGATTCACTTTTGGCGATCTGCTAAGCGTCTGCAGAAGAATGGTGCACTTATCCCTCCCGAAACTATCGACATGTTTGAGGAGCTTCTGCGCGAGCTGCTTTCGCCGGTGGGTACGGAGGAAGACTTTGAAGCTTCACTTCAGACACTCCGCCTCGAGTTTCCACGCATCAAGAACTGGATAAGCTGGTGGGTGCAGCCACTTGTGGCACGCATGATCTTTCCTGCGAAGAAGACCATGAGCGAGGCAGATGCACGCTCCCTACCACGGACATCCAATGCCGTAGAGACACAACACTCCCTGTGTAAGAATGACGGGGTAGGTGCCTTACTGGGCTCCTATCCCTTGGGTACTCTGGTCCGGGCTCGTATTTGGGCTCGGCGTACTCGTAGGGATGGTGGAGGGTAGTAAGGACTTACCCTCCACCAGGCGCCCGAGTTCCGAATACTCGGGACACCGTACGCGGTGGCATTACATACATGCGGCTATCCGCGCGCTAATATGCGCGCGTGTACGTATGGTCCGATTCCGTATATTTTAGTTGTGCGTTTCGCACAACTAAAGGATCCTGTAGGAGCGCAGGATACGCGCTCCTTACACTCTCCCCCACTAGACCTGATCCCAGGTCTACAGATGTATAGTAAAGAATATAAATAGTATATATTTTTTGAGGGCCACAAATAGCAGTGGCCATTACGCCTATGATACACAGAAGTCGTCGTGGCGTCCGACGGTTCATGGTAGGGGTCACCGATAGGTGACCCTGCGTCTGGGTGTACGAACCGTGCTCGACGAGGCTGACGGTAAGAGGCGGCATGCCCGATAATATACTCGTCCACCAATTTCGGTGGGGTTATGATTGTTGATTAGCCAATAGTAGTCGACGCAGGTGGGGCAGGCACCTGCGCGGTGATAGTATCATGGGCGGTGAACCACATAGGTTCACGACGCCATGGACGTAGCATCGTCGTAAGGAGGGGGAGCATCGCCTCCCGGCTCTCCTTGAGTCTCTTGACGAGCCCCTGCGTCACCCATTTCGGTGACCGGGGCCGTGGTGGTGGGCGCAGCCTCGCCCTCCTCGACCTCCATGTTGTCGTTCGACGCGTGAGCTGGAGGGGGAGGAGCGGGGTTAGCGGCCGGAGCCTCGTTGGTAGCGGTCGACGTGGGTGTCGCCGCTATGTTTAGGGATTGGGGAGGGGGTACATTGACCACCTCCGATACAGAGTGTATGCCGGGGAGAGCCGTGATAGGTTCCCCGGGAGTGATTCCTTCGCGAGAGGCGCGGGATCGTGCGGCCGCGTCGCGGTGCTCGTCTGCCCACTCGATGGTGACGCCTAGTCGGGCGTACCAGAGTGCGACGTGAAACAGGGACAGCGCGTCCTCTGCGAAGCTGCCGGGATATGCCTGCGTGGTGCTCTCGGGGCTGACAGGGTACTGTCCCGTCAGAATGATGTGACGGTACAGGCCCGGCACTGAGAACAATACGTTCGTCAGCGAGAGCCACCGTCCGCGTTCAGACGGGGTTACACGGCGCGTCAAAGCGCGGCGACCCATCTGGTGGAACTCGACGTGGACCAGTTGCGGCCGACCGTCGGGGGCGACCGTCATCCACGACGGACGAGACGACGGGTAGTTCTTCATCCACTCGCGAAGCTCCTTCGCGGTGGAGTCCAGCCGTGGCTGCGCGAGCTTCACGTGCGGCTGCTGCTTGGAGCGATACGGCCGTCCTGCAATCGGGCGGTCGTTGCGGGTGGTGGGCATCGGCAGATGCGCCGTGCTTGTAGGGATTAACCCCGGCGGCGTATATGCAGCCGGGTGGGGCTGGTCTACGGTGGGACCTGTCCGACTGGATGGGCCACCCGAGGGACCAGCTCGGTCGGGGTTCCGCCAGCTGCTCACCAAGACTTGTAATCCCCGCACGCTGGTCAGTGCGGGGTTGGCGTTGACCTGCGCCAGCAGATGTTGTATGCGATGCCGCGCCTGACCCATGTCAGTGTGCGAGGCATCCAAGATTTGCCGGGCCTCCTCTTGAGTCATTGGCACGAAGTCGTACCAATGGTTGGTGAGCTTGGGGTCCGAGTTCGCCGGTGCGGCTAACTCGTCGTGGGGCCAGTTGGGGATGAGCGACTGATGAGAGGCGGCAGTCGTGCCTGTCCACGTCATCGTGCCCGGGCGTGGAGGAGCTGGTACTCCTCGACGCGCGTTCCGCATCACTTGCCGACTCGAAATACGCCGCGCCCGTTTGGCGTCGAACGTAGCCTCGTCTTCCGACGAGAAGTCGTAGTCGACCATGGGGTGCGGGGCCGGCTCTTCCCGCGGCGGCTCGATTCTTTGGGTCTCGGGCGACGTCTGCGTCGGCCGAGTCGTGGTAGACGATCCTTGTCGGAACATGTCAAATCCACGAACGTCCCCTGCTGATATTGGCGGGGGAAAGCGGGACGACATGTCCTCGCGCCTATCCCCGCGCCGCACCGTCCTGTCCTCGTTGGGACGGCTGTAAGGTTGGTAACGAGCAGTTTCTGCTCGAGACTCCTGTTGTTTCTTCATATCCTCCAGCTGCTGCTGGAGTCGATCCTTCTCGTCTTGCAGATCGTACCGCTCGCGCTCGTCGTTGCGCTCGCGACGGTACCGCTCCATCGTCTCACGACGCTCATCTGCGAGCTGCCGTGCCTCCTTCAACTGCTCTTGCAGTTCGGCTATACGCCGCTCGTTCTCCGCGGCGTCCCCTCCCTCCTTGGAGCGACTATGCTCCTCGAAGTACTGCCAGAACCGGGCTTGAAGCTGAGCTTGCACGCTCATTTGAGCTTCGCGCAGC
This sequence comes from Lenzites betulinus, assembly GCA_022264855.1. Lineage (NCBI taxonomy): Eukaryota > Fungi > Basidiomycota > Agaricomycetes > Polyporales > Polyporaceae > Lenzites > Lenzites betulinus. The sequence goes on along the minus strand of JABYQU010000042.1, from coordinate 185,977 downwards.
GATGGCTCCGACTGCGCGCCCCGAAGATGGCGGATGAACTCGGCGCAGATCACGCAGCCCGTCGTATGCGCGACGAGGAGCGGATGCTCTGCTACCGGTCCCCAGGCCAGGTTCATGCTCAGTGGCATGATGGGCGGCATCCCTGGCATTACGCCCATGGGAGCGACCTGATTTTGGGGCGGAGCAAACGCTGAGACCGACGCCCCATGTGCTTGAGGGTACGCGGGCGGGTACGCGTAGCCGTATCCCGGCTGCGGATATTGATTCGTAGGCGGTGTCTGCGTTGGGGCACCGCCGTACTGGTACTGGGCCGGATACGGCGCAGGATACCCAGCTACTTGCTGATGCACGGCTGGGGCGGCAGGATCCGGGAAGGCCACGTTTGGTGGCATGGCGGTAGAGGGGGGTGCTGGGCGATCCACTACCATTTCGGTAGTGGCGCTCGGGGGTGCGTTGAGGGGCGCGTGAGGCGGCTGGGATTGGTCGGGGTTCATGGCGGTGGTGCGAGTGTTGAGGGCGAGTGAGAGAGTCGTAGTGAAAGCAAGAGAGACGAGTGTGAAGTTAGGCGAGCGCGAGCTGGCAATTCGCCAGTCGCAGGGTCGCGGAGCCACGCTAAGCGCTGGCTGAGCTCGAATCTGAGCTGTAATTACGCGACGCGTCGCGCGTAGCACATGTGACCGCGTGCGAGCGCTTGCTAGCATGTGGCTGTGCTCGCGCCTTCAACGCCGGACGCACAAGTCCTTTTCTCCTTTGACGCCGCACTGGCTACACTCGCCGTATCGGCGTAGCTACTCCCCACCGCACACGTATTAGTGTGCGGCTGGTTTCCGGGGTAAGGCTCGCCATGAGCTGACTCCCATGAGCGTGCAATACTCGTCCAACGCTGCGAGATCCTTACAGCTCTCATACGGCTCCCAAGTATGGTCGCCCTGGGTCCCACCTGTGGCTTCCACTGTTGTATTACAATAGCCCACCAAGGTGGTACCAGCAGTGTGTATTCTGTGGCCACCATAGTTTATTGTTAATCTGGCCCCCAGGTGTTGTACAAACCCATTAATGGTTGTTAATCTGTACAGTGTTGTTATTGATTGTAAAATAGAGCACATTTATACAATGGACCCTAGCATTGTCAAATGATGTTAATCATTGTTAAAAGCTGCTTTAGATGTTGTTAATGGTTGTAAAATGAGCTCTGAGGTTGTTTAACATTGTTAAAAGCTGCTTGGGATGTTGTTAATGATTGTAAAATCAGTGCCTGCTTGTAGGTCCCTGTTTACCGCTTAATGGGCGCTTTTTTGGCTTCCTAATAGGGTAGGTATACCAAATGACCGCATTTGGGCGCTTTTCTGGCTTCCAAATGGGGCAGTGGCCTACCACCACCCCCTGGGGGCTCCCTTTTGGCCCCCCTGGGCGCATTATTGCCCTACTTTGTGCCTTATGTATATGTGGTGATCATGATACATACTAGGGTGTTCTGTGGGGGCCAAAAACCGACCAAAAGCAGTCAAAAAAGCGAACCCAGGGCAGGGGTCAGCAGGTCCTGGTAGGTGCATGCAGCATATAATTGGTTCCTCTGGGCCCATTACATTGATCAATATATCGTTTGAAAGCTATAGCTCAGGGCTTTCTGGGACAGCTATTTGCATAGCCCACGGTGCTGTATTGATGAAGATATGGCCTTTCGCATTTTCGCAAAAAGCAGCTGTTTTGTTTCCCCAATATCTCCTGATCCAGGGCACATATAAACTCACCCTATACATCGTTAGATTTGTATTTAGCAGACCTTTAAAACGGGCCTACTCGCAGGATATTCCATCCACATGTATTCTGCCCCTCCTCCTGCCTCCCTGCCAGTAGATCGCCCTCCAGGGCCCTCGGTCCCTCATATATTCCCTTGAAAACTTGTGCAGTGTGTACTGGCAATATATCCATACATATTTCCAGCTTTGCATGATTTAAAATGGCCTACCCCTTCCGTGCCCCCTTGCTGTACATTTGGTGCACTTCCAGCTTGTTTGCTCCATAATATGATATCCTGTACAGATATGGCCCTGCTCTCTTTTGCATGCTGTTTGTATATGCTATAGCTACCCATTAATGCACTAAAAAGTGTTATCAGACATCTGGATCTCTTATAGGCTTCTTATCAGTAGCCCACAGAGTAGCCCAATCTGTCATGTTTTGGGGGCATATTATATAGATCAGACAGCACAGCTGTACTGGCATAGTGTTCAGGATTGCATTGCACTAAACATCATAAGATTTGGTGGAGAAGTGACGGAGGTATGGGCGGAATATCCCAAATGGTGGTCTACATGCTCAAGCACAGCTTACAGCAGTGCATTCATGTATTCTTCACCAACTGCATCAGAGGGCTGTTTTGAGGTGTTCCCTCCATACCTCCGTCACTTCTCCACCAAATCTTATGATGTTTAGTGCAATGCAATCCTGAACACTATGCCAGTACAGCTGTGCTGTCTGATCTATATAATATGCCCCCAAAACATGACAGATTGGGCTACTCTGTGGGCTACTGATAAGAAGCCTATAAGAGATCCAGATGTCCGATAACACTTTTTAGTGCATTAATGGGTAGCTATAGCATATACAAACAGCATGCAAAAGAGAGCAGGGCCATATCTGTACAGGATATCATATTATGGAGCAAACAAGCTGGAAGTGCACCAAATGTACAGCAAGGGGGCACGGAAGGGGTAGGCCATTTTAAATCATGCAAAGCTGGAAATATGTATGGATATATTGCCAGTACACACTGCACAAGTTTTCAAGGGAATATATGAGGGACCGAGGGCCCTGGAGGGCGATCTACTGGCAGGGAGGCAGGAGGAGGGGCAGAATACATGTGGATGGAATATCCTGCGAGTAGGCCCGTTTTAAAGGTCTGCTAAATACAAATCTAACGATGTATAGGGTGAGTTTATATGTGCCCTGGATCAGGAGATATTGGGGAAACAAAACAGCTGCTTTTTGCGAAAATGCGAAAGGCCATATCTTCATCAATACAGCACCGTGGGCTATGCAAATAGCTGTCCCAGAAAGCCCTGAGCTATAGCTTTCAAACGATATATTGATCAATGTAATGGGCCCAGAGGAACCAATTATATGCTGCATGCACCTACCAGGACCTGCTGACCCCTGCCCTGGGTTCGCTTTTTTGACTGCTTTTGGTCGGTTTTTGGCCCCCACAGAATACCCTGATATGTATCATGATCACCACATATACATAGGGCACAAAATAGGGCAATAATGCGCCCAGGGGGGCCAAAAGGGAGCCCCCAGGGGGTGGTGGTAGGCCACTGCCCCATTTGGAAGCCAGAAAAGCGCCCAAATGCGGTCATTTGGTATACCTACCCTATTAGGAAGCCAAAAAAGCGCCCATTAAGCGGTAAACAGGGACCTACAAGCAGGCACTGATTTTACAATCATTAACAACATCCCAAGCAGCTTTTAACAATGTTAAACAACCTCAGGGCTTATTTTACAACCATTAACAACATCTAAAGCAGCTTTTAACAATGATTAACATCATTTGACAATGCTAGGGTCCATTGTATAAATGCGCTCTATTTTACAATCAATAACAACACTGTACAGATTAACAACCATTAATGGGTTTGTACAACACCTGGGGGCCAGATTAACAATAAACTATGGTGGCCACAGAATACACACTGCTGGTACCACCTTGGTGGGCTATTGTAATACAACAGTGGAAGCCACAGGTGTGGGTCCACCGTACGTGAAACCGACATTTGGCGCCTTGCCACTCATGGCCGACTATCTCGTCGACCAACCATTCAGCGTCGTCGCTGAGCCCGAAGTCGTAGAAGGCTTGGGCATCGCGATGCGGGAATACCGCATCGTCGTTGGCTTCATGTCTCCTAAGTAGGGAGACATGGAATTTGGGATGTATTCGCCGCTCTCGTAATTCCGAGGGTAGGTCCAATACATAGTTGGAAGTGCGAGGTATGCACTCCAAAATCTTGTATGGCCCGATGTACTTAGGCACGAGCTTGCGTGCTCGACCTTTGGGCACGGTTAGGTTCTTAGTCGAGAGATAGACTAAGTCTCCAATCTGGAACTCAGGTTCCTCCTGCCTATGCTTATTCGCATGGTAGGTTTGAGACACGCGAGCGTCGATTATGGCATCGTGCGCTATCTCAAGATTAGCACGAGCTCGCTGTGCGAACTCGCGTACTCCCGCGAACGGAGTTTCCGTTCTGATTCCACTCATCGACCGAGGTAAATACCCATAGTTCAATTCGAACGGGGCAAACCCAGTAGTAGAGCTGGCGGCAGAATTCAATGTGAATTCTGCCAAGGGTAGTTTCTCGTACCAATCGAGTTGATTGGGCGATACTATAGCACGGAGAATCTGAGTAATTGAACGAATAGTTCGCTCACTCAGTCCATCCGTTTGCGGGTGGAAAGAAGTGGACATGAGCAGCTTCGCGCCCATGAGTCTATGAAGCTCACGCCAGAACTTCGACGTGAACTTGCTGTCTCTATCAGATACGATAGATTCAGGCAACCCGTGGAGTCGTACTACCTCTCGCAGATATACGAGAGATAGTTCCGCGGCCGTGTCGGTCGTTCGTACAGGTATTAAGTGTACCATAGACGTCATGCGGCATACGACTACCCATACGTAGTCGTAGCCGTGTGACAATGGAAATGGACCGACAAAGTCCATGGAGATCGAGGCCCATGGGGCCAGGGCCAGGGGTAAGCTATGTAGTAGCCCCATAGGTAGTTGAGTGGACGACTTTGCGGTATGACATGTACCGCAAGTTATACAAAATTTATCTACGTCTTTGCGTAGAGTCGGCCACCAAAACCAACGTCTGAGATACTCAGATGTGCGTTGCGGACCGAGATGTCCCAACGTACTGTGCGCGCGATCAATCACGATCTCGTGTAGTGATCGTTTGTTCAATAGAACCCGGGGTAGGCATAACACAGCCTCGCCCTCGCGGTTCTTGGAGAAAATCAACCCATCGCGAGTGGCGAATGCGCTAAACTGAGATGGTTTAGCCATAATTTTGCCAAACGTCTTGTCCGTAACGTATCCGTTACGGACGGCTTTCATGAACCCATCTTCGTTTTCGAAGTGGGTGCGCAGTGAGGGGCCGGACGCTAGCGACATCGCTAGCGTAGGGTCGTCAGGCGACGTTGGTTCAGATGTAACCTCAGCCGCTGGAGCGTGTGTGGCATACCGTGCGCTCTCTATGACTCGCTCCTCCACTGGCTCCGGCAGTGTGGTAGCTGTCGGCTTCGCTTTTGCCGGGAGAACGACTTTGTTCTTCGGGCGTGCTACTGGCGCCTCGTCATCGGAGTCACGATAACGAGCAGGTTTCCGAATGACTCGTCCAGCTCGTATCTCGAGCAGACGACTCTGAGGTAGATCGTCTCCCTCAGGATCTAATCGCGCGTCAGCGTTCACGACGTCGTATTCCGGCGTCGTGTCATGCAAGGAGTCCATCTCGTAGTATCGAGATAGACAGTCCGCGACTTTGTTGAGTCGCCCAGGTACGTAGGTAATATCGTAGTCAAATCTGGCTAGGTATTCGTACCAACGAATCTGGCGACGATTCGGATTCTTGACTCCTTTCATAAATTCTAGGGCCTTATGGTCAGTTACGATACGTAACTTGCGGCCGAGAAGTTTATCCTCCCATTTCAGGAGTCCTTCCATTATTGCAAGGGTCTCTTGCTCGTACGTGTGATATGCACGCTGAGCACTGGTGAACTTCTTCGATAGAAACCCAGCGGGACGGCAAGTTTGCCAGTCCTCGCCTTGGCCGTATAAGGCCCCGATTCCAAACAGTGAGGCGTCGCATATGAGCCATATCGGCTCACTGCGGCGCGGGTCTATTGGTCTCAGTGTGGGGACCTTGCACGCTAGAGTCTTAATGGACTCGAAGCATTTCTCGTGCAAGGCTCGCCATACGAAAGGTCTATCGTTGTGTACCATCTCCGAAAGCGGAGATGTGTATGCCGATATATCTGGCATGAAATGGGCTAGGTAATTCACTAGTCCCAGAAACCGCTGGACTTCATTGTAAGACTGCGGGGTTCTCCAGTTACGGATACGGCTCATCTTGTCTGTATCGGCGTGCAAGCCGCGGTCATCTATGCGATGACCTAAACAATCCAGATCCTTAGAATACAAGTCGCATTTCGACTTGCTAAGGAATAGTTGTGCCTTTCGAAGCTCGTTAAACACCAATTTCAGGTGTTTCTCGTGGTCTTCGATAGTATCCGAGAAGACGAATATGTCATCGAGGTATACGTGAACGAATCGGCCTATGAATTCACGAAATATCGTGGTCATTAGCCTTTGGAATGTAGAGGGTGCATTTGTGTCGCCCTGCTGCATTACTTCGCTCACGAAGGTTCCGAAAGGAGTGGAAAATGCGGTTTTCCAGATATCCTCCGCTACGATGCGTATTTGCTCGTACGCGTCGGATAAGTCGATCTTCGAGCGGTACTTCGCTCGTGCCACATCCATCCGGATCTGATCTTGATCCGGAAATGGCGTAAGATCATGTACAGTATTGTCATTGCGCTGTCTTGCGTCAATGACAGTTCGAAGTTTGCCATTTTTCTTCGCTACGCATAGTAGCGGAGCTGCTTGTGTGACCGTAGCAGGTCTCCACCAGCCGGCCTTTACATACCGGTTGATCTTCGTAAGAAGCTCATCCTTGATCGCCTCCGCGCATCGCGGTAGGTGATACTTGTATAGTTTTTTCTCATCAATCAGCGGAATACGATGATTGATCTCCCTATACGGTGGTAGAGTCTCAGGCGCAGGACGCATTATGTCCTCCGTCTCCTTATACCACCGTTCTCGGAGCCTATTCAGCTCCTCTTCAGATTCATCTATGACAAATCCGACGTGTGTCCGTCGGATTATTTCATCCTCCAGCTGCTCTTTCGCTATCTGGTCGAGCATCTCGTGGATGCCGAATGGGTCTTTGCCATAGTTGTTGACCAATTTCGGTCTCGATTGTGAATGTACGGTAGGTACACTACGTTCTCGTATGTCGGGAACAGCGGCATTCGCTGCCCGACCTTGATGTCGTACCGGAGTTACGACGGTTTCGCCGTCGTTCCCTCCCCCTTCCGGTGACATACTAGTCATCGCGTAGCGGGTTTGGGGAGGCTCCACCTTGGTGGATTCCACTACGCTGTGCTAATACGCCGCACGCTGGCTGGCGTATTTGCCTCCTTCAATGAATAACGGGATCTCCTTCCCATTCATCACTACTCGGTTCTTCGCGAAGTCGAGAACAACGCCATATTGACGACAGAATACGGTGCCTAATATGGCATCGTATTTGTCAATATCCACGACGTCGAAATAATGCGTTTCACATATATTTCCGAGCGCAATTGACGCTTGAGCCCCGAAGTTTATCTTCGTGCGGCTGCCTTTGGTGCCCAACTGTAGGCCCATTGGCTCCTTCAAGTCGATACGACTTGCCTTGCACAAATATGCAAACTCCGGAGTGATAGAGTCCGTGGTGCATCCGGAGTCAAAGAGCACTAAGCCCTTGACTCCGTTGATCGGGAGCTCGGCACATAACGTGCGTTGCGTATCCAGCGTACGTGCTGGTTGTGCCTGCGGATCCTCGATGCGCCGTACTTTGGCGTCATACATCCACGCATGTCTCGCAGCACGGTCTTGCCCTACTGCCATGCTGTGGATGTGTATCGTATCCGATACTTCATCGGCCAAAGGTTCTATGCGCATTCCTGCGAACTCCAATTGATCGTAGTGATCATTGGTGTCGAACACTTCTTCGTGCTCTGATTCATACTGAGATCCTCCCCAGCCATATTCTGACTGAGGGTAATCCCCTACGACTTGCAGGTCGGTTTCGTCCTCTACCAGAGCTTCATCCTCCTCTGGTTCGGGTACATGGTCATCAGCCACGCCGACTTGCTCGTCGTGCGCGGCCTGTTCATGGTCGGACGTATCGTCCAATACTCGTTGAGCAAACATGCGAGGACCGGAGTGGTCGCATTTGCCCGCATTCGGACAGACTGGATCGGACGCGAAATGTCCGATCTGTCCACACGAATAGCAAGTCTGCGCTGCTTTGGTGGTGGCCTGCTTTCCGTTGGGACGATTGTTCGGGTGAGGCACGTTACGTGTCTTGTCCCCAGACGGACCTCCGGTGCGAGGCCGTCCTTGTTCGGCAGGCTTAGCCGCGTAGTGCGCAGGCCGTGAGACCGACGTAGGTTGCGTCGGTTTACTCGGAGGAGCAGTTTGCTTCCTCCGAGTGGAGAGGTCCTTCGTAGGGCACGTCACCGTAGTTGAAGCGACCGTATTATGGCCTTCACGGGCACGCCTGCGCATCTGCATAGCGCGCGTATTCTGCTCGATATCCAGAGCAGCATGGTACAGGTCGGTCAAGGTATTGTATTTAACGGATAAACCGTTAACTACCGCTATCACATGCTCGAAACTCTCGGGCAATGCGTCAAGGAACTTGGTCCTCATCTGGTATCGTGAAGGGCGCTCCCACATCCTGTCGGATATGTATAGTAGCCGTTCATACAGAGCGGCTACTCCTCCCTTGCTAGCGTCGTATTTCAGACGTTCAAATTGCTGGGCCGCGTAGAGGTAATTATCCCGATGGATAAACCGGCGGAACAGCCCGATTACGGCCTCGGAGAAGAGCCAGTTTCTCTTCTCGCGAGAAGTGGACTGCACCGTGTTGTAAAACCACAGCGCCGCCTCGTCCGTGAGACTCGAGCTGAGCAGACGTAACCTGTCTGCATCCATGCTGTCTCCGGTGATGCGGAGAGTATGGAAATACTCCAGTAGCCCGCGGAGCCACAGCTCGAACTCGTCCAGATTGTCTTTGCCGTCGTACGATTTCGGCGGCGGCAACTTGGACATCTTGAGATAGGCTGGGGGAGGAGAGGTAGCCTCCTCGCTTACCATCTCCTCAATCATGTCCAGCAATCGCTGGACGCCAAAACTATCTCGCGCGATAGGACTGGGACCCGTATACACCAACTCGGGTACATCATGTGCCGTGTTGGCATCGCGCTCATTATCGGGGCGGGCGTAGTGCATCCCGCCCATGGCTGAAGGGGCCATCGACCGACGAGGTCGTAGTCCTGGCATTGCAGGAGGAAGCGTAGGGCCCGTAACTCCCGCGGCATTCAGGCCTCTGGTAAGAGGCGCGGCCGCGTCGGGCCAGGCGTTCGTCCTGGATATGGAACCGTAACGCGGTTCCTCCGGGTCGAACACTACGTTCCTGCGAGGCATCGCATTCGATGCTCCGCCTTGACCGATAGGTCTCGGTGTCGACTCAAACGCCGGCTGCGAACGTCTACGTTCTATGTCGGATTCACTGAGTCCAGCCTTCTTCAGTCGTTCGCGCCGGCTGGCTTCCCAGCGACGCTGTTCGTCCATTTCCGCCTCGAGATCTGGGGCTGACTCGTATCCGAGTAGCTCGTCTTCGACCTCGTGTTCGTCGCCAGCAGCTTCGCCTGCTGGCAGCTCGACATCGCTGTCCATTTCGGACCTATTCGGTCCATGCCCGTCGGATCCATGTAATATGGTCAGGCCTGTAATGTGGCCAGCCAGCTCGTCTTCTGCGTCCAATATCTGGTTCCGTAATTCGCGGAACCGGGTTGCAGACCGCTGCAGTGCGCTGAGCAGCTCGAGCGAGGTTGATGGGGCAAGGGAGTCGCGACGATGTCGGTCGCGAACGCCTTGCCACCGTTTGCTGACCTTCGCTAGACCTTTCGAGTCTAGCGACAGCTGGGAACTCCTACTTGCTGACCTCGGCAATTGACTCGCCGCTGGCCGCGGCGATTCCGGGCCTCGTACTGAGCCAACCACGATACTACGTGGTTGGCTGACGTATTCCAACGACGGGGAATCCGCGCGCATAGACGGCGGGCCTGTCCGAGTCGCTGGAGGGGGCATAACACTCGTATGCGAGTGAGCTCTTGACGGCGCACGAGAAACGTTCGCTGCGGGGCGTACGGTCGTCTCGACCGGCACGTTTACATTCTCGGAACGCGAAGTTACGTTCCGAGTCCGTCGCGCGCCCGCATGCGGGTGTGAGTACACTGGCACGGGGGGGGTGTTGCGACGTGGCACGCCAGCACCGATATCAGTGCGTGGCGGGAGGGAAGAAGCTCGCGGGGGGGAATTAGGCCTACTCGGCCGCTTGCTTCCGGAACCTGGCGCGGACACTTGTGGTTGCCACCATAATAATATAATCCCCCACCAGACTGGTGCACACCTCGTGTATTTTGTGATCACCACTTGTAATTGTTTAACGCTACCCCAGCCATTGTATTATAAGTGTCAAGTATTATATTATAAGGACCACCTATTGTACAATCCCTGGGCAGTTTGTTTTTGATACTGTGGGCGCGTATTTGGGATTGTACAATCCCTGGGCAGTTTGTTTTATATTCTGGCAGCTGTGCCTGGTTTGTGTTCATCCATTATACAATCAGTGCCTGCTTGTAGGTCCCTGTTTACCGCTTAATGGGCGCTTTTTTGGCTTCCTAATAGGGTAGGCATACCAAATGACCGCATTTGGGCGCTTTTTTGGCTTCCAAATGGGGCAGGGGCCTACCACCACCCCCTGGGGGCTCCCTTTTGGCCCCCCTGGGCGCATTATTGCCCTACTTTGTGCCCTATGTATATATGGTGATCATGATACATATTATGGTGTTCTGTGGGGGCTAAAAACCGACCAAAAGCAGTCAAAAATGCGAACCCAGGGCAGGGGTCAGCAGGTCCTGGTAGGTGCATGCAGCATATAAATGGTTCCTCTGGGCCCATTATGTTGATCAATATATCATTTGAAAGCTATAGCACAGGGCTTTCTGGGACAGCTATTTGCATAGCCCCCGACGCTGTACTGATGAAGATATGGCCTTTCGCATTTTCGCAAAAAGCAGCCGTTTTGTTTGCTCAATAGCTCCTGATCCAGGGCACATATAAATCCACCCTATACACCGTTAGATTTGTATTTAGCAGACCTTTAGAACAGGCCTACTCTCAGGATATTCCATCCACATGTATTCTGTCCCTCCTCCTGCCTCCCTGCCAATAGATCGCCCTCCAGGGCCCTCAGTTCCTAATGGATTCCCTTGAAAGCCTTTGTAGTGTGTACTGGCAATATATCCATACATATTTCCAGCTTGGCATGATTTAGAATGGCCTACCCCTTCCGTGCCCTCTTGCTGTACATTTGGTGCACTTCCAGCTTGTTTGCTCCATAATATTATATCCTGTACAGATATGGCCCTGCTCTCTTTTGCATGTTGTCTGTGTATACTATAGCTACCAATAAATGTGCTCAAAAGTGTTATCCGACATCCGGATCTCTTATAGGCTCCTTATCAGTAGCCCACAGTGTAGCCCAATCTATCGCGTTTTGGGGGCATATTATTTAGATCAGACTGCACATCTGTACTGGCATAGTGTTCAGGATTACATTGCACCAAACATCATGAGATTTTGGTGGAGAATCTCATGATGTTTGGTGCAATGTAATCCTGAACACTATGCCAGTACAGATGTGCAGTCTGATCTAAATAATATGCCCCCAAAACGCGATAGATTGGGCTACACTGTGGGCTACTGATAAGGAGCCTATAAGAGATCCGGATGTCGGATAACACTTTTGAGCACATTTATTGGTAGCTATAGTATACACAGACAACATGCAAAAGAGAGCAGGGCCATATCTGTACAGGATATAATATTATGGAGCAAACAAGCTGGAAGTGCACCAAATGTACAGCAAGAGGGCACGGAAGGGGTAGGCCATTCTAAATCATGCCAAGCTGGAAATATGTATGGATATATTGCCAGTACACACTACAAAGGCTTTCAAGGGAATCCATTAGGAACTGAGGGCCCTGGAGGGCGATCTATTGGCAGGGAGGCAGGAGGAGGGACAGAATACATGTGGATGGAATATCCTGAGAGTAGGCCTGTTCTAAAGGTCTGCTAAATACAAATCTAACGGTGTATAGGGTGGATTTATATGTGCCCTGGATCAGGAGCTATTGAGCAAACAAAACGGCTGCTTTTTGCGAAAATGCGAAAGGCCATATCTTCATCAGTACAGCGTCGGGGGCTATGCAAATAGCTGTCCCAGAAAGCCCTGTGCTATAGCTTTCAAATGATATATTGATCAACATAATGGGCCCAGAGGAACCATTTATATGCTGCATGCACCTACCAGGACCTGCTGACCCCTGCCCTGGGTTCGCATTTTTGACTGCTTTTGGTCGGTTTTTAGCCCCCACAGAACACCATAATATGTATCATGATCACCATATATACATAGGGCACAAAGTAGGGCAATAATGCGCCCAGGGGGGCCAAAAGGGAGCCCCCAGGGGGTGGTGGTAGGCCCCTGCCCCATTTGGAAGCCAAAAAAGCGCCCAAATGCGGTCATTTGGTATGCCTACCCTATTAGGAAGCCAAAAAAGCGCCCATTAAGCGGTAAACAGGGACCTACAAGCAGGCACTGATTGTATAATGGATGAACACAAACCAGGCACAGCTGCCAGAATATAAAACAAACTGCCCAGGGATTGTACAATCCCAAATACGCGCCCACAGTATCAAAAACAAACTGCCCAGGGATTGTACAATAGGTGGTCCTTATAATATAATACTTGACACTTATAATACAATGGCTGGGGTAGCGTTAAACAATTACAAGTGGTGATCACAAAATACACGAGGTGTGCACCAGTCTGGTGGGGGATTATATTATTATGGTGGCAACCACAAGTGGCGCGGATTCTTCCATTTGGAAGGATTTCGAGTTGTTTATGGCAGATGTTGTTGATGATTGATGACGTGGTAACGTCGAGCCCCAAATATGGGCGTGTAAGTATCACGGAGAGTAAAAAAGTGTAAGAATGACGGGGTAGGTGCCTTACTGGGCTCCTATCCCTTGGGTACTCTGGTCCGGGCTCGTATTTGGGCTCGGCGTACTCGTAGGGATGGTGGAGGGTAGTAAGGACTTACCCTCCACCAGGCGCCCGAGTTCCGAATACTCGGGACACCGTACGCGGTGGCATTACATACATGCGGCTATCCGCGCGCTAATATGCGCGCGTGTACGTATGGTCCGATTCCGTATATTTTAGTTGTGCGTTTCGCACAACTAAAGGATCCTGTAGGAGCGCAGGATACGCGCTCCTTACACCCTGCTTCACCACGCCTCAGGAAAGGGCCACGATCTTATTCCAGGAGTGCGTGCACTTTTCCTTCATGTGCAGGAGATGGAACGTCACGTTCAGGCCATCCGTGGTAAGCATGTCCTATGCCGACTCAAATTCTATTGGATTTGGACTGATTTGTGCTGTAGATGGTCATGTGCTATGGCCCTCTGGACCCGGTGATCGTCCCCCTCGACGCCAGCGTATGACTTATCATCCCAATGATGGTCGTGCACCAGACACCTTGGAGGCCCTTGGTCACTCCAAATCTCCGAGCAGCAATGCCACTGCAAGCCGTACGATGGACCTATCTCAGCCTGATGGCGCAGAGCCTCAACCACTGGTGCTGCCGGCAGCCTCTACGCATCCTGACACGACGATAGCCCCAACGATCATGTTAACAGTCAGCAACTTCTTGACTGTGGACGGATCGTTTCCTCATGGTCTTCCGCAACCGGAATTCCAGATTCAGTCATACACTCTAGCTCAGAACTCTTGCTATACCGACCATCCACTCGAGGGCTGGTATCGGGCTTTCGTCCTATGGCCCCCAGAGGTTCGCAAGGACGTCCTACATGCAATCATCCCAATCGAGACCGTCCTGTCTTCGCTGTTCTTCCACTTCCAAGCACGTTTGAAATGGACCCTGAGCAGCACCGACCCAACCGAAGGGGAGCGTTCTCGTGCTCTATGTCAACGTATCATCAAGCATGCCGTATTCAATACCTGGGGCCTGATAGAGCACGAGAACGCATTTGGCTGTGCATACACCTGGATTCAGAAGGCCATCGAGGTACGCCGGGCGCCCGCCACACATCCTTCTCAGTTCAGGATAGTATTCACGGTTGTGCTCACATATCATTACAGGCAACATCCAGCGATGAGACTAGAAAACTGTTTGCGCTACACCACCTCATCTCGCGAAGCTGTCCCAATTCCCATATCACTACGGAGGTTATACCATTGCCTGCCGTGTACACTCTCCGTGGCAAGGACATACTCATTGCTCGCTCGCATGGTAAGTACTTGTAAATCAGTATACTGTATGAGAAAGTATACTGATTTCACTCTACTACTCCAAGTCGCAGATCACGCCGGATCTGCCATCACCATCAGCGACTACTTCAGATGGTTTATTCCGTGCCGGCCAATAGGAAACACATACCATGGAAGCGAGCCTCTTCACCTCTTGCCGAACATTCCCTGCCCATCCCGCAACTGTTTATACACCTCAGCAGTGACATCGTGCCAAACCACTTGGCCGCGTCTACTTCATATCATCCCAGAGACACTTGCCGACACGCCTTCAGCATACCTTACTCGGCTACAAGCACCAGTTGTCTTTGAGCGATCTTTCTGCATTCCCTCATCCACATCACAACCTCCCCTTGGCGGAAAGTACGTCGAGTACTGCCTTGTCGGACGTGTCCTCTTTCAGCCCGGCCATTTCACGGCTCAATACATCCTGGGGGAGCGCACCTTTTCATACGATTGCGCTGCAAATCAGGGCCGTCTCGTCAACATAGGTGATTGGCACGTAGCCCTCGCTCCCCGACACGATGTAGTGATGTACATCTACACACGGATATCAGAGGCATGTCGGGTGAGCAATGATCGTTTAATCTTCTACCAGTGCAGTCGTATAACTTATATAAATTCACGGCAAACAGATAACCAACCACTCAATCAATCTGCTCACAGAGAGCTTCAACTGGGTGCAAATGTACACTCAAGGCACGATACAACGAGCACTATCGGTCAGCAGTTCTAGCATTGATGAAGTATGCTCGGAAATATTACGATTCACGCCGTATGTATACAAACTAAATTGCGTTTCAACGCCACTATCTTACACTGGCTCCGGGATGCAGACCACCATTTATAAATCCACCGGATGCAAGTATACCTGAGCCAAGTTCTCCTTCGCATCAGCAACTCATCGCTACTCCCGCTACTCCACCTCATAATCAGACTACACCAGTGGCTAGTACTCCGATGACTGCATCACCGGTGCCACACTCCAAGTCAGGCAAGCCCAACACCTCAACACCGGCCTCCCTACTACCCGAGACAGTAGACTGCGCAGGGAGTTGCGGTGATGTTGAAGATGAAGGGGACATGGTCAGTTGTGATGTGTGCCAATGCTGGTCGCACGTCCCTTGCATTCAGGTTCTTCTATCTGCCAAATATGGGCTCCCGGAGGATTACGACCAACCTCTCCACGCATGGCTTTGCCCAAGCTGCCGGGGCGACAGCCTCTCTTCAGACATACTCAGGGACAGGGTGAATCAACGCAAACTCTTGTGGGTCTATTGTATAACTGTTACGACGAATAGATAGTTACCTACTAAACTGCTGCAGACAAGGTCAATATGCGCTCTTCGGAGTGGCTGATAGCGCAGGAATGCTATATTACCCTGCCCGTATGACCTCCGTGCCGCCCAGGAGTCAGAGCGTTCAATTGGAATGGCACAAGGGCAATATATACTCTGGCAGGACGAAGTGCCCACGTCCAAAATTCAAACAAACCCTTCGTCAATGCGCCGAAGCGGTTTACAGACAGCGAGAACATTCCGACACATTGCCTGTACATTTCCTTTGCTGATTTGCCGATGCTATGATACTGATATATTACTGACAGATAGGAGCCATCATGTGGCCCGAACGACTATTAGAAGATGCTGCAGACAACGAGGAGTTTGACGTCCCAGAAATATCGCAAGCCCTTAAGAGAGCTTTCAGCTCAATCAAGGCCATAGTGTCCGGACAGCGCCCCCATCCCATCCTCGAAGCTTTCGATGAGTTTGTGATACACACAACTAAGAGTGGCCACACTCCAGAGAACGCCACAAGATTTGCAACGGCATACAAGCTGGATATACTCCCAGGCGACAGTTCACTTATACTCCAGTCGCTCACACAACTTCAGATTGTCCTCGCCGCGAATCCCTCGTCGCTGGAGATCCCCCAGGACGCTCTAGTCTTCGGGATTGGCGTTGTTTTGTTCAACCTTGTAATTGTGCGAACCTACCTCGAACGACCGCCTTCCGACGACCTCGCACTATACAACCTCCTCAGAAGCTCAAGCACATCTCAGTCGCCTTACCGTCTCGTACGACAGCTCAGTCACTCGGAACAAGCTCTGGCTGCATGCGAAGGGGCCCAAGATACCAGCGATCCGCAACATACAGCATCAGCGGTGCTACACCTTGACATTCTACATCCTACATCAACGCCACCGATATTCGATGGTCAAGTTACCGTGATAGAGAGTACGAATGGTTCAGCTCCCTACCTCTGGCCGCAGTCCCAAGATGATGGTCTGGTCGATGATGAGGAGCTCCCCGGTCTTCAGGCAGCGCCCACACCATCCACGAAGCCACGCCCAAAGCCCAGACCGAAAAAGAGAGCAGCTGCGACCGTACGTACTCTCCGGCAGAAATATAACCTTGTAATAACTGATAAATAATTCACAGCTTGACAACGAGGGAGTCAGAGAGCCATTAAGGCACCCAGTGCTAGCAGAACCCGTGCAGCAGTTACGCCGAAGCAAACGAAAGAGACCGGAAGGCGGAGGAGATGACGAAGACGAAATGTCTCGTAGCCATGCTCGACAAAAGACTTAACTTTATTATCAATGTACCAGACCCTTATAATCGAACTGCATGCCCACACGAGTATCATGAAGCGACCGACGAGCGTGATACATGATTCAGGCGACACTTGGAAAGCTCAAGATAGCTTAACCTAATCTAAGTGAGGCAAGCTACTTCAAGTGCAGCCAAGTTAACAGAAGTGAGGCCAAGCAAGTCAAAGTGAGACGAAGCAAGTCCAAGTGAGATGAAGCAAGGCAAAGCGAGTTAAAGCAAGTCGAAGTGAATCGAAGTGAAGCGACGCAAAGACAAGTGACACAGCGCTTATTCGATAACCAACGTTGTCACTGACCTGGCTGTAGTCAACAATGTCACGCTGAATTATCGGGCGCGGCATGGCCCTTTCCACGCATTGTAAACTACTTAGGTTAGCTCCTGATGCATGTCACATCCCACATAAATAGGCTTTGGCTGCTACTGATCGTTTGTGGCCGCGATTAAGCCGTTGCTCTAACTAATGCTTTACTTACTGTAGACGCGCTTGTGTGACTCCTGCCGGGCTCGATTACAAGTCTCGTTATACTATACAGAGCACGGGATATATGCATTGCACGGGTAATGACACAAATGTTCATGAAAAGGAATATATATTTTCGTTCGTACACTACTGAAGAGAATTGGGGGCAAGGCATCGAGCCACCACAGCGGTCAAGGCCTGATGCGAGCTTCCCCGGACTGGTTGTGTACGTCGTACGGTGGGAGCCTCTCGCTGAGAGTAGCAGCCAAGCCGTGGCAATGTATAGAGCTAAAATATTTGTCAATATCGTCAAGATGTCAACATACAGAGCTTTCATATAAGCGCAAAGGCTAAAGCAGCGTAAGGGCGACCACGCCGCAGCGCGATCTAAGTATACGGGGGCTATCAAGCTCGACGATGCGAACGCGGTGTTGTATGCCAATCGGGCTGCCGCGTACATCGCGCTGAAGCAGTGAATACTTGAGTCGTTATGATATGACGGACGGCCGTACTTCATACCCATCTTCAATGTGTTCCCTGTATGCACGGGAGGCGGCGGAGGTGCCGTTCGTAAAGCACTCCTTCAGCGGTTGGGATATTATGGTAGTGTGTGGCACCCGAAGGGGCGGGGTGCAGAAGAGAGAGAGCGGCCAGCTAGTTGCGTTGCAAAACGGGGTCGCGCTGCTGCAGCGCTGAGCGCTAGGCGGGGGCTGGGCGTTGGGCGTGCTGATAGGAGCGGCGAGCCCGAGGTAGCTTCGGAGAGGACCAACGAAGCCGAAGCATAAGAGCGTGCGAGGCGGGTGGTAAGGAGGATGAATGAGCGAACTCAAGTGAGTCGTCAAGTGAGGCGCCTTAGACGAGGCGGTTACAAGCTAGGAAAGCAAACTCAAGTGAGCGCTTGAAGTAACTTTATATCTCCTCCCGCGGACGCTGTCTAACGCTGCGCCTTCCGCACCTTCGTCTCGACGTCCATCTTGCTGCTCAGGTTTCAGGATCACTTTGGGTTGTTGCTGCGTCTGCTGCGCTTTCTCCCTTTTGGGTGTCTCTGTATATTGCCCGAACTCCGTCATAGGGCACGATGGGGCTGCTCTCGAAGCTCACCGTGAGCATCGTCGGGCTTGGCAGCAAAGCGCTCATGTACGGCGGGTTTTGCTCTTCGGTGACCGTGCGCGGGATGGAGAACCTCGTAAAGGTTTTGGAGAGCGTTGAGCGCAATAACGGACGGGGGATTGTCACCTGTGCGTATCGGCCGCGTGCTGTGCTATTCGCATTTGACCCACTTCGTTTTGCAGTGTCAAATCATGTATCCACGTGAGTACACTCTGTACACGGACTAGATGCGTTTATGAACTGGCGAATAGATTAGACGACCCGGTGGCCTGGGGTGTACTTCCTGCAAGTTACTACCGCAATTCGCGATTAACGCGATGGACGCTTGGGGCGTCGGACATCATGTTCACGAATCCGTAAGTCTCGGAACGCGTCACCGGTGCCGGAATGCTCAACATGCAGCGTTCTCCGTCTCACTTTGCCAGATAGTGTCTTTTCCACGTTCTTCCGCCACGGCCAGGTGATCGAGACGTTTCGCGGCAAGGGAATATTCCAGCCTGCTATTGACACCGCGGTCAAGAAGCTTAACCGGGGAGACTGGGTGTGTACCCACAAACCCAACGCGAAGTCTGTCGGTTTACTGAACGCCCGATGTATCACCTAGATACATCTTTTCTCTGAGGGTAGGGTGAACCCGGCGTCCTGCGATCCTGAGAGTCCAAGCGCTGCTCGTTTATTGAGATTCAAGTGGGGCATGTAGGCACCATCGCACCAGTCATTCTTGCGACATATAACTAATCCACTCTGTGCTACTTAGCGGTCGGATAATCATGGAAGCGCAGAACCCGCCTATAATTATTCCAATGTGGCTAACTGGTACGTTAGCTCGTCTGTCCTACCGAAGGCAATGGCCTGATGCACGTCGTGATTGTCTTGTATGACAGGCTTCGACAAGCTCATGCCTGAAGGACGCCCCTTCCCATGGAAGTTCCTCCCAGAACGTGGCGCAGCACTGAGCGTCACCTTCGGTGAACCCGTTGCCACTCAAGATATTCAAGATGCCTTGGATACCCTTGTACTTGAGCGACGATTACCGGAGTCCCCCCACGGCACCCAGGGGGGTCTTGCGGATCCCTCCAGGCCCGAAGAGGAGGGGCTCAGCGGTGCGGTCGCACAACAGGGATGGTTGGGCAGGCCAGTCGCGCATGCGATGGACGACGTTGGCGAACACCGGAGTATCGGTGATCCGGTACTGGCGGACGAGATCGCAAGGGTGAGGAGTGCGGTCACCGCCGTCGTTCAGCGCGAGGTGGAGGCGTTGGGGCGGCGAGTGTTGGGTCTGACCAAACCATAGTGGCGTGCTATGATACATAATATAATAATCGCTGAACATTCTACGTAGGGCAACGGGCACGGGTAAGTACATCAGCGACCACACCTTGAACAAACTCGTCGGAGTAAATGTATCTGAATTGCGAAAACCTATGAGGATGAGGTGCGCGCGCTTGGCCAACACGCGCCCACGGGAGCGTCTCGCACGCGTCGACGCGTCGCGATCGTACTCCTCCCTCCATCGCTATCGCCATTACAAAACAAGTGACTATAGATCTGTCTCGTCTACACCTGCGTCCTCTGCACCTGCGCAGCCCGTCTTCATCTACCAGTCAGTGCATCAGTGCGCTAACTTCAGCTCGTTGCGATTCAACAGAGCGTCCCAGCAGAGCAGTTCACTACAGTCTCACTCAATGAAGTACTACTGCCCCTTGCCCTACCAATACGCGGTCATGCGAATGGACCCAGTGTCAATGGTAGAACACTTCAATGATCCCATCGCAACCGAGCAAGCAAGGGCACTCGAAACAAAGAAGTATCTGGTCTATCTCGACACAGTACGATTGTATCCATCCTCCGCTGAACATCTTGCAGCCTTAACTCGCCACTGCAGTGCCCAGACCTTCCTTTCCCTACATATGCATGGCACGCATATCATGTGAGCCTTATCAGCAATACCCTACGTGCCGTTGTTCCCGACTGGGGAATCACCCCAGACATGGTGGTCCCAATCTACCCGAACACCCAAGGACCAGCCGACCGCGAGCCCGTTGAACCCAACCCTCCTTTTCCCTTCCACAATTGCTTTCACTGGTTAGACAGCGAGACCGACGTGCGGATTCGTCGTAAGGCGGGCGACTATGATGACTGTAACGCGGTCCGGATCACACCAGAACAACATCTCGACCTATTAAAAGCTTTCTCGCCAGACTTTAAGCGTATTCGGGACTTCGTTGGGGCTGATGGGAGCAGTGACGCGGGGTCTACTCAATTGGACGCAAGCACCAACGATATTGCTGCATCTTCCAACGACTGCGCGGCGCACCTCAGCTCGACCAAAGCTGACTCCGCGAGTCATTCGAGCCGTCACCAGTCATCTGACGGTGTACAACCGCCGCTAGGTGACGTTGGTCAAGAATGTGATGGATCGCTACAGCCCTGCGAATCTGCGCACAACAGCGCACAATCACTCGAAAACTTGCTGAGCATGGACGTCTTCGGCTTGGGCCACAAACCCGGCCATGAGATACTGCCTTTAGTCGACGTATGGTTCGAGCTGGCGGACCACCTCACAGCAGACACGATCCCGAACCCTCTCGACTGGGATGAGGAGCAGGATGCCATCGTGCGGTACGTGAGGCATCCATCGCGGTATGAGTCGTTATGTCTCAATCTAATGTGTCCCGCTTCGTATCAGGATTATACGCGATGCACGCTCGCGTTCTCCTCTCACTCCCACACCCCGTCGCGACGACCTCGACGACGACGGCCTTGGTATACTCGAAGACAAGGTCAGTGAGTACAGCGCCCGATTGGATGGGCCTTTTCCCATCCAACCGGAGGCGGAAGCAGAGTCCCACAACTCTGCGGCATCGCAAGACCTCACCCCCTCAAGCGCACCTTCTCCTGCTCGCAACACCGTGGTGGTTTCGCAGGCATCTTGTAAGCCCCCAGCATTGTTTAGTATCACTTCAACATGTTTACACATAGCATCAGCGACGGTAACACGTCGGATTCTGTTGCATCAGCGTGTGTATGCAAAATTCAAGCCAGCAGGTATTCTCGCGTGCATCCCGTGGGCGGCGCGGCCTCCTTGCCTTCCGTTCTGGCCCTGATGTCATGCGGTGATTCACAGCATACAGCCGTGTTTTTCTGCTTTGTTTGTTTGCCTTGTAGTTTCATTGTCTATCCCCATGTGTTCCACCCATTTTTACGTCTACATCATGCTCGCTATCACTCGGTATGCACACGTTGGTCAGGTCTGATGAAATGCAAAATGATTATAGCATCTACTCACTCAAGTCGCAAATGCAAGAAGTAATAGTAGTGCGGTGATATCAAAGGTCCAGTACCCATCCTCTGCGAGGGTAGCTGGCTTTGCACAGCTGGTACGACATGAAAACCCCCACCTTCCTTGTATATATGGGCTACAGGGACACGGGACGGTAATGATAGTCTAGAAGCACCGTGGGCAGCGCTCACTGTACCCTATGACATGAGCAAGCCTGAGCTTCTTGTGGAACACGCCAGCATTTCCTGATATGTTGATGGAAAGTAGGCATCGACGTTGCTTCACTTCCTTCCTCAGGCTTGTACCCCCCACAAGAGTATGGCAAAGTGGAGCAAAAACTGAACCCAAGGACATGTCCTAACGGTAGGGTCTTGCCACACTAGCACACAGACTATACTATGGGTGCCAGTGACTCTGAGACAAAAGTATGATGGGGGGTCCTCACCAGACCCAGTGCCAGGCTTTTGCCTCACTAGCACACAGACTATGTGTGCCTGGGAGAAGAAAGCCTGGACCCAAGTCTGGATTTGGGGGACCTTATGGCCTTAGGTACCGGTCCCATGAAGCATTGAAGAACACATCTCAGCTATGTGTTAATCACTGGTCACATGTACACCACAGATTGAACCCAGGTCATCCCATATACACTAGAAGGTGTTACCACTACACCATCCAACCAGTATCAGACTGAGAATTCGCTTTGAACATCATGTGTGCCACTCCACTGACAACTGAATGCAGACTCTTCGATCATATCGCCCTGACCCACTCGTCCACCTCCGGGCCTGTGCCAAGCCCAAGCACGCCGCGTGCAGACACACCTGCAGCGCACTCCTCGCCCTTCATCTTGTACGCAGGTATAGGCGTGACGGGGCCCGTCGTCGATGTCGTGGAGTTCTGGGCTCGGCGTCCTCGAGGAGCGCGAGACGGTGGATCCCGAGACCCGCTGGGTTTGCGCACGAACGGGAGAGGTAGAAGTTCTCCTATGGCGGACCACACGGAGGCTTTGCTGGCGCGACTGGCGACGCTTGCAGCAGAGTCGGCGCGTGCTCGGGGTTTAGCCGTCGATATCGACTCGCTGGTGGACGCGTGCGGAGCAGAGTCCACAGCGAGCCAGGTCCGAGCTCTCGCGCCTTCGCTCAACTAAGAGCGCGTCGATCCACGCGACAGCGCAGAGGGTGCTGTTGAAGCGGCCGCAGTACTTGGTCAACTGTGCTTTGTCGATCGTAGGGGGCGCATCAGGCTCTTTTACCCCGGGCACGGCCAGCAGGTCTCCGATTTGAACTGGAGTATACGATGAGTTCACAAGGAGGAAACTTGGCAATAAGTGAATTATGACTAACCTGAGACGTCGCTAGAGTCCGTCTCATCGTCATTCTTGTTCGCCACGGAGACGGGCGATAAGTTAGGTGGCGAGAATGCTCTGGGTTGCGCAGCGGGAGCACGAGTTACCAGTGGAGACTTCGGTCCGGGGCGGGTTCCGAGGCTGCCCGCCCTGCCTGCGTGTTGCCCACATTCACCGTGGAACTTGAACGTACAATGGTTCGCCGAGGAGTCGTGGTGGTTCCTGTGGGTGCAGTACTTCCTGAACTTCTGGCCTTGGGTTGTAAGTATAAGTAGTTAAATTAAAGAAATTACAGTAATGCCCTAGACAATCGACGTCAGAATGATCGTCCCTCCTCTCACTTACTTGTGTTCTACCACCCCACTGGAATCTCTCCAAATTTCGGGCCTAAGCTTGGTGTGTTTGCTGTGTACCATGCCTTGACTACACGTCCATTGGCACTCGCCGAGCTCAATAAACGTTGAAGCAATGCAGGCAAATTCGGATCACCGACGAGAGTGCTGTAAAAAGCAGTTTTGAACTTGTGAGGCCGTCGTTGCCCTAGATGTGCTATGTCTTCGCTTGGACGACGCTCGCAGACGGTAAGTCCGGGCCTCTGCAGTTGGGTGATATGCGGGGTCACGCCGGTCATTCTTGGGTCATATCCGTCGCTTCTTGTCACTTCGAACACTCCGCGTGCGCACGGACGGACAGCGCCTGCCCGTGTTCTCTCCGGCCCAGCTCGTTCTGGTTGGTCAGTATGGTATCGCACCCGTCCAGAAGCCTGCTTCCAAACCAGACCTACTATGCGCTGCTCGCCACGCCTCCCGAAACGCGATCAAAGACACAATTTCACGAGCGGCCTGGGGCTGCAGCGCCTCGGTGGACAGACATACTTTAACTTATGTAGTCCGCAGACGGACCCCGCAGTGGTTGCGACGTCGGACGTTCATCTCCACGTCCAAGTAACTTCCCCGCATTGCTGACGCTTGGCCTCTCTTGGCATCTCTCACATTTGCGCCGTCACATCACTGTCGTGCGGAGAGCTCCAGGACAGGCCTGCCGTACCCCACGCGTCTGGTAAGTTTCTCTTCCTCTTCCTCTTTCCCCCTTCTCCTCCTCCCCCTCCCCCTTCCTGTGGTCGATGTCCGATCCGAGCGAGAAAGCTGATAGAGCGAACACGAGCAGAGTCATGGTTGACGAGGAACGCGGGTATGCACTGCAACTGCCCGACGAGATGGAGAAGGATCGCTTATACCCCGAGAGCAGCCACGGCTCGACCGTGAGAGCGACCGACGGCCTTCCACAGGCGCATTCTGGACACAGCAAGGCGTACGAGTATGCCGCAGATCGGGCGCACGTGTTCTGGGACCGACTACGCGGGAAGGGTCGCAGGAAGGTCGGGTGGAGGGAGAGTGGTCGGAATATCGTGCTTTCTTCTTGTGAGTGACCGGTATAACGTGCGCGGTGCGGCTGGTGTTTATGCACGACGACAGTCATGAACTTGTTCGTGATCTTCATCCCACTCGCATGGGTGTCGCATTGGGAGATGGTAGAGTGGGGCCATAATACAACCTTTGCGCGTAAGTTGCTCTCTAAATCAAGTTCGCTTGTGAGGCTGCAGGCTGACCTACAGAAAGTATGTTTCCTTGCCATCATTCCCCTCGAATGCATGTTCGACTGGGCAGGTGAGCAGATGGCTCTATACCTGGGGAAGGAGCTCGGAGATCTCTTGATCGTCACACTCAACAAGTCAGTGAGGTCAATACCTATGTAAGGCGCGAAGTTAACCACCTTTCAGCTCGGTGGAAGCCAGCCTTGCAATCACGCTGCTGGTCAGATGTGAGTACGTACCACCACAATACTTCCAACCGGTTTAAACGATTATATTGACGTATCTTGTCGCGTAGACTGCGTCTATTACAATCTACAATTGTCGGTGAGTAGTCTGGCCGTCCTACTATAAGTGTATGTTCTAAGCCAGGTGTACCCTCAGGTGTCGTGATTCTTCATCTTCTGCTAATCCCTGGTACTGCCTTCTTGGTCGGAGGGCACAACATCCGCCACCAGACCTTGCATCCACACCACACAGATCTAAATCATTCACTGCTGATGATTGGGTGCGTACTATGTGATATCTTTCTCGAGGAGGCTTTCACTCGTATAGGAGTGCTTTAACCGAGCTTATACAGGGTTCTTGCCACCATGCTCCCAACCGCGTTCTTCGCCGCGCTAGATCGTGGCGTCGGAGCTGCCGGGGATTCTATCGCCTCCGGGCTAGTGAGCGACGCGTCCCGTGGCCAGATCTTGCAGATGAGTCGCGGGATAGCCATCATGCTCATCGTAGTGTAAGCCGTCCCGGTTTGATTCCTACCTCTGTCTAACCCGGCGCAAAGATACGTCGCGTCACGCGTATACCTACACAACCCCCGGGGGAGAACAACGCGTTGACAATCCCGCACGATGCTCCTGTGGAGATCCACCACGCAGAGGAGCACCTGCTCAGGGAGGAGCCATTGGTCAACCCCTGGGCGTGCATGCTGCTGCTGCTGATCACGGTGGGGCTCATGGCGCCCACCGCAGAGTTTGTGAGTGCCTCCTTTCACGCACGTTCTAGTTGCGAATGCCGACTGAATGCCTGCGCAATAGCTCGTTGACAGTATCGACGAAGTGCGCGAGCAGAGCGGGATCCAGACCGAGTAGGCATTTATGCATTCTTTCGGTAAAAGGGCGTGCACTGACGTTCCCCCGCTCGCGCTAGGTGGTTCGGGCTGATCCTGCTCCCGATCGTGTCCTTCTCTGCAGACGGCATGGTCGCGATTCTCTTCTTCTTCCAGTCGATCTACGACCACCTCACGCACCGCGAAATCCTCGTCCCCGCGATGCTCGCCCGCGGGCGCGCGATTGATCTAAGCATCCAGTTCACGCTGTGGTGGATGCCCGTGCTCGTGCTCGTCGGGTGGGCGGCGAGCAAACCGATGCACTTGCTTTTTGGTGAGCGCGGGGTAGCGTAGGAGAAGAATAGACTGAGTGCTGATAGGTGCCCTTGGTGCAGATTATTTGGAGGTCGCGCTGCTGCTCGGCTCGTGCTTCTTGGTGAACTATGTCACTGCGGACGCGAAGACGAACTGGGTAGAGGTGAGCAACGCTTCCTTGTACATGATAAATGTATCTTGTGGAGTGGCTGACACGACTTCGCGCTTAGGGCCTCATCATGATTGTCTTCTACTTTATGATCGTGCGTCCCATATCCCCTTTCCGCTGCACCCGCAACTGACGCTTGTGGTATGCGACAGGCCCTCGTGACGTGGTTCTACCCCGGCCAGCCCGAGGTCGCGTTCATGCTCAACTGCGAGGGCACCGTCGCGGAAGCCATCGCGCGTGGCAGCGAGGACCATATCGACGCGGTTATTCAGAGCGCTGCGGACCTCATCGCGCGCGCGCTCTGAGTTCTTCACCTTGAGGCTATGCTAGTTTGCTCGGTGTTGGGTACTCTGATACTTCCGCACCCGTCGTCGTGCGTCAGTGTTAATGCTGCTCCCTGTGCTTCCATTTACTTGTAGCTGCTCATGTTCCCTTGTACATACTTACCCGCACACCTGGACTTTAGTACTATAGATCGGCTTACATTTACGCATCACAAGCATCTCTCCAATGTATCGTAGCATTCGAATCATACTTATTCTCTACTTGTATATCTCTTGAGCTGTTCGTACACCGACCCGAGTTTGGTACTAGTACTGGCGGGCGAGCGCCTAACCTCGCATAGCGCATCCCGATTACGTCGGAAAGACGCCTAATTTTGAACTCTCCCGACTTCGTTCTCCCCACCACCGAGCGTGCCCCCATTCCAAGGCCCAGGAGACAGGACTAACGCACTATCATAATGGGGCACTTTCCATGGGTCGTCTTGAACACGAAGACTCTCCGCACGGTAGTGCAAGACCTCGGGCTCGAGCGGTACGTCGGGCGCCCACATCGTAGGAAACTGGAGGAACTCCTGAACTCCGTCGAGCGCGATGGCTGTGAGTTATTTCCCTACATATTGACACCATGACATATTGATTCGCGGTGTTGTGCAGTGGAGTCGGTGCTGCAGGGGCTGCAAGAGCGCGCGGAGCGCAGGGCGAGCCCGGAGCTTGAGTACGCGGGGCCGCCTGTGAGCGCGATGTCGCTGAACATGCACATGGACGTGGACGTGTACCCCGTTGTGGAGATCACCTCGCGCGCGGGCCCGAGCACTCGGCGCGCGCGCGTCCCCCCAAGCACCAGCTCGGCGTCGGGCTCGTCTGTCTCGGCGCACAGGAAGAAGAAGCGTGGCGTTAACGAGGGGGAGGAAGAGGATGCCGAGGAGAGGACAGCGACGAAGAAGAGGAAAGGGCGGATCCCCCCGCCGAGCTACGCGGTGCTGTACCAGCTCGAGCAGGAGGTCAGCGAGCCGTCGCTGGCGCCCATACCGCTGCTGCATCCGGATCTCCGCTTTGAGGGTGTTGTCCTGCCGCTCGTGCGTCATCGGGAGCTCAGGGACAAGGATGATGAAGAGGGCGACAACGACAGCGACGTGGTGGAGAGGAGACCATCTCGAAAGTCTGTACCGGGTGCACGGAGCTTGGGCACGAAAATGGGAATGGGGGCCGTGTCTGCGCCGCCGATGCGGTTGGAGGCGGTGGAATTGACCACGTCGGTGCGACGACGTGGGTAGGAAGGACGTTTGTATGCAAGCGTGCGTGTTGTACTATTAGTGTTGGACACTAACAGAGAATCATTTCGAAGAGTTGAGGTATCAGCTGGGAATCGGCAGCGGAGACCGTGAGCTGCTACAGCCCAGGTGGCCTTTGTATAGGAGTGATCCTAAACATTGACAACCCCATGCTATAAGCCAGTGAACCACGCCAGTGGCAAAGGTAACAATAATAGGTGGATGATACATACGCACACACTGTAACGTACATTAATGAACATTACACGGTCAGCCTAGAAAGCAGCGCAAGGCAAGGACAACTCGGCCCAAATGCTATAGTACAATCAGCAGCGTCCAAGAGGTACGGATCGCACATCACGGTGTGCCTCTATTCGAGCTCCTCGAACGGATGCATCTGCCCTGAACCTCAGCATTCAGCGGGCGAACCCAAGCTCGTCCTCGTCGTACCCCTCCGTGCTACGCTTCAGGTTCCTGCTGTCGAACGCGGTGTGCGTGCCTTTTTCCTCGTCCACGTCGCTCCCGACGTGGCTGCTGATCTTGCCGGGCCACCCGTTGACGTCGACCGTAACCGTCTGCGTGCGGGTCACCGTAGTGATACCGCCGGTGCGAGAGTGGGACGCCGCTGCGGAGGGGCGGTAGTTACCGAGGGAGATCGAGCCAGGATCGAAACCGCCACCCATCATTTTCGCGGACAGAGATCGACGGGAGTTCAGCCTGTGGAGGGGGTTAGTTGGTGACCGTGTGTAAGCAGAGGACAAGGAGGCGAAAGGGACGTACATCGCTAGTACGGAATTCGAGTATACTAACCCAAGGGGATCAGCATTCAGAGCGAACGAGGAAGCGCGATGGAGAAGGGGGTGAGGACGCACGCTTCACGCTTGGAATACTGAGCCCCGCATAGACGAGGTTGTCGGGGTTCGTAAGACCCTGGCGGTTTCGGGTATCGTCAGGGTTGCTCATGCGCAGTCAGATCATGCATCTAGCACTCACGAAGACGAACACGAGGATACCGAATATGCTATGAAGATAGGAGGTCAGCGTCCTGCAGCCCAAAGGCCTCCTTGAGTGTCCTTACGTCGTCAGCAGTCCTACGCGAAGAGGAGCGACATGGGTGATTAGTGTTGTGTGAAGATAGCAACTCATCGGGCAGCTACGTACCCGTGTTAATCGTGTAAACGATTAACGTATCCAAAACAGTATCAGTCCTACGAGCCGACACATGAGCGTTAGCATTACTTCATTGGAGGGACAGCACAGTGACGTACTTCTTGATCCCCGTGCGGTTCTGGTGCAGGATGTAGATAAGGGCACCCGCGAGAATAATATCAGACACTACGGCATGGCCATAGCCAACTGAGATGAGCCACTGTGTGTAAGGAAGGAGATCATCTCAGTCTATGACTCTCTGGTTCAATACTGAGGGAACTACTCACAGTTGAGTGAGCGAATTCAGCCGAGGTTGTCGCTTGGTAGCTGTGCAAGCGTTGATTGAGATTAGTTGTGTCATCTCATTTGTAAAGCAGCATGTTACGAACGATTTTACGGCAGCAACTAAAGCGTAGACGGCGGTCTTTAACTCAAGTGTGTGGTACGCTATGACGTGTGATGCATACCTGCTGTCCATCCTATTGGGGTGGGGCGGGCGAGTGAGTCGACGGGTGACCAGTACATGTACAACATCGAGTAAACTGACCCACGAACGACAACATAAGGACGATCTAGGATGACCGAGGATGTGAGTATGGATTGCGAGTATGCTGCAGCGAAAGATCTTACAACAACGTAAACGGTGGCTCTGTATTGCCATTTAGGTCCAACTAACATTGGAGACTCCTTGATCAGTCGGCGGTACATGCCACTGGCAATGGACTAGGAACTCACAATAATATACACGGGCTGCGTAAAAGCTAGAAAGCTGCTGTGAGCAATTTGATATCGTGTGGGACCATGGGGTAACGCCTACATTTGGCAGACCAAGATGGCGCTGCCCTGGTCGTAGAATCAGAAAGTGAGCAGGGCGCAATAGATAGTGTGATTGTTACCGTGAATGGTACTGTGGTCTTGGTGGAAAAGAAGTAAATATTGGATCCATTCCAGGATGGAGCATGTTGTACGTACTTGGACGAACCTAAGAGTTGGAGATTGATTTATATCCAACATACGACAAATGCTGGCAGCTACTTACCAGTGTGTTAGGGCAGGATACACCGGATCTAGGTAGTTGGCGACGAGATATTCGTAGCTGATGAAACACGGCACCCTGTGAGCATGTAACTCGTAAGTGAATTCCAGTGTCCAGCTTACGATGCTATCGCCCACAATGACATGTGGAAAGATTCCATTATCCTACGAAAGACGT
Organism: Lenzites betulinus; assembly: GCA_022264855.1. Classification (NCBI taxonomy): domain Eukaryota; kingdom Fungi; phylum Basidiomycota; class Agaricomycetes; order Polyporales; family Polyporaceae; genus Lenzites; species Lenzites betulinus. The sequence continues at coordinate 155,838 of JABYQU010000042.1, read as the reverse complement.
AAATGTAGCGTCCGCGATGAAACATAGATACCTGGCTACTCACACGATAATCGTCACCTAGATGGGCACACGAAATGTGTCAGAGCTCGTCAGAATACCGACAACATCGAGTCACTCACCAGCCATTTGAGGTGAAAACGATCCGTAGGATATAGGTGATAGTATCGGAACGCCTGGTGAAGCATCAAGCCATACAGCCTGTAACCAGTTTCCGGTCAGACTGTTGTCCGAAGGCCCGGGACAGGGGCAGGAGGCTCACATGAACCCAAAGCAAGTCCCGAGAAGCAGCGCCCCGAGCGTACTGTCCGCCGAGGGCAGCGCTGCACTGCTCGCTCCGACACCTGGGTCCGTGGCGGCGCTCGGGTCCAGTGCTGCGGCAGACGGGTCCATGGTCACAGTGGGCGGAGAAGGGTCGAAGCAGCACGCGGAGCGAGGGCAGATTCACTGTCAACAACGAGGGCGCTCAGGGGCGGCGTGCCCGCTCACCTTGCTGTACTTTATGCGATGCGGAAATGGACGCGGTTGCCGTTCATCCGCTCGCGCGCAGAACTGGATGGATGCTAACTTGATGAGCGACGGCTACGCTCCAGAGACATTGTTAATAGAAGGGAGAGAAAGGAAGATCACCGCGCCCGTCGGTTGTATGATAGATCATTGCGCGCTGGCCCTTCAAAGTCGGAGGAATACTATAGCGGATGTTGGCGTTCGCGCGCGCGATTGCGGGAGGTCAGTTCAGCGGGTCAATCACTGGAGCTCTTGTGAAACCGAAGCTATGCATGGCGTACCGAATTCGATTGTCCTCAGTAGATTCAGTCCTCAGTCGAAACTCGACTCGGGCTTGAAACCTCCACCGTCCGAGGGCACCCAAAATAGATCGCCAGCATATACTTACAATTGGGTCTTGTCCGCTCCGCCCGTGGGGTGTATCCAGGATATCGCCACGTTTGCGATGGGCGCCGGCGGCATGTGTGAGGAGTAGGCACATTGCGAATATGAGCGCCCGACGTGATGAGGAGGAGGCAGGTGAAGTTCTCATAACGCTTGGCCCTGACCCCGGTCCCCGACTCGGCGATGATCATAAAGTCTCACATCCGACGGTGGCTCATGACAATGCCGGCACGCCTTCCGACGCATAACTCGCCTGTACCTGTGCACTGTGCGGTCCAGTCCCCAGTGGTGTTGTGAGTCGAGATTGAATCAGCTGATGATAGGTCGTCAGGCTCTACAGAGAACGCCTCGAGGCTCGCCCCTCGATAACTTGAAAACATACCGGACGCTGACACTGACAGTCGCGGGTTCGCGAGGCCTGGTTCAAATTGGGGTTAGGCAGTTAGAAACCTCGATCTCTCGGAATTGTATAGGATATAAGTTGTGTGCAACGATCAGTGTTCAGATTGAGGCCCCGAATATTGAGAACCAGGCTGGTAGAAAATGTAATAATGATAGAGGCCAATGATACACAAAACATACTATGCCAAGAATCAGAGGATTGGCCCCTAGCCAGCAGGACGTCGAGAAAGCAGGAATCGTACATCGTGACAGACCTTCACTTGGATCCCTCCAAAGAGGCCACCATCGCAGAGCTGGAACACTCAGCGTGTGAACCCAAGCTCATCCTCCACGCCGTCGTACTTCTCCGCGCCACGCTTCGAGTGCCTGTTGTCAAACGGGATGCCCGCGCCCTTCTCCACGTCCAAGTTGCTCTCAGCGTGGTGACTGATCTTGCCGGGCCACGCGTTGACGCCGACTGTGACGGTCTGTGTGCGGCTCACGGTGATACCGCTGGGGCGCGGGAGGGACGTGGCGGCGGAGGGGCGGTAGGAGGTGAGGGAGATCGAGTCTCCTGCGGGAACATTGTTGATCATCTTGTCGGAGAGAGATTTGCGCGAGTTCAGCCTGTGGAGGGGGGTGGTCAACGACCTTGTGTGAGCGGAAGACAAGGGGGACAAAAGGGGCGTACATTGCTAGCACGGAATTTGAGTACACTGCCCGAAGGGAATCAGCATGCAGAGCGGACGAGGAAGCGCGACAGAAAGGCGGATGGGGACGCACGCTTCACGCCTGCGACACTGATTCCCGCGTAGATGAAATTCGTGGGGTATACAACACTCTAGCGCATCCAAGAATCGTCAGTAGGCGCGCAACCAGATGATGCATCAAGCACTCACGAAGACGAAGACGAGTAGACCAAAGATGCTAGCAGATATCTCAGTATCCTGCAGCGCGAACGTCTGATCTAATGCACTCACGTCGTCAGCACTCCTACACAAAGGGGAGCGACAAAAAGCTGCATGGTTAGCGTTGTGTGTTTCGGCAAAGAATGGGGCAACGACGCACCCGTGTTGATCGCGTAGACAATTAATTTGTCCAAGATGTTGTCAGTGCTGCGGAACGGCACATACGCGTCAGCACGCTGCTCTTCCTTACTTCACCCCAGGGCAGCACCACGACGTACTTCTTCATCCCCGTGCGGTTGTTATGCAGGATGTAGACGAGGGCGCCAGCGAGAACGACGTCGCACACCACGGCGTGGCCGAAACAGACTGAGACATACCACTGCGTACAGGGGAAGGGGAAACCTCAGTCGATGGTCTCTGGGGTGCCACGCGAAAGATGGAGGGACTCACAGTCGAGTGGGAGAACTCCTCCGCCGACTTTGCTTGGTAGCTATCGGATGGGAATTAGCATTAGCGGTGCTGCCTCCGTCACAGGAGAGCATGTCACGGACACTTTGGCGACAGCGGCTAGAGCGCAGACGGTGATCAGCTATGTGAGCGTATGATAGGCAATAGCGAGCGGTGCGCACCAAACGTCCATCCTATATGCACGCGGCGGGGGAGTTAGCCTACACATTATAGGTACACAGCGTCGGACACACTGACCCACGAACGACAACTGGATGATAAGCTAAGATGACGGGAGATGTGAGCGAGGGTTGCGAGTGTGCTACAACGATAAAACTTACAGCAACGAAAGCGGGAATCCTGCATCGCCACTCTGGCCCGACTGGCACAGGAGAGATATGTTCAGTCAGCAGAACACGCCCCACGAGCGATGGACGTACAATAATATATACGTGCTGTGTAAAAACTACAGACCGTAAGCAACTTGTCATTGTAGAGTGAATGAGGACGACGCTCACAGTTGGCAGACCAATACGGAAGCGTCCTAGTCGTGGAATCGAAACGTGAGTAGGTCGCGATATACCGCAAAGTGTAGTGCTTACCGTGAATACTACTAAGGTCTTTGTAGAGACGTATCAGCAATGAGATCCATTTCATAACGGAGGACGTTGAACGTACTTGCATGAACCTGAGAGTTGAAGAGGTATCAGAATATCAGACAAAACGCCCCGTGGAATGTCGTGAATCAACATGCGACCAGTGGGAGCTACTGACCAGTGCGTTTCGGCGGCATATGCCGGATTAAAGTAGTTGGCGACGAGATATTCGTAGCTGGCACGCAGTACTGTGAGCATGTGACTCGCAAACGATGTTCGGTGTGCAGCTTACCAGCCTATCGCCCATATTGACATGTGAAGGGATTCCGTGATCCTATATAACATGTAAACGGAGCATCCCCAATCGAACATATACCCCAGACAGCATACACAATCACCGTCACCTAGATCGCCATAATAACTGTAAGTGAGCCAGCCCGAGTGAAAGGAGGATCTTGTCCCTCACCAGTAGTTTGAGCATAAAACGATCTTTAGGGTACAGCTGATAATATCTGTACGCCTGGTAAAGCATCACACCATACAACCTGTAGGAAGTCTCTAGTCAGATCTCAATTCGATAAAAAGAGTAGGAGGCGCACATAAACCCGAAGCATGTCCCGAGAAGCAGCGCCCCGAGTGTATTATCGACCGCGGGCGGCAGAGCAGCGGCAGCAGTTGTACTCAAAGCGGCAGCAGATGGGTCCATGGTGGGCGGCGAAGGGTCGTAACAGCACGCGGGGCGAGGGAAAAGAAAGAATGTCAACAGTGAGGGGCCCCAAGAAGCGACATACCCCCCTTGAAGTCCTTCTATATGCATTGCAGATCTCCACACGGTGATCTGGCGTGTTCATCGGCGCGCGCCGACCCGGGTCGATGCCCGTTTGTCGAGCCACGCTCCGAGGAAGTCGGTCATAAATGAAAAGCAAGGGACACAGATCGCGCGCCCGGCGATGATAGATCATCGCGCACTGGTCCTATTATATCGGAGGTATGTGAGCGAGCACTGCGTATGTTGGCATGCGCGCACCTTGCGGGTAGTCGGCTCCAGTCGGCCTAACAGGTCAATATTCCTTTACGGTGGAGCTTTCGCAACCGAGGCTCTGCGTGTTGCTCGGCGCTTCGTGGCGTACTATGAGAATACGATGGTCCCGAAAGTCGACTCGAGCTCGAAAGCTTGACTTTCGGCGATCAGACTAAAGCAAGCGCCACAGACTCACAATGTGTTTATGCGCGCTTCGCCCGCGGGGTGCCTCCAGGTCGTGTGCGATGGGCGTCGGCGGCATGATGAGCATTGAGGAGGAGCGTCAAGCATTCCTAGCGCGTAGCCCCTGTGTCCCCGATCGGCTAGGGGATTATCGATGCGTTACACCGCTCAACTGCGGCTCGCTGGTGCCTGTGCACGATGAGTAGTGCTGAGTGATAGCAGCTCATCAGGTTCTGTGAAGTACGCTTGGGTAACTTGAATAACATACCACGGCAGGCAGTGGCCCGTTGCCGACCGAGCAAAACCTAGAAGTGAGTCCTGGACAAAAGTCGTTTGCAACTCACTCAAGACCCGATAAGTCGGTCAAAAGTTCACCTCTTGACTCGACTTTTGGACCCATTTAACCTATACGCAATGGTTTAATGCCCGCCGTGTACAGACAGCGGGTAGCGGGTATATGGTATGCACTGGTGCATCTTCCTCGAAGGTGTTCATACCGGTATCTGTGAGAGTGGATCGCCCTCCAACGCGAGCCGGGGCTAGCGTCAGGGGTGAACATCAAGACTAACGACCGCTGCCATCTAAACGCCGTTCAGTCAACCCTGAGGACCGCTCAACGACAGCAGTGAACACTCACCAGACCATCGGCACTGACGCTAAGTCTCCCCGGGATCGCCGTTTGGGTAGATCTCGCGCTTACGTCCGGTAAGCGGATGTGAGTAACTGGTGCAAATTATGCCACTGTCTAAATATACAGCGATCTGCCCTGCGCTTGCGCATGTGCTCCCCAGATGCAGTACGCACGGGATACTGAGCAGCGTCGAACGATGCAGTCGCACTAGAGGTCCTATGAAAGTCGTGAAATCGTCGTAACAGCAAGTCGTGTCCAAGAGAAATCCCGCGCCCAACCAGCGACTCAACACGAACACCCCCCGCTCTCCGCCTCGTCCTGCTCCTGATGCAGGTCGATGCTCCCCGGCATGTCATCGTTGCCCGAGTCGCGCCGCCGCGGACCGCCCGCACGCCCTGCTCCGGTGCCGGGGCGCCCGCCCGCCTGCCAGAGCTCGGGCGTGTCGATGATGCGTGCGACGACGTCCCGGAACGCGTCTTCCACGCCAACGGCGGTCTTTGCGGACGCCTCGACGAATAGCGCGCCCATGCGCTTCGCAAACGCCTCGCCTTCCGTCGTGGGCACCTGTCGTGAGAACTCCTGCGCGCAGCACGCAGCAAATGCACTCGGTGGTCAGCGATACGACGGGCACAACGCAGGCGGGAAACGAGTGGCGCACCTTGTCGACCTTGTTCCCGACGATGATCTTCACGACCGCGCTGGAGACGTACGTCTCGAGCTCGGAGAACCACTTCGGGAGCGCCTCGAACGACTCGCGGTTGGCGACGTCGTACACGAGGATGATGCCTTGCGCGCCGCGGTAGTACGAGGACGTGATCGTGCGGAAGCGCTCCTGCCCCGCGGTGTCCTGTCAGGGCAGCAAAGGCGCAGAGTAAGGGTCTGTATGCGTGCGTAGAAGCAGTGCACGCACCCATATACTCAGTTTGACCCGTTTGCCCTTGACTTCCATCTTGTGGACCCGGAAGTCGACGCCGATGGTGGCGTTCGACTCGTCCTCTGGGAGCCACTGCTCGTCGGAGAAGCGGAGGAGGAGGCTGCTTTTCCCGACGGAGGAGTTGCCGATAAGCAGGAGCTTGACGTTAATGGGCGCGTTGGGTTTGTCTTGCGTTTGCGACATAGTGGATCGTGTGCGCAGGACAAATGCGATGCAACTAAGTTATGGAAAACTGAAAAAAGCAGGTATAAGGAGCTTGAGAGAACGCGAGCAGTTGGGACTCTGGGGTGGCTGAGGAAGCGGGCGTCTGAATCCCGAGAGGAAATTCACGTGGAAGACGGCAGCTGCAACAGTGTGCAGGTATATCCCCGCAACAAAGCGGAAATGTCGGGATGTGCGTAGGTTATGAGTCTGGATGAGGATGAGGGGAGGGCACCGGGAGAGGAGCAATCCCATTAAGCGTCCACGCGCGTCCCCAGCGAGGCTGCAGACGCCCATGCCGCGTGACATCATCGAGGATACTTATGGGAAGCGCGCGTCCCTCGCGATTGAATTTATATTGAAGTTCTAAAGTACTTCGTTCCATGAGCTGTGCATGAAAAATCAGACTGTGTAGCAGTCTGATTAGCTGTATCAGGTCGCTGGACCATACCCTACCATACCCCCGTAACTCGGCTGCGTTATCTCAAGATATGCCCCAATTTCATGGACAAGTTGCGAACGCCGAAAGCCCCTAGTTCGGATGGCTCAGCTGGTTAGAGCACAGGTTCTAATCTTACGTGGATAGAGACCTGAGGTCATGAGTTCAACCCTCATTCCGAGCGTTTTGACTAGATAGACAAGAAGCTTACCGGTGTCAATAGGTAGCTTAGTATGTTCCTGGCCCCTTGTCTTCCTCCGGGCGCCTTTTTACGCCAAGTAAGTGCGCGTAGAACAAGCCAAACACTGACTCAAGAAGATCCACAGCGAGAGCTAAAAATGCTCGGAATGAGGATCGAACTCATGACCTCAGGATTACCCACCACAAGGGCGGTCATATGCGAAATATGAGACCTGCGCTCTAACCAACTGAGCCATCCAAGCATGTCTGCGTCGCGGAGTGGCGTCAATATAATCTTAGCGCCTTTTTCTGAGCGCACGAGCGTTTGCGACTCGGACTAGTCTCGTATACATCATGCATGTACTACGTACACCTCCTGCCGATACATTCCCCTCGATTCATATCTGAGCCTAATACTCTGACTCGGCGACTCTGTGCGCTACTAGCGACCAGAAAACATCCGTATGCCCTCGAAAAGCGCTCTTGCACCAACGCAGTACTGCGCACGGCTCACTATCACACATACCAGTAACTTGCTAGTACCTGCGACATAACGTGGACTTGTGTCACTTCTCGAATAACATCATGCATCTACTTCCGACATACCCGCTCGATTTTATAATAAGGCTGACTCCGCATCGACGTTGATGCACTGGGCCACTGGCAGCTCATACTGAACGCGCAATGTTCATGAACGCTCACCGGTATGCTTATGAACCAGCATGCAATTGAAGCGAATATACTTATTTATATTGCAGATGATATTCGGAAGACAAATGCATAGTACGGCATGCACGTCCACCTCTGTCATTTGTGCATGCCCCTCGGTGTTGGCTAGGTATCAAGATCCGCAAGACCGCCCGAGCACCCGCCCATCGACTCGGAATGGGCGTGAAGGGTGGGACGACCTGCTGCACTGCCGTCCGCCCCCGTATCTTTCGGAATATTCAGCAGCTGGCGGTGTGGATAGATCTCACCGTGATGGAAATCGCTCCACCGAGGATGACGTCCACGAGGGCTACTTCATCCCGAAGGGCAGCTACATCATCGCAAACCTGTGGTACGTGTTCGTGTTCCTTCCCCATTCAAGTCCCGGGCTGGCACCAACTCCTAAGCGCTTCCTCACAGGTATATGCTCTACGACGCGCAGACCTACCCCGACCCGATGGCCTTCAACCCCGAACGATTCATGACCGCGCCCGGGAAGGCGCCGCAGACCGACCCGCGCAGCGTGACCTTCGGCTTCGGTCGTCGGTGCGTCCCCCCTCCCCTCTCGTGTTTCGTGCTCCGCGCACCAGGCTGACCAGGCCCGACACGCTCCTTTTCCTCACTCTCTATAGTATCTGCCCCGGGCTCCACCTCGCAGACGCGTCGGTGTGGCTGACGATCGCGACGGCCCTCGCCCTGTTTAAGATCGCGAAGCCTGTGGACGCGAACGGCACGCCTATCGAGCCCTCCGCCGAATATGTGTCGGGCTCGATCATCCACCCGCCCCCGTATAAATGCGACATCATGCCCCGGTCGGCGAAGGCCAAGGCGCTCTTGGACGCGATGGTCGAGCAGAAATGATTGCGGCTCGCTAAGTACTAGACTCGCGCTGCTCTCCCGTCTGCGCTCTGTGTTTGCACCGTCATAGCACATTCGCGCACATCTCGCGTCCTTGGTTTTCTCCCCAGAGTCAGTGTCAGGCTGTCTCGATCCTCAGGCTTCTTCAATATGTATAGCACGTAGTGCGCACACCCGGACCGTAACTTGCACATGAACTGGCGCCGGTAGTACATATACGGCGTCAGCGAATCGGAGACGTGCTGTTACTACTTGCATTGCTGAGGCTATAACCTTAAAGTTATGACGGCTTAGGACTCTCGGAATACCTCAATGGCCACAGAGTCCCGAACATCTCGCCCACCGTGACAGTACCAGGATCCGTCAGCGCGTCGGCGTCAGCACAAATCTAATACGCAATGTGCTCCACGCACGTCGAGCCCCTCGTCTGTGGCGCACTGGTACCAACTTGAATGTATACGGAAGAATGCAGCTGTGCCTTCGACTCGCCCACCGACCGTCTAGACCGGGCTCTGTCAAGACACACTGTATGTATCCTTCGATTCCTCAAGTACAGCGTGGAATCTCTTCACTGAAATATCCTCTCAGGTGGCCGCTCACCTGCCGTATTGACGTCATCCGCGACAGAGCTGAGCTCACGCGCAGGCCGTATATATAAGCGTTCCCGCCATGCCCCGCCTCCTAGGCGGCAAACACGCTCTTCCAAAACGACTACTACCAGCACAGCTACCCCGTCGAGGAATCGTCATGACCGAACACCGTGCGCCGAGCTTCGACCAGGCGAAGCTGGACAAGCTCTACCCGATTCCGTCGCACGCTCCTGTGGCGCAAGCGCCTCGGCGGTTCCCTGGCGTTACACCCGAGTCCACGGCGACGCTGCTCGACACTTTGAAGGATAACCATGTGAAGTGGCACATATTCTTCAACGAAAAACATTTCCATAAGTACGCCGTATGCGTCCTATCTCCCATCACTGACACCGCCGCTGACTTGGACATACGGTAGTCATACAAGTCATCATCTGCTCGCCCTGTACCACCTCGGCGCAAACAGCGAGACTATCAAAGCTGCCTACGCGACTCATACGTCATACCAACGCAAAGCATACGAGTCCCCGGGCGCCATCTCTCGCGACAACTTCCACGAGCACCTGGCTGACGAAGAGTGCGTTCCTTTGCCACTGCTACTGGTCGCTGTCCATTGCGTATGCTCGATGAACTAACGTGCAATGCTGCAGTTACTACAATGCCTACCTCAAGTTCTTCAGCGACGAACTCCTCGACAAGGGCCCCGCGGCGGTGATCGAGGAATTCATATTCTCGCCAAGGGCGAACATCGAGCCTCCTAAGTCCGGCAAGGAGCCGATGCAGATGGCAAATCGTTTCCTAGCCGGCCTCTTGCACCCGCTGATCCACACTGGCTATGGGTGCGAGTTTGGGATTCTCGGACAGCTGGCAGAAGGTCAGTCATTATGTTCTCCCCCGTGGCGCTGCTGTGAACTGACATGCCTTATAGGACTTGCGGAGACGGCTGTGCATAGTCCACTCGCGCCGTCCCTTACCCCGCCGACATTGATGCAGTACATAGGTGCCGCCACGAACGACGCAGCCAACGCGACAGTATCCCGCCTGACGTCACTCTTCCCGTCATTTGGACTAGGCCGCGCTGCGCCCCCCGCTGAACCGCAGGCCCCACAAAAGACGGTCCACGCGCTGACCTTGATCTCGCGCCTGATGCATGACGACCATTTCTCGTACAAGACGATCGCACTTCCGCCCCCCGAGGAAAGCGAGGAGGACACGTCGCTCGAACGCGTGCTGCATCTCCGTGGCGCGGAGCTCGCTGAGATCGCTCAGGAGTGGACGGTGGACGGCACGAACGCCGCGGAGGTCGCGAGCAAGATCGAGGAGCTGTTCTGGACGAACGTCGTGTTGTTTGGGATCGCCGGGTGGGGCGCCCGTGCCAAATCGAAGACCGGAAAGTTCAACGCCGATTTCTTCTTGTGAGTGCACTATGTCCTGGTGTTCACCGCGACAGTTACTAACGACGGCGCGCGTCCCACAGCGTGCACCTCGTCACGTCCAGCCTCCTCCTGCCCTCGATCGTCGCATACCTCTCGCCCACCTCCACCGCGATCCTCCTGCGCACCTACCTCCTCAACACCCTCGCGCTCTACGTCGCGCGCGGCCGCCCCGCCCTGCCCGTCGCCGACTTCTTCGACAGCGTCTCCCCCGCGCCCGCGCCCCCCGCCGCCTCACTCCCGCAGAACACGCCGGCAGACGGGACGCTCACCGCGGAGAACCGCACGCCGAGCGCGTGGCTCGCCGTCGCGCAGAGCACGCTCGAGCACCCGGACGACCACCTCTGCAAGCTGCAGCGGTCGCTCGCGCACTTTGACGAGCTGTATGGCGCGACGCCCGCTGGGCACCTGAAGAAGCTTGGGGTCGAGCTGGACGGGGTGGAGCGCCTCGACGGGTCGTTGTTCGTGCGCGTGTCGGGTCTGGCGATGGAAAGACTGGGGTGGATGAGGGAGGGCGAGGCGAGGGAGGACTGGGACTTCGAGGGGTTCTTTCATGAGCAGTAGGTGATCCTGAACGGTATATCTGACGGATGTAGGGCCTGTATGATTACACACTCTGTACTAGTGTATATATGCATATGGCTATATATATGTTTACCTCGCTAAGATAACTACTAGTTCCTGACGCGGACACGGGCGGCGGGTCCACTTAAGTTCAGATGGAACGATTACAAAAAGTCATTCCGACACGGGGAATCGAACCCCGGGCTATCGCGTGAGAGGCGATAATGTTAGCCACTACACCATATCGGATTGTAAGGGGGAGCCATATGGTGCTACATATGGTGACTTGAACAGCCCTCGCCTCTCCGAGTTCATCGGAGCCTCGCCGCTGCTGTTTGATTCCGATCGCGACTTGAAGCTGCTCTCAACTTCCATCTCATGAGCGTGATTACTTCAGAGTCTCCTACCAGCTCCCTCGCTCCAGTCATGCTCGCTTCTTGGCTTGCTATACTCTTGAACATATCGCACCGTACAGGATCTGCTACTTGCGTTTGATTTGCTTAACCGTTAGGCCCGACGGCAGGACTCCGGAGTCAAGACACCACCGGCCACAGTGCAATCTAGAACAGATAGACCGGCGGTTCGTATCATTCTATGTGCATTCCTGCCATTCGGGGATGAGGGTACGGCGGTCGCTTACAACTTGTGGCCTGCGGAGTCAACAATCTCTGTCGAACTGCAGCCGCCACTCCGTGGCCTCCGCCTCCGCAGTATATCATCCCACAGCTCACCACAGAATGTCACTTGAGGAGTTCCCCGTCTGCTAATTGCTCCATTCCTGGTGGTGGAGCATGTGTCGTCGATAGTTGCGCCACATTCGGCAGTTCTCGCAATTGTCAGGACCCCGGCAAACTCACCAAGAGCTCATATCCGTTTGGAGGCCGTTTTGGGTCCTTTTCGGGGGTCGAAAATCGGGCAGTTTTCAGGGATTTTCACATAAGATGCGGCCGGCTACGCCGGATTCGGGGGGTAGGACGCACGTAACATGGCTGTTAGCGCCCAAATAGCGCCCGGCGGGATCCCCGGCCCGACCGGGCTCGGAGACGGGCGGGTCAATTTCTATATTTTTCAGGTGGATTTCGTCCCCAGACAGCCCGAGCCGGAGGTTGGGCCGCTTGGACGGCCCAGCAGGCCTTACTTTCGGAGTTAAGTCATATAACCATTCCGGGAGGGCTTGTATTCGGGGGTGGCCGGGACTTAACCTCGGCGGCTGGAGGCCCCATTTTCGGGGAAATCGACCTCAATTTCATGTAAGTTCCGGGCCCTTCGGGCCCATTTTCGGGGATTTTGGGATATGGGCTCTTGGTGGGTTTGCCGGGGTCCTCAATTGTCCTACGCTGCGTCTTAGTGTTGGAGGCCAGATATGCTGAAGCCTTCAGGCGCGGGATGGCGTCCGCGCCGGACACTAACTGCACGCAAACGATGTCCTGCCGGAGGCCACAATCGTAGTAGGACTTAAGGGACGGCGGCCAGCCTGAGCCAAGCAAACTGCAATTTTCGGCCAGAGCGGGATAGAACGGTTCCTGGATCGAGCTTGCACGGTGGCAGTGCAGCGCTCTCTACCGTCGGCAGATCGTTCTACAGACTCTGACCCGACTTTTCTCGCCCGGTGACTCAGGTGCCCTGCCCGACGGCCCCCACGGGCCTCGGTGCCCCTCTCGTGCTGGTGTGGGGCGCCGCTATCTTGTTCACTTCACTCAACTGTGCCCGTGGCGAGGGTGCAACGTAGGGGATAAAGCAACAGAAAGATCCTAACCATGTTCGCGAACAACATGCACAGTTAGCTCGTCATGTAAAACACAGGTGGCGGAGCTGCACAGGCTCTGGACCGCACAATTGCCCTACAACACCACATTAAATTCTAGGCACCTTCAGGATCGAGCGGGGCGACTCAGCGCTATCGTTGCGGGAGTCGCTCATCGGTCCGCCGGGTAAATCATCCTCTCTGCGGCGGCTCTGGTATCGTTATCAGGTTCTCGGCTTCTCCCCATGCTTATCTCCACAGAACCATATAAGCAGTATGTTGCATTCCATCCTCCCCGGGCTTCACGGTCGCATCCTCCTTGTTCACGAGGCAGCTCTCCCCCGCACCTTCACGGTCGCTTAACGAGCATCTTCTTTGCCCGCGCCGTATCCTTGCTGCACGCCACACCAAGATGTCTACTTTTCTGCAGCGCCTCGAGGTCAAGAGCGAGCACCCCCAGGAAGGCAAAGCCACGGCATGGATCAACCGTGACATCATTCCGCTGCCGCCGTCGCGTAGGACATGGGGCTCATGGTCCTTCGTCGGCTACTGGATGCTCACCGGCTTCAACATCAGTGGCTGGACGACCGCGTCCAGTCTGCTCGGGATCGGCCTCAACGTCTGGCAGGCGTTGGTCTCCGTCATCATTGGCAACCTCATCGTCGCAATCGCGGTGGTCGCCAACGGCTACGTCGGAGCCGAATGGCACGTCGGGTTCCCCGTGTACAACCGTTTCGTGTGGGGCGTCTTCGGCAGCTTCTACCCGCTGTTAATGCGCATCCTGCTTTCGATCGTGTGGTACGGCGTACAACTGGTCTTGTGAGTAATTTGTCGCTCTCCTCGGTTTTGGACAGTACTGACTCTGCGTTATATAGCGGTGGCAGGAGTGTGCGTTTGGTCTAGCATCTTGAAAGTCGAAATATATTGATTCTTTATATCAGGTCAAAGTTGTCATTGGCGCGATCTGGCCTAGCTTCTACAACCTCCACAACACTCTCCCTGAGGGCGCTGGTATCGAGTACGTGACTGTCTGCTATCTTCACGGTGATACTCCCGCTAATTATGGTGCAGGCTGAACGACCTCATCGGCACTCTCATCTTCGCGGCGATCTCGCTGCCGTTGCTCCTCGTTCCCCCAGAGTTCTACAGGAAGCCCTTCCTCGTCGGCAGCGTCATCATCACGATCACCACGTTCTCCATGTTCGTGTGGGCGCTCGCCAAGGAAGGTGGCGGCGGCCCTCTTCTCAGCCAGCCCAGTCAACTCAGCGGCGTCGAGCCGCTCGGCAGCGGGGCCAAGCTCGGGTGGGCTATGGCGTACGGTATCAGCTCCACCATCGGCGGTATCTGTGCTGGTATCCTCAACCAGAGCGACTACACCCGCTTTGCTTCGTACCCGCGCGCGCAGATTTTCAGTCAGCTCGTGATCGTCCCCGTCAGCTCCATTTTCATCGCAACTATTGGTGTCGTCGTCACGAGCTGCGCGGCCGGATTCTACCCCGAGGACGGTCTTCTTTGGGCACCGTATGACCTGCTGGAGAGCATCCAGCTCCACGGAGGTCCCGGTGCGCGGGCGGCCTGCTTCTTCGCCGGCAGCGCGTTTGTGCTCTCGCAGCTCGGTATCAACGTCCCCGGAAACGCCATCTCCGGTGGTATCGACATGTCTGGCTTGTTCCCCAAGTACCTCAACATCCGGAGGTAAGCCCGCAGTATCCTGAAGGATCTTCATGCCGGTGCTGATAGAATCGCAGGGGTGCATTCGTCACCGCGGCGCTCGGCATTGTCATCTGCCCCTGGAAGCTCCTCACGGGCGCGAGCGTCTTCCTCACCGTGCTCAGCTCGTTCGCCGTGTTCCTCGGCCCTCTCACCGTACGTGTATTTCCCATTATTTCTGTCAATCCGTCGAATTGACCTTTTGCGCTCAGGGTGTCATGGTCTCGGACTACCTCGTCGTTCGCCGTAGCAAGCTCCGGTTGTCGCACCTCTACATGCCCAACAAGAGCTCGATCTACTACTTCACATACGGCATCAACTTCCGCGCCGTCATCTCCTGGGTGTTCGGCGTCTGGCCGCTCATGCGTAAGCCTCATCCCTACCCTCGACGTGGCGCATTCACTGACGTGGGCGTGTGTGACCTGCAGCCGGCTTCATCAACGCGGTCTCGCCGAGCCCGATTGGCGTGGGGGAGGGCTGGACGCATCTGTACGACCTCGCGTGGCCGCTGGGCTTCGTGCTGAGCGCGTCCATCCACGTCGCGCTCAGCACGGCGTTCCCACCCGTCGGCTTGGGCGAGGTCGACGAAACGGACGTGTTCGGCACGTTCACGGAGGGCGCCGGCCGGCAGGCGTCCCCAGGCATGAGCGGGAGCGACGTGGACACGGAGAGCATGAAGGGTGCGAGCGTCCGCGAGATGGCGGTTTGATTTACGACTGGGAGGTGTTACGATGCGCTGTTATGTGTTATGTTATATCTACGTTTTTAGACGGGCCGGAATTGGTTTTAGAAGAGTTGCTCTTTCAGGAGTCAAAATGTGTATCGGCGCGACCTGTATTGGAGTCTTTCGAATCGTGTATATGATATCATCATACTCAACCCTTGTGTTTGCCTAGCGCTAGCGCTACAGGACGGAGACAAGGCTTCTTGCGACACTTCCGGTGGTAGCCCCGGACGCACAGGCGCTATGCTTGGCAGCGTCATGAGACAGGCGGATGTGACTCCCCCTGAGGCCTGAGCACAGAAGCCAGCTCAGTCAGACCCTGTTGGCCTGCCGCCAGACCACGTACGCCCCGCAGGGCCGAGCACCACTTTCATATTTCGTGCGTGCTATATGCGAAGTCCAACCTGCCTAGAACAGCTCACGCCGCGCTTCCTAGTGAGAACGCTGACTCAAATCCCGGAGCTCGGGCCACGCGGCCCCAGGTCCGCTGCCACTCTCCGCTCGCTGAGCTAGTGAAACCGTCTCACGCGGACAGCGGGACTGCATAAGGCGCAGTGCATAGGCGTGATATGCAATTGGAGCGCTCCCATGCTGCGTCGGGCGGTCTTCTGCGGATGCACTGACAGGGGCCGTACAAATGCCGCGCGCGACGGGAGGGCGTTTCTGCAGATTTTCTGTGTGCGACGTCTGCGGTACACGATGGCTCCCAACACCAACACCACCCCAGTTGTCGCCGACCTCGACGCGTTCTTCCCTCTGCCATCCGCCGTGCACTCGCCCCCCTTCCCGGCGCGCGTCCCTGGGGTCACCCCCGCGTCCGGCGCTGCGCTGGTGAAGACCCTCAAGGACAACCACGTCAAGTGGCACGCGTTCTTCAACGAGCGCGGCTTCCACAAGTGAGTCCGAGCGTGTGTACGGAACGCGGAGTGTGCAGCGCCACTGACACGGCGATCCTAGCCATGCTTCCCACCATCTTGTGGCGATCTACGGGCTTGGGGCGAGCGGCCCGCTGATCGAGGCGGCGTACCAGACGCACGTCGCGTACATGCGACCTGCCGTCGAGTCCCCGGAGTCCCTCGACGAGAAGAGCGTGTGGACTCACCTCGGGAAGGAGAAGTACGTACCTCCAACAGTTGACGGTGTTTGGGAGCTATTGCTGATTGACGGTCCAGCTTCTACTCCGCCTACCTGGAGTATTTCAGGGCGCAGCTGCGCGAGAAGGACGTCACCGAGGTCGTCGAGGAATACATCTTCTCGGCCAGAGCCAACATCGGAGAGGGCACGCCGCGCATGCTTTCGCGCTTCTTTGCAGCCTTGATCCACCCCATGATCCACATGGGATGTGGTTTGGAGTTTGGGTTCCTGGGGCTCGTTGCGGAAGGTCAGTAAAATCGTTACAAACAGTATCGCAGCTGACTGAATGCCTTTGAATATCGTTTGATAGGCCTGGCTCAGGCAGCTGTTCACACCCCTCAGGGAGATGGCCTGTACCCCGATACTCTGTTCGAGCAGCAGCCCAAGGACGCGGCGGTCGCACGGCTCACCGCACTGCTGCCCTCGCTCTCTCTGCGAAAGGACTCGGCCCACGGGCGCGCCGCGGAGGGGAAGGCTGGCGTGCATGCGTTCACCATCCTCGCGCGCATCCTGGCCGACGACAAGTACTCGGCAGCCAGCCTCGGATTGTCGCCCAATACGGCCTCGAACTTCCAGAGCGTGACCACCAAATTTGGCAGCACAATTGCTGACTTTGCCGCGGAGTGGGCTGCAGAGCTCGAGGGAGAAGGCGCGACCCCTGAGGCCTTTGCGAAGAAGATCGAGGAGCTGGCTTGGGTGAATGCGCTGTTGTACGGCGTCGGAGGATGGGCCGGGCGGGACAGGTCGCCCAGCAAGACCTTCAACGCCGACTTCTTCTAGTAGGTCTCTCGACATCCATCGTTGAATCGCATGCTAATGAAGCTTGTTCAGCATGCACCTGGTCACGTCCTCGCTCTTCCTGTCCTCGTACGTCGCGTACCTGTCCCCGCGCTCTTCCGTGGTGCTCTTGCGCGGCTACTTTGCGATTAGCATCACCTGGTTCGTGACTCTGGGCCGCTGTGCGCTCCCCATCCGCGAGTTCTACGCGAAGACGACCGACATGCCCACCCCGCCCGCCGCCGCCGCCGCCGCCGCAGGGGTGGCCCCGGCGAAAGGGACACTGACTCCCGAGGTCGTCGCACCGAACCCGTGGCTCCCGATCATACAGACGACCATCGCTCACCCGGGCGAGCACGTCTGCAAGCTCCAGCGCGCCCTCGCGCACAACGCGACGGCGTACGGGACGCGCGAGGCTGGGTTCTTCGCGAACACGGGGCTGGAGGGCGCAGAGATCCTTGATTCGACGCTCTTCATCCGCGCCGCGGGATTGACGGCTGATAGGGTGGGGTGGATGAAGGAAGGACAGGCGGAGCCTGAGGGCCAGTGGGACCGTGCGGGCTTCAACTACTAGGCGAATGTTGACCGATTCGGTGTGATGTTGTACGATAGTGATAGCCGTTGATTTGGTGTTGGGTTTGGATTGCAGATGTACGATATCAAATATGCGGGCCAGTTCTGCGTTACTATGAAGTTGCACATGTGTGGTTGACGAATGGACTAGTACCTTGACCTGCGACAATGCCACGTCTCTTAGTTTGTCGACGAGGTGGACGATCTCCTCGTCGCCTTCGATTAACACATCAGGAGACTTTGCTTGAAAATTAATCCAAAGAGGCGAGAAGTCGAGTGCACTCGGTATCAGAAAACGCAGACAGCTTGCGTTTCTTCTCGGTGGGAGGCATGGCTCGGATTCCGGAAGGGGAACACGGTGGAGGGCAAAAGAGTAATCAAAATCAAAATCAAAACCAAAATTAGTAACGCAACGACATATGACTTTAGAGTTTGCGTGAACTGGCAGTACTTCCTCACCTTCGTCTGCCTGTAGGAGGCTAAGTGCGACGATCCCTGTGCTACATACAGTAAGTTTGTAGTCGCAGGCAGATGATGGTAGTCAAAGGACAAGATATCGATGCATGCTACAAGTGGCTGAGTGGTCGACTTTTCGAGGGGGGGAGGACGATCACACTAACATGATCCCGGCTATATAATTATTCAAGCTTCAAGAACGCAAGTGTCCACAGCTGTAGAAGCCCACACACTATGTCCCGGTTTGAGTCATAACGAATATTTGGGCAAACCGCCACCAGGCAGCCCCTCGGAAGCAGTCACAATTGACCATAGGTAAATGAGGACCAGGAATGAAGACTCACCAATCGGCGCCGTGAACCCTTGCAGTGGATGATAGTTTGCTTTATTACCTCTTGATGAGGCCGGATCCCATTCGCTTTATCACAGATGTGAGCAGCGATGTTGTGTCTTTGTGCGGCAGAAAAGACAACGTTCTCCCTCCGCACTGCACTGCGGCAGAATGAGGTACGGAATTTTCGGCAATCCCGTCGTACGGACGCCACTGACGGTGTGCAACCGGTTGAAACTGTTGAGGCAGGTGTTGTGGTGGACGTTTGAAGCGAGCCTGCATCCAACGCAAGCTCGTCGGCGTCATCATCATACCGGATTTAACGCGGCGTAGCAGTACGTCAAGCATCCTCCAAACATGATCGATGTCCGGCGATGCCGTCACCAGAAGCTGCGCGACGCAGGGAGTACCGTACGCGGAAGCGAGCTGGCACGGTCTCGGGCAAAAGCTTACCTCCGTGGACACAGCGCGGCGTCTTCGGATGCCTTCTCCGTCGTCCATTCGTCTGCGCCACAGCTCGCGCGCAGTCACGTCTGCATACGCGGCTCCGACCTCCACGATGGCAGCAGCAGGGATGGCGTCATGTATAATGACGTATATATATAAGCAGCCACATCTCTCCCGCCGCGGGCTCTCGTAGGCTTCAAGGGCAGACGGCGAACTACGCACCTCCGGATCCTCGCAAGATATTTTGCTTCTTCGCCTCTGGGAAGGACCCCGTACGGTGCTTCGCCACGACGGCGTCCCGGGTCCAGACGTTCATCAATAACCATCAGGACGTCCCGTAGCCTCAAGGTTCGGTGGTGACCCGCACATCCGATCCCTCGCGGTAGCACGCACCACTCATGTTCTAGGATGACACCGCATTGACGGGACTCCGCACGAGCGACATTGCGACTCTGCCACTAGGATCACATCGCATGTCGTGTAGAAATATATCATTGACATGTCGTTCCTGAACCTGACATGTTCTCTCACCTGTGGCAGACCGCCACCGGGCCGAGGCGAACGTCTCTATTCTCGTCCCGATGGTAGCTCACAAGTCAATATCGTAGGGGGATCCTCCACTACGGCTTGATAGGGCGGGCCAGCGGCGTAGAGTTCTGTCGCACCGGGGTCGGTCTCCATCCAGACCGAGCTCGACTCGGCATCTGTAAAAATGCTCCTGAATGTCTAAAGAACTCACCGCGGAAATCGAAGTACCGAGTTCCAGCATTGTGCCAGTCGGAGGATGCTCCACCCATCTGCCGCGGACATCGCGACATATGACAGGCGCAAAATGGTGGGAGAGACGGGGACGTGCGGAACATGGCGCATCTCGCGTCGAGAAGCCACTCGCGGGGCTGGAGCGGGAGCCACCACGTCGCAGGCCATGTGTGCCGGGACGCGGGGAAGCGTCCGCCTTTTGTCGCGTCTCCGTCCCGGACATCAGGTCACGGCCGTTGCGCGGGTGGGCGATCGAAGGCCTGATACGGCAGGCCTCCTCAATGAGATTGTGCTCGGCTGCTCTTCTCGTCTTCGAGCTGCGCCGGCCATAACGCGCCCATCACATGGGCCTCGCTAGTGCGCGAAGCCGCGTGACCGCCCGCCTCGAACGCTCGGACTGTTCGACGCAGTGCGCGCCGCCCAGGGGAGGTTGTAGGTCCATCGCCGCGTCAGAAACGTGGCCGCGGCGGGAGCCGAACAAAGCGAGCGGCCTCCTTCGCTGCCCCGCGTCTGCAGCGCTTTTGCTGGAGAGATTGCCGTCCCAGGGGCTGCGGATCGGTATCTGAGATGGCGGACGCGGTGAAGGGAAGGTGCCCGGAAAGGCATGATTCCCTTTGTACCCGCGTTCGCGAAGCGGGCGCTCGCTTTGGCCGCGTCGACCGACTGCTGTATAAGACCAGATGCGCGCACTCATGACATTCGCTTCTTCCATCGCCTGCACAATTGCGAACCACATCTGCCCGCGATGGACCCCCAGCACAGCGGACGGCGCGACACCACCACACCCCCGCTGCCCCCGCTGCCGCCCTCGCCCGCGTCCTCGAGCGAACCACACCAGAGCCACGAGGGTGCCGCGCCAGCACCAGCACCTCCTCCGGCACCGGCACCGGCACCCATGCAGCCTGCGGGCCAAGCCACAGCCTTCAGGAAGGCGGTCCCTCTCCCTGCAGAGATCGTGCTGCCTCCGCCAGCCCACATTGGCGGCTTCCAGGTGTTTCAGCAGTCCCCCGTATCGACCCCGTCTATCCTGAAGATGCCTTCGCCACAGTATCCCGCGTCCACGCAGGAGCCCACAAATAGCCACGCCTTCGCAGGACCATCAAGCGCAGAGAAGGGGAAGCAGCGCGCGTCGCAGCACGGTTCCTCCGACGAGGGCCACCCCTTCAACACTCCCGGCAGCGACGATCCCACCATCCGCCGTTTCTCCACCACCACGCAAGGGTACGTCGGTGATGGGGAAACCGCAAATATGGCTATGCCCACCCCCAGCACGAGCATCCGGCGGCCTACGCGCGCGGGCAGCAATGGGCGTCCCGCCGACCGACGGTCTGTGGTGCTCGTGGATCCTGCAAACGGGAACGGACTCACCCAGGACCTCAGCCCCTCCGCGCACATCTCGCGCCATTCGATAATAGACCACGCGGTGCCCCTCGTATCCGCAGGGGCGGCGCCGACACCTCCGCCTGGGAACGGACATAGGCGACGCACGAGCATGGCCTTGTCCGCAGGTACACTGAATGGCACAATCAGTACCAGTGGGGAGAAGACCGTGCAGCAGAGGCTGGAGCCGACACTACTCTCGGCTGAGATGGAGAGGGATCGCGCTGCACTCAAGGGTAAGCACTCGTCTTCACAGTTCGAACACATGCGTGGTTTTGTACTAACCAGATGAACACGCAGCCAAAGCACATTCATGGGCGCTAAATTGCGCCATTGGTGCACAAGTCGTGTTGGGTGCACTGACGACAGGGGTAGCTGCAGCGACTACCGGCCGCCAGGTGAGTGTCCTCGGTGCACAAGGCGCGCATACACGAGGAAGACTCACCCATGCTGCAGACGTCGATCGCAACATCCGTGTTAGGAGGCATGTCCACGCTTGCCGCGTCCTACCTCGCAAAAGCGCGCGGTTCGGGCGAGCCAGAGTTGTCCACGATCAAGTGCCGCGAGCTCGAGAGCTTCATTCGCGACTGCAAGGCGTTCATGCTCGATAAGGGGTACTTGACTGGTTCGGAGTACGACCAGCGCATCGAGCGCTATCGCAGGCGGTTCGAGGAGATCATGGGGAACGCCTCGGGCGGGGTGGCAGACCAGGTGCGCGCACAGACGCAGTCGCAGAAGGAGAAGACGTCATTGTCGTCGTCGTCGCCCGTATAGCGGCTGGAGGTGGGGGATCTGGTGTTGGTTGGAGGGGCGTGGCGGGCGCTGTGAGCAGGCCTGGGTCTCGGGTGAGCATACTGTATCATATTTACGTCTTTTTATGTCCTGCACTCCGCATGTAGGTAGCTACCGGGTCTTTGGAGGGACCATAACGACTTGCAACGAACCTGCCGAACTTCTCTTGCTCTTCGGCGATCGATGTCTATCTGTCAAAAGTGCGTACATGAGCATGTAGGCGCGACGAGGAAATCATTAAAGCATGTTGCCACCGCGAGCACGCCGAAACCGCTCCCTTCTCGCGCGGGATGCAGATATAAGCAAGCGACATACCTGTTAAGGGGAAAGAAGTGCTTGCTGCGGCTCTTCAGAGCGCCAGTCGCGCTGCGAAGGTGGTGCCGCTCTCGTTCAAAGCCTCAAGGAAGCGAGCCAAAGGAAGGGATATACGTATTGCAACAAGAATAGGAGATCAATGAGTGGGAGATCCACGGCGCACATTTGCCTGCGGTTCCCCCCCAGGACAGGCTTGGAACAGCGCTGAAACTGGACTCCTGTGGACAGCCTAGTTCCGAACCCGATTCATGTTTAGCAGTCCAGTTAGAAGACTATTGATTGGATAACAAAGTGGCCCACGGTGGCTCTTTGCCCTTTGTTGTCGAAACCCCAAGCAACGATCCAAGCCTGTCTCTGGCCCGGAACCAGGAAACCAGTTCTGGATCTGTTCCTTAGTACCCTGTTTTGAAGCAGAACCTTGGCCAATTGCGCGTCGTGATGGATACAATAACGCCTATATGCATATAGTAGTCTCCCCTAGGCAGACGAAGGTGATCTTTTTGAGGGGGAAGGACGAACCTCTAAAACGACGCTCGATACATCCTCGCTGCTGGACGATCATGAGGCCATGTGCAGGCAATCCATGGTCGAGATGAGTCTATCCATGTGCTGCACGAGCGGTGACCAAGATTCAGAGTCTGCTGAGAAACGCCGAGGCTTTGTCAGAGGTCGCACGGTGCTCTAGGTTACCGTGATGGTTCGCTGGGCCTGAACTCGCAGGTTTGCGTAGGATCGCAGTAACACAGGACCACATGCCAGGACGGTATGGCCGGCCGCGGGGCTATAGAGGAGAACGCCGAGGCAACCTTGGTGATGAGAGGGTAAGTAGTTGAGGATAGTCGAGGTCGTCATGCAGTCATTGCGGCGACCGGCCCTGCACAGTTTGACCACTGCCATCATATGCTCAAGGCGGCCTAACGCAGGAAGGACGTGGAATGTTTCCGGCCCATTCGGTATTATGCATTTCATCCGGGAAGATGAGAGACCCCCGTTCTTACGTATCAAACTCGACATTCGCGTTATCGGCGACCCGACGGACTGCTTTGCGAGGTTTGATGAAGCATACGAAGACTTCATCCGGAGCAAGTGCCGTCCGTGCAACAAGTATGGTAGGTCGCAAGCTAGTTCTGCGAACGCCGAGCCAAAGCAAACAAGACTCAGGAGGAGGAGGAGAGGATTCAGGAAGGATACATTACGCCGACGATCGTCCGCGGCGATAGCAGGAGGTATCTGAGATCTACAAATACGTAAAAGGCAAATTCGCCCTTCCCGTGTACGCGAGCACTCCTTTTCAACACGGACATCATCCCACAGGAAACCCATATATCCTTCAAAGCCAGACTTTGGAGGATGGTAGCTTGAGTGTGTGGCCAGTGTCGGGCGGTGGGAGCGCAGAGACATCCGAACCTAACTGTGTGTTACGCGTCGCCACCCAAACCACGACTCGTATGTAACAGATCAGCTTGGAAAGGCCCATATAACTTTCGATTTAATAACCGACATAAGCTTCACAGTTTCACTCAAGGAACAGGCAACGATTGGCTGGCGGCCGTTCATTCCGGACCCGGACCACATCTGTGTTTGGACTTGAAGCGAGGCAAAAAATGCCCGCCCCGATAAGTCAGCCATTCCGCGCTCGAAGATGACTGAGCAACAGTGCAACCTTCTTCCCTCCAACACGCACGGCCCTGACCGCTATAAAGGGCGGTTCCATCATGGTTTCTCAATCACTCAGCGCGCCCCGGTATACGTTTTGCTCACGACTCCTCTCGCCTCGCGAGAACATAAAACCTCGACACCTCCCTGCTGCCTGAGCTTGAGCCACTTCCGCTCTCCCTCCCCTGCTCCGAGGCTGTCTGAGTTCCGTGTCTCATCCCAACAACCCCCTTGTAGAACGCTTGCGACTTAGACGAAATGCTCGCACCACCCACTTCGAAGCCCGCCCGCTCGACCGTGCTATCCCCAGCACAGACTCTCGTCGATGGCCACATCCCGCAAAAGTACTCGCCCGTGCGGCGGTATGTGCTCCTGCTCATCTTCTGCCTCGCGCAGTTCCTAGACGCGTTCAACAACTCTGCGCTCTTCTCCGCCATCCCGTCCCTCGTCATCTCCCTCGACATGTCTGAGTCGGAGTCGACGTGGATAATCAGCGCGTTCCAGCTCACCTTCGCGTCTTTCCTGCTTATCGTAAGTCCCAGCCCGTGTCTCCCAAAAATTTCCAGCTCACACCCTGTCGGTGTTCGTAGAGCGGACGGATAAGCGACGTGTACAACCCTAGTACGTACCTCCTTAGCCGAGACGCCCGCGCGACCGCTAACGCGCCCAATTAGAATTCGCCTTCATCGGCGGCGTTGCTGTCCTGGGCATCTTCTCTATTGGCGCCGGTTTCGTGACGAGTAAGATCCCGCTCATTGTCCTTCGCGCGCTCAGCGGAATCGGTACGCCGTTTTTTTCTGCGTTCTCGAAGCGGGATGCGGCCCGGCTGACATAAATATTACGATCGCAGCCGCCTCGATGACCATCCCGTCCGCGTTGACACTCCTCGTGAACGTCTTCACCGAACCAGCCGAGCAAGCGCGTGCCATTGGCGTGTTCGCTGGCTGCGGCGCCGTCGGTAATGGTGAGCATATCTCTTTGTAGCATTACCATAGGGCGCAGTATGCTAAAATGCACACAGTCCTTGGTTTGATCATTGGCGCGATCTTTGTGCAGTTCGCCTCGTGGTCATGGGTGTTCTACTTTGTCGCGATTGTGGCGCTACCGATTGCCGCCGTTTGTGTGGTTCTTATCCCTGCGCAAGAGCCGCAGGACATCAGCGGCCAGAAGGACGCGCGCTGGAAGAGTCTGGACATCGGCGGCGTATCCATCCTGACCGGTAAGCTCTCATTCCCCTGAGATCTACCCAGTTTTCTGACATCGTCGGGTAGCTGCTCTTGTTCTGTTCATCTTTTCAATAACGTCCGGGAGCACATCGGGATGGGGATCGGCCACTGTACTCGCACCCCTCATCATCTCCATCATCATGGTCGTGGCGTTCTTCTACTACGAGACGAGGATCCCTGCCGACAGGGCGGCCATCCCGCCGCAGACGTGGTTCCTCCCGAACTTCTCCGTTCTGTTCGGCGCCGCGCTTCTGCCGTACTTCTGGTGGGTGACCGTCTTCGTGCTCTACACCACGCTCTGGCAGGACGTCTGGCACTGGAGCGTCATCTCCACCGCCATCCACATGTAAGCCCACTCCGTCAGCCATTCACCGACAGCATGCTCACGTCGCTACCATCGGCAGGATCCCTATCGGCGTCCTCGGGTTCGCGATGAGCTTCACCGGCTCGCTCTCGCGCGTCATCAGCCCGAAGTGGCTCATCCTGACCGGTGAGGGCCTGTGCATCATCGCGACCATCCTGCTCGCGTTCGCCGACGGCCCCTCGCGCTACTGGCCGCTCATCTTCCCCGCGTTTGTCCTCGGCTCAGCCGGTGCCATGCTCACCTACACGCACACGAAGTATGTCTTCCACGCTTCTCGATTCCAAAAACAGCGCACTTACAGCTTTCTCCTCTGCAGCATCGCGATCTTCCGCACTAGCCCCACGTCCATGGCCGGGACCGTCGGCGCGATCTTCAACGGCGCACTGCAGCTCGGCTCGGCCATCGGCATCTCCGCGGTCGGCTCGATCGAGACGAGCGTCGAGGCCACCCACGGTGGGCCGCAGTCGTACGCCGGACGCGCCGCGGCGTACTGGTTCCTGCTCGGGGTCGTCGGCGTCGAGTTCCTCGCGTTGCTCGTGTTCTACCGCAGCGGCAAGGAAGTCGTTGAGGATGAGAACGACACGGCGAGCATCAAGGGCGACGTGCTGGCGAAGGTCGACAGCGACGAGGAGATGAAGATCGGGGAGAAGCAGGTCGTCGAGGAGGTCGACTCGCGGAGGCCGAGCGTGGTCGTTTCCGACCCTGCATTCGAGCATACCGCGGTGCACGAGAAACCAGTCGACTCCCGCGCGGATCTGAATGTCTAGAGGGCTAGATGGTTATTTGTTTTCCCGGTGACATCTTGCTTTCGCACATATCCTTGGTTCTTGCGGACTCGCTTTCTCTTGGCTAGATAATGTTGACTGTTGACACGAGTAGAAAGAAATCTCGCCGCATCGCATTAATGCGCTCCATTTTATTAGATTAGAGCCTCCTGTATCCATAGTCATGGTTTCACGCAATGCACGATTTGATGAACTTCAATATTCGCTTTCACTTTACTGTCTGCGCAATCTACTGCGACCTTTCCGGCATACCCCTTAGTAGCCTGTGGTGGCCCGGAATCCACTAACTTGTGGAGCTACTCAGGTCGGCGCGGCGTCGAGGAGTTGTGGACACGCTCCAGCCTCGCAGCGCCGCATAACGCCGCAAATAGTACCAGGCCTAGGTATATATAGCAGCTGAGGAGACTCGAGGAGCTGCTGCGTACCACGACGTCACCGCACGGCATTCTAACCTCCCGGCGTTTACACGCCACATAAAAGCAGCGGGACCACCGTGGTGGAATGCAAACACAGAATACCCTATCCCCCACACCCCTAGGCTCAATTCACGCTGTAACAGTATGGGGTGCGTCCTCTTCATGCCATCGATGAATTCAACAACATTGACGAAACCTTCCGCAGCATCATCATATCTTGTATAGTAGGTACGGTGGTTCGGCACTCGAAGCGCGAGGTGGCTGGATGCTTACCGGGTTGGCAGGCGTCTTCGCGTGCATCGCGGAGGCAGTCATGACCGTCGTTGGCCTCGTCGTTGGCTGTCTAGAATGCGTCTTTGTCTGTGAGTCCTGTATGCCTCATAACACCGCCCTGCGAGGTATTGAAAGCAAACCGCCATAGCCATATTTGAAGCAGTCGCCGCCGTGATCGCATGTTTGACCTGCGGACTATGTTGCGCGTGAGTACCGTGCTCTACACTCTCTATGAAGGTTGCGCTGAGAGGATTTCTACAGGGCTGTAGTATGAGCACTGAGCAACGCTGCTACAGTTCCCGGAGCCCTGAATCCTTTCCACGACTCTTTACGCCAGCCGATCACGTACCTTTATGTCCCTATCCTACATACCTCAATAATCCGTTCTCTGTTGCATGACTTTTGTGACCCTGTCTCAAGGAGCCAAGTCGGTATACTCGAAATTAAGTGAGAATGAGCGCTCGATGACATGGCGTTTCAACATCCTGCACCCATATGGACACCGTCTGATGATGACAACATACCCAACCCTTTTGGGATCTCCGTTATTATTGCAACCTTTTATATCTAGCCTCACGCCGGCGGCAAGAACACTGCCCACAACACACAGCTGGCCGCGCCCCACACCACGCTCCAGCCGACCCACCACCGTCCCAAACGCGGGTGCTCGACCAGGAGCCACGCGGCGGCCCAGTACGTGAGAGGCATCGACGCCGCGGTACGGAGCACGATCTGCGTGTGCGACGCAAACAGTAGCAACGCGGAGAGGATCAGCGCGTGTATCGCGTGCGGGGCGATTGACTGCGGGAGGAATAGTGAAGGCTTTTGCCGGAGGGATGAGGAAGGGGAGGACGGGAAGGCGAATGTGAGTAGGTGTGGGATGAGGGCACTGCGGGTGTAGTGCAAGGTGAACACAAAAAGAAGGGCGAGCGGCGGCGCGCCAAGGAGGAAGTTGGGGAGCTGTTGGAGCGTCCAATACCGGAGGAAGCCGACGTTCCAGTATCGGGCCTGGACGTAGGTGTAGATTGACGGCGGGACGGAGTTGCACCATAGCGCTGGTGAGCCGGATCCTAAGCAGAATAGCGTGTATGCGTGATATTGGTAGTAGATGAATGGCGAAATGGCAACCGTGCATAGTACGGCTGCGTAGAGTACGCGGCTAGGGTGAATCTGCAACATGCATCGAAATGTCAGTCAGAGTACGTTCAGCAGGTAGATAACATACCGATCTGTGCTCAAACAATGGCTCAATTACGAGCCCCCATGCGACAAAACCGCACAGCAATATGCCATTCGACCGGAGGATAGAGGCGAGTGCAAAACAACACGTAGCTCGCAGCCACTGTCTTCTCGCGCAGTATAGCATGCCTAAAGCACAATCCAGGTCAGCGTGGTAAGACTATACATATTGCACATACGAAACAATTCACCGTGGTACGAGAGGAATGTGAAGAAGGTCTCAGTGTACCCTGCAAGGCGCAACGTCACGGGGCTGCTGGGCAGCAAGGACAAGAGAGACGCAAGCAGCGCGATCGACCGCGACCGGAAGTGAAGCAGGGTCAAGTCGTACATCGCAAGCACAGACCAGATAGACACAGCTGAAGCAAGCAGGCCTCCTAGCAGAACGTCTTCCCACTCAAGTGCGTTTTCTGCTGGCAGCAGCCCTACGAGGCGCGGAAGGCCCGCCACGCCACGCATTACCCAGGCCACTCCCGGTAGGAACGCCCATTCGTTCTCGTACACGTATCCATCCTTGGCGATTCGTGCGAAGTGGAAGGCGTCCCAACGTAGGACCGCGGATGCAAGGATATGCCGCAGAGAGAAATGTGGTGGGGTAGGCAGAAGGACCTGAGGGGATGTATCAAATAGTGGGAGTTGTGAGGCGGTGACCGTTAGCACCAGTGTGAGGAGAGTCGTGATCGAAGACAATGCGAGGAGGAGGCGTCGCTCATTTTGGATTGCTTCGGTCTCCGACCTGGAGATAGACCGGGAGGTCATTGACTCTCGGCACTGTGGGTCTGCTGCACCAGGGTCGGAGCTGTGCTGTGTGGCCCGGAGTTCCCTTTAGTTAATGGACGATGGGGCTGGTTGCAACACCGTTAGTACAGCATTTCCTCGACAAAATTGAGAAATGAGCAGCGTACCGCCAGCTTCTGCAAACGTTCGCCGGCGTTACTACAACGAACCAACCAGCAGTCATAAAACCTACGACAAGTTCTGCTTGAGGCAAGCTTGAGGAGCCTGACTGAGAGTGCAAGAGCGCTCATAGGCGCCGCCGGTACTTAACACAGGCCACCCACATCCTGCCAAGTATGCATCCGAGGAGTACGAAAAAAAAGCTCGGAGAGTTTTGATAACAACTTCGAGATCATCTAGGCCTCACTAAACAGTGAGGACCAATGCATTTCTTCGATGCACACCGTCTCCCTCTGCCTACCTAATTAACCGAGATTAACAGCCAAATTCCAGCCATTTCTGGAGCCCATGTGAATTACGTGTAATTCACCGGACGTAAATTACATATGCTAATTAGCCCGTGCTAAGCAGAAGCTTCAAATCCCCCGTGTCCTATTATTATTCGTCTGCGGCGTCGACCGGGGTTAGCCCTTACATGTCTCCACGCTTCCTTCATACTGCAAATTATGAGCCACGTAAACTAAGCATATGGTGAGAACAGGCAGATGACGTACCTGTACCCATCGATACACTCATACTCCTTGTCTGCACATTCGATTCGAAATGCTTCGCGGCTTGTGGGGTCACGAACGATACGATATGGTATCCACTCAAAGGAAACCGCACGGATCACCATTACACAGACGAATTGAACGGTCGGGCTGAGAGCGCACGAAAGCGCGGTAACCGCCTCTTCATGTTGTGGGGTAATGCCCTCGAGTCCTTCATAGTAGATTCCCGTCTCGTCAAGGTTTTCTGTTCGTCTCAAGTCGAAGTGCACCCGAAGCAGACGCAGCGTGGTCAGAGGGGTGAGAGCTTCCCCGAGCGCGGCCTGTTGTGTACGTTATTAGCACATGCAACCACAGAAAGCGGACGCACTTACCCAAAAAGCTACATCCTGCGTGCAACCATCCGTGCGATAACGGAATATTTGGAGGAACGCCAGCGTCGGGAACGCAGTTGCGATGTGCCGCATAAGCCCGATATCTTCCGAGGACGCTGCGAACTCGATGTCAAGGTGTCGGAGGCAGACAAGCGACGTCCCACATCGCCTCAGGAGACGCAACAGCTCGTCGGACGTCGGCAGAGTCAAACCCCAGCCATATTCGTGCATAATCTTGATCTCCCTCGCCCATGAATACGCCACAGCGTAGCGTCGAGGGAAACACCGTATTGTCAGCTCCTGAAGACTGTCCGGCAGGTGTGCGAACAGTTCCTCGTCCGGGTGAGGGTTCGAGACCGTCAGGACCTCCAACTTCGGCCACGGACATCCGCCCGTCCAGCCAGGGGGACATATGCGCTGCGGCCCTGATTCAGAAGAGTGTGCGAGCTCGAGCTTGAGGACACGCAGGTTTGGCATCCGCGTCAGGTTCTCGAGCAGGTACGCACGCAGGGAGCGTCGCGGTCCCCCGCGAAGGACAAGCTCGCGGAGACATGGCCAGTCCCTCCTCCGGAACGCTCCAAATGGCGCGGTTTCGATTGGCATCTCCACGACCTCGATGGTATGGTGGATTCGCTTGAACAGGCAGAGGAGTAGTTTTGCCTCCTCCGGCGTCTGAGAGTACTGTGTGTCGGTTCGGACAGGTCTGCGGAAGGATGTAAGAGAGGCGACAGGACCTGTGAGTCGAAGATGTTTGGGGATACTGCCATCGCATTCTGCCGGGAGGCATAACGATGGTCCGAACTCGACAGAAGAGATGTGGGGCGTAGAGAAAATAGCGTCGAGGACCCAGAAAGGCAAGCCGGTGTGTACAGTAATGTCTACAACGACGTTGCGTAGTCGTTTCATTTTGCTCAAGGCATCCAGAAAGAATTTATGATGAGGGTGTTTGTGAGAGGCGCGACGGGGCGGAGTTTTGTATGTTTTCCGTACAATAGGGTCGTAGTCGTAGTCGTAGTCATAGAGGAACCTCATAGATCTATGTAGGGGTGAGCGGATGGAAGCAGGCGTCGTTGTTGTGTACGCACCGCACATGTGACATAACACTCTCGGGTATATTGAAGTCCCTTGGTGTGATGACACTTGACCGGAGAAGAATCCGCGCGAATAGAACGGGCATACACAGGTGGCGCATTGAACGACACGTTGAAGCAAATGGGCGAAGAAAATAACGGGTACGGACAAACTCGACGATGAGATGGAGAACATCATAATTCAGCGACAGGAGGGTCTTTGACGACGTCGTCAACGTCGTGTTTGCGCTTTTCCTCTTCGTCTTCACTACGACTTCAAACTCGTCCTCACTTGAAGAAAGCTCGGTGAGAGATGATTCCTCGTCTGAGAGCATATTGCACGCTGTGGGACCTTGAGTGCGGTGAAGATGGTGATAGTAGATGTCCAAGCGCACCAGACCAGAGTGAGTATAAGTACGAGTCAATACGACTCGGTGTACAAGGCTTGTGCGTGGGAACCAGCAGGCTGCACCGCGCGCCACCAAGAGAACTTGAGGGTGAACGGCGATGCTTCGCACGCCCAGCCCGATTCCACCCATTGTGATATAACGATGGGAGGGAAACAGGGCTCCGATCCATGAGTATCATTCAATGCATTGCTCATATTTCTATATACTGGACTTGGTGGGCATGGAAATAGCCATAGTACTTAACGGTAACCCTTATGCCTCAACGGTAATATCTGGGAGGTCAACCGAAGATTGTAAAGACTTGTCAACCAACTTCTTCCTGAGACTCGGGACCTTTCACGTTTCTGCTAAGCGACATGTGAGATACCGAGGGATCCAGCCTGGGCTTGCCCACGAGAATCGGAAAAGGCTCACCTGCTGTCCACGGAGCTCGATCGTCGTCTTCACGGGAGTCGGGTTCCAGCTCCCGTTCGGATAGTCATCCCTGCGGAGACCCCGTACGTCAGTGTCAGTCCCGAGGCGCCGACGACGGTGTGCTCACCAGTTCAGCACGACGAGGCTGTAGCGCAACCAGTCGTTCGCGTTCGAACGCCCGGTTACGAATGCGGTGATGCGCAGCGCCCAGCTCTGGCTCCTGCCGACGCTCACTCCGATGTGCTTGCCGGAGGGGCCGCCTGCGTCGCGGGGGATTGTTGCCTTCGACGACTGTGCCATCGCGTAGACTGCGGGTATGTTAGAAAAAAGTAACGAACAAGGCGTCCGTCAGACGATGTTGTCAAAGAGAGTAAGGGGGAAGAACATACACTCCTGGTTCATGCTCCAGCTACCGTCACGGTTGACAGTGGCGACGGGGAGGCGAACAGCTGTTAGTGCCGGGAGCCCGGAGCGCGAGTTGTGTTCGATGGACCCAATGAAGCTGCGTGACGGGCGTCAGCACCTTCGCTTCTCGAATACCCTACCTCGCGGATGTGCTTACATGTTGTCCATGTACCACTGCAAATACGAGAGACCAAAAATCAGCCCGGGCAGGTTGCAGGCCAGACGAGACAGGACGCACCTTGAGATTGCTCCACCAATCGCTGCCATACACGCCCGAGCACTCGGTGAAGAGGATGTCCTTGTTCAGGTACGCGCTGTGAAACGCGTCCTGCTGCCACACAGCGCCGGAATAGCAGTGGAAGCCCACGCCAGCGAATGCGCTCGCGGCGTCGTTCATCTGCATGACACCCCGCATCAGCACCCAGCTGAAATCATACGAGAGAAGAAGCGCAGAGGGGACTCACGAGCTCTACGGGGTACGCTCCCGCATCGCTCCAGTTGTGTTCGTACCCGATGATCTTCACAGCGGCGAATCCGCCGTTGTCCATGAGCGAGCGCAGCGTCTTCGCGATCTGCGCTTCCTGTGCGGGGCTTTCTGCCGTGCCTGCAGTCCAACTTGTGACAACCTCTTCTACAACTGTCTTCATGTGGTCAAGGGGACGATTGTCAAGGTCCTGAGGGGTATATAGAGTATCATTGCTCGTGATGCCTGCCACCACAGGGCCGGGAGCAGGGTGTCTAAACGAATAAGTGTTGGGGCAGTGGTTTTGTGAATAGGTGGGTGAGATCCTGAATTCCGGCCTATAACTAGCGGCCACGAAATGTAAGTACTAGGGCTTACTCTGTATTATTGGGCGCACACTTCGGGCGGGCTACGCCCGCCCTCAATGTGCGCCCCCCTCTCGTATGGAAATTAAATGAACATTGCGGTTGTTGAGCTATACTGTAAACATTTGTCCGACAGTTGTGCATACGGCGGAAGTACTGACGGCTCGCCGCAAGTACTCAGGTCTGGATGATCACGCCACAGAGAACAAATAGACGTAAATGTCGGGAGTACCAGGAGATTGATTGATCAATCGCGGCCAAAAACCGGGTGCATCTGGATTCACGTGCACCACCAAACTCTCATTGTCAAGACCGATTCCCGGTGGAATCGGAACTTGGTGGTCATGACTCCGCCAGGTGCTGCCAGGACCCCCGATTATAGTAGGGGAACCTACATCTCGACCACCCGGATTTTGGTCAAAATGTCTGCGGTTTTTGGGCCATTTTTCGCTCGAAATGTCTGGAAAAAATCAAGGTTCGGCCCCCTTCGGGGGCCATTTGTCCGGAAAACAAATCCGGGTTGGTACCAGGCTATATATGTCCGGAAAATGCGATTTAGGTTCGCCTAGGGCGAAAGCTGCCCGGAAAATGCGCCCCAGTCACTGTACAGCATAAAAAAAATCCCCACTAACCACCATAGTACTCAACAGCGCTTTAGACGCACAAACCTGAGTCTAAATCCTGAAAATTCCGATCTTTGAAGCTTGAAGCTTGAAGCACAGTAAGTTCAAGTAGCATTACCGCGCGGGCGCTATTGATAATATGCCTCAAATATTCAATCTCCGATAGTGCCATCATAAGCGGCTTGCCAATATCAGCCCTTGTATAGCCTGAGTAAGCGATGCTAACCCAACTGTACAACATACTATGCAGTGAATAACAACCATTGATTGGGGCGCCTATGTGTTGGTAACCTGAGGAGACTAGGTACGCGGCTAATTTGTCCGGGTTTTGATGTAGGTACCCCCATCGCGGCCGCCATTTTGTCCGGCAATCTGAAGTGGGTTGGTACCCGATTTTGGCCTATTTTGTCTGGAAAAAATCTAGCATAGGGGGTCCTGGCGGACCCAATTTTGTCCGGATACTGATGTGAGATCGCCTACCATAATCGGGGGTCCTCTAGTACTGGTGTCAATTGAAATGAAGTCACCAATTGGCGTCTGCACCAATACTACAGGTCCAACTACCGGCAACCCGAGTTCCTATTTTGATCGACAGGCAAGCCCACGACTCGCTTTCATTAGGTTTTATCCTCTAATATGAACAAGGCTAAGCGAGAGCCCTCAGATACGCCGACGAATCTACTAGTTGTAGCACTTCCCCTCTCGGGGGCGCACTCGCGCCCCTAAGCTTACTCGAAGAACCCCATCCGGTCCTGGTAAGGCCTTAAGGTCCTCTCCGCGAGACGGTATTTTTAACTGATGCGTCTTATTATGTCAGCTTACCGTTGCGTATAGATAACTGAGAAGTAAAGGCTCGCCATTCCGGTTCGCCGTCGTCGTCGAGGACGCGAAATGTGGGTCGAATTCTAGATTGGATAGGCTGGATGTTTGTATATAAGACGCCCGTTGAGCTGCGCGCCTGCGACTCCTCCCAGCTACAACCTCTTGATAATCACTGGGCATATTTACAGTAATCCGGCTCGCGAGGACTTTTTCCCTGCAGGATATGTTGCCCCAACTCTGAGAGTTCAACGTTCAACGCTCACGGGTTCCGGTTTATGGGGGCGTCTAGTACTCACGCTGAGTCAGCACAGTCCTCCTTTAATATATTGATAGCACGGCGATCTCCAAGATCTCTCGAAATTGCATGGCACGTGACCTGTGGATTGTTTTATAGAGGTACGAGCGCGAGCGCGTTTCTTTTTCTCTTCCCCTTCACTCGAAACGCGCACAGCGAGCGAGCGAAGAGGAAGAGAGGCCTCGCACATCAAAACACGACATACACCCCAATTCATTTGCGGAATGGCTCTCTCGAACCCCGCTCAGACCACCAACGTCGTCCGCCCCGTCCTTGCGCGGTCTGCGAGCAACTATCCCGGGCATGACTCCCCTTCATCGCCCCTCGCGGCGACCTCGGTACAGGACGGAAACCACCTCGTGGATGCTGTCCTCGAGCTCGCGGATGGCACCGCCGTTCGAGGCATCAGCTTCGGCGCGGAGGGGAAGAGCGTCGCAGGAGAATGTGTCTTCCAGACCGGTATGACTTTTTTCATCCGTTTACAGCGTTTGTGGGATAGCGCATAGAGGGAATGCATCCTCATTGTACTTTGTAGGGATGGTCGGCTACACCGAGTCCCTCACCGACCCGTCGTACGAAGGCCAAATCCTCATCCTCACCTATCCTCTCATCGGCAACTACGGTGTGCCTCCCCGCCCAAAAGACGTCTCTGTCGACGACATCCCGCACGAGTTCGAGTCCTCGCGCATCCACATCGCTGCACTCGTAGTCGGCTCCTACTCTGAGGACTACAGCCATTTCCTCGCGGGCTCGTCCCTGGGCGAATGGCTCAAGGAGAGCGGTGTGCCCGCCATCTTCGGCGTCGACACACGCTCCCTCACGAAAAAGATCCGGGAGAAGGGATCGATGCTGGGAAAGATCCTGGCCCGCGCAAAGGATGCGCCCGCTGGCAGACGTGCCTCATTGCTCCCGACGTCTACCCCTGCTTCTCGCGCGCCGTCCCCGCCGGGTGCCCTGAAGACCGCGGCCTGGCGCGAAGACTATGTGGACCTGCCGTTCCACGATCCGAACGAGGAAAACTTGGTTGCCGTCGTCTCCACAAAGACCCCGCGTATCTACAAGCCGGTGGTCGCGCCGAAGCTGCACCCTTCGGGGACGCGCCCCCTGCGCGTGATAGCAGTCGACGTCGGCATGAAGTATAATCAAATCCGTTGCTTCACGCATCGCGGCGTGGAGCTGAAGGTAGTGCCGTGGGACTACGACTACCTCTCGAGCGAAGAGGAGCCGTACGACGGCCTGTTCGTCTCCAACGGCCCGGGTGACCCCACGATGGTCAAGCCTGCCATTGACCGCCTCGCACGTGCAATGGAGAAGACAGACCGGCCCATCTTCGGGATTTGTCTTGGTCACCAGCTGCTCGCGCTCGCGGCGGGCGCGCAGACGTCAAAGATGAAGTATGGTAATCGCGGGCACAACATTCCCTGCACGGACGCGCTCAGCGGCCGCTGCTACATCACCAGTCAAAACCACGGTTACCAGGTGGAGACCGCGTCGCTGCCCGAGAGCTGGAAAGAGCTTTTCCAGAACGCGAACGATGGCAGCAACGAGGGAATATATTGTGTCGACAAGCCCTTCTTCTCCGTCCAGTTCCACCCCGAGTCCACGCCTGGTCCGCGCGACACCGAGTTCTTGTTCGACGTGTTCATCCAGAACATACTCGACTGCGCGAAGACGGGCAGCGGGGTGCCGATCTCCATGCCCGGTGGGACGAAGGAGGAGAATGAGAAGCGGGTGCCGCGCGCGAATGTACAGAAGGTGCTCATCCTCGGCTCTGGCGGTCTGTCCATCGGTCAGGCAGGCGAGTTTGACTACTCGGGCTCGCAAGCGATCAAGGCGCTCAAGCAGGAGGGCATCTACACCATTCTCGTCAACCCCAACATTGCGACCATCGCGACGTCGCGCGGGCTCGCGGACAAAGTCTACTTCCTCCCCGTCACCCCCGAGTTCGTGCGCAAGATCATCAAGTACGAGAAGCCGGACGGCATCTACGTGACGTTTGGCGGGCAGACGGCCCTCAACGTCGGGATCAAGCTCAAGGACGAGTTCGAGAGCCTCGGGTGCAAGGTGCTCGGCACGCCTATCGACACGATCATCATGACTGAAGATCGCCAAATGTTCGCGAGCGCGATGGAGGAGATCGGCGAGCGGTGCGCGCAATCGAGCACGGCCACCACAAGCGAGGAGGCCGTAGTCGCAGCGAACGCGATCGGGTACCCCGTCATTGTTCGCGCGGCGTATGCGCTCGGAGGTCTTGGCTCGGGCTTCGCGCAGAACGAGCAACAGCTGCAGGCACTGTGCAGTAAGGCTTTCGCGACGAGCCCGCAGGTGCTCGTTGAGAAGAGCATGAAGGGATGGAAGGAGATCGAGTATGAAGTCGTGCGCGACTGCCGCGATAATTGTATCACGGTCTGTAACATGGAGGTGCGCAGCCCGTCCATTGACCATACTCGTGCGATACTCAAGGATATTGACAGAACTTCGACCCTCTTGGTATCCACACCGGAGACTCGATCGTCGTCGCACCGTCGCAGACGCTCTCCGACAGCGACTACAACATGCTCCGCACGACCGCGATCAACGTCATCCGTCATCTCGGAGTCGTGGGCGAGTGCAACATCCAGTACGCGCTCAACCCGACGTCCAAAGAGTACTGCATTATCGAGGCACGTTGCGCGCAGTCGAATTCATGCATCTCGTACTAAATATTTCTAGGTCAACGCGCGTTTGTCGCGTTCCTCCGCGCTCGCGTCCAAGGCGACCGGGTACCCGCTCGCGTTCATCGCAGCGAAGCTCGGGCTCGGGATTCCGCTGAACGAGATCAAGAACTCGGTGACGAAGGTCACATCCGCGTGTTTCGAGCCAAGCTTGGATTACGTTGTGGTGAAAATCCCGCGCTGGGACCTCAAGAAGTTCAGCCGCGTGAGCCGGCTGCTTAGCAGCAGCATGAAGAGCGTGGGCGAGGTCATGAGCATCGGACGTTCGTTCCAGGAGACGATTCAGAAGGCGATTCGGGCGATCGATGACCAGTTCTTGGGCTTTGCCAAGGTGCGTTTTCCGCGCTTACAGCAGCATCTGTATAGCGATGTTGACGGAACCATTGCAGAATGACTATGTCGAGGATATTGATGAGGAGCTCATGAACCCGACGGACAAGCGCATCTTCGCGATCAACACTGCTTTCCACCGGGGCTACAGCGTCGACAAGATCTGGCAAATGACGAACATCGACAAGTGGTTCCTCACGAAGCTAGAGTCTATCTTCAAGATGGAGCAACGCCTTTCGTGAGTACTGCTACCTCCTTACGATTATCAAGTTACCAACGTCCCATCTAGCGGAAGCAACATCACAGTCGTCGGCGATGAGCTTCTTCGCAAAGCGAAGCAGCTTGGTTTCTCTGACCGGCTGATCGCGACATGCATGGGTTCGACGGAGCTCGCTGTCCGTCGCCTGCGCCAAGAGATTGGTGTGGCCCCTTTCGTCAAGCAGATCGACACCGTCGCCGCCGAGTTCCCCGCGTTCACCAACTATCTCTACACGACCTACAACGCAGTCGAGCACGACGTCACCTTCGACGACTGCGGTGTCATCGTTCTGGGCTCGGGTGTATACCGTATTGGATCCTCGGTAGAGTTCGACTGGTGTGCGGTCCGCGCTATTCGGACGCTGCGCGAGAGCGGCCTGTCCACGGTCATGATCAACTACAACCCGGAGACCGTCAGTACCGACTATGACGAGGCCGACCGCCTCTACTTCGAGAACATCTGTCTCGAGACAGTGCTCGACATTTACGATGCCGAACGGTCCCGCGGCGTTATCATCTCCATGGGCGGGCAAACCCCGAACAACATCGCGCTTCCGCTCTACCGCCAGAACGTTAAAATCTACGGGACGTCACCCGAGATGATTGACACTGCGGAGAACCGATTCAAGTTCTCGCGTCTTCTGGACGAGATTGGCGTCGACCAGCCGCTCTGGAAAGAGCTGTCAAGCTTCAACGAGGCGCACGCGTTCTGCGAGAAGGTCGGCTACCCGGTGCTCGTGCGCCCCTCATACGTCCTTTCCGGCGCGGCCATGAACGTCGTGTTCAGCGAGAACGACCTTAACAGCTACCTCTCGCAAGCGACGGCGGTCTCACGCGAGCACCCGGTCGTGATCACGAAGTACATCGAGGGCGCGAAGGAGATCGAGATGGACGCAGTGGCGAAGGACGGCAAGATGGTCATGCACTACATCTCGGAGCACGTCGAGAACGCGGGCGTGCACTCCGGCGACGCGACGCTCATCCACCCGCCGCAGGACCTCGACCCGGAGACGGTGCGGCGCATCGAGGACGCGACGGCGAAGATCGGGAACGCGCTGAACGTGACCGGGCCGTACAATATCCAGTTCATCGCGAAGAACAACGAGATCAAGGTGATCGAGTGCAACTTGCGCGCGGCGCGCTCGTTCCCGTTCGTGTCGAAGGTCACCGGGATCGACGCGATCGAGCTGGCGACGAAGGTCATGCTCAACCTGCCTATCGAGCCGTACCCGCACGTCCCGCTCCCTCCGGACTACGTCGGTGTCAAGGTTGCGCAGTTCAGCTTCAGCAGGCTGTCCGGTGCGGACCCCGTCCTGGGTGTTGAGATGGCGTCGACCGGCGAGGTAGCCTGCTTCGGCAAGGACAAGTACGAGGCGTACGTCAAGGCGC
This sequence comes from Lenzites betulinus, assembly GCA_022264855.1. NCBI lineage: Eukaryota > Fungi > Basidiomycota > Agaricomycetes > Polyporales > Polyporaceae > Lenzites > Lenzites betulinus. The sequence continues at coordinate 116,401 of JABYQU010000042.1, read as the reverse complement.
TGATCTCGACGGGTATCGAGCTCCCGAAGAAGAACATTCTGTTCTCCATTGGTGGTTACAAGGAGAAGCTCGAAATCTTGCCCTCCGTGCAGCGCCTTCGCGCAGCAGGGTACAGCATCTTCGGTACATCGGGAACAGCTGACTTCTTCACTGAGCATGGTGTTCCTTGCAAGGTTCGTCCTCACATGCGACCTATGTTGCAAGTGCTGACTGTGGAATTGTAGTACCTCGAAATCCTCGCCGAGGATAGCGACCAGAAGTCCGAGTACTCACTGACCCAGCATCTTGCGAACAACCTCATCGACATGTACATCAACCTTCCGTCAAAGAACCACTACCGTCGTCCTGCCAGCTATGCCAGCAAGGGCTACCGTACTCGTCGTATGGCCGTCGACTTTGCCGTGCCGCTCATCACAAACGTCAAGATCGCGAAGATCCTCTTCGAGGCCCTCGTCCGGAAGTTGCCCCTGGACGTGTCCCCAGTAGATTTCAAGACCTCTCATGAGACCCATATCTTCCCCGGTCTTGTGAACATCGCGTCCTACATACCCGATCTCTCCTTTGCCGGAGAGGACATCGTGGAGGCGACGAGGGCTTCTCTTGGCGGCGGTTTCGTGACTGCGCTGATCCTCCCTGTGGGCATCAACAGCAAGTTGACCGACCGCGCCTCTCTGGACAAAGCAGCAAGCAACATCGCAGGCCGTGCGTACTCCAACTATGCACTGAGCATCACCGCGTCTACCTCGAACGTCAAATCATTCGACGAAGAGCTCGAAGCCGACGTCAAGTCACTCTTCGTTCCCTTCCGTTACCGCGACCCAGACACCCAGATCACTGCCACTGCGGCGCACTTTGCGTCGTGGCCGACGGATAAGCCCATCGTGACCGACGCACGCGGCGCAAACCTCGCCCCCATTCTGCTTCTGGCGGACCTCCACAACAGCACGCTCCACGTTACCAATGTCCAGACGAAGGAAGACATGCTCTTCATTTCCCTCAGCAAGGCCAAGCAGCTGAAGGTTACGTGCGACGTCACCGTATATGCCCTGTTCTTCACAAAGGAGCAGTTCCCCGGCGTCACTTGTTTGCCTACGGCTGAGGATCAGCAGTACCTCTGGGATAACCTCGACGCAATCGACGTCTTCTCTGTGGGACGCGTTCCCTACGAGCTTGCCACCCAGCTCGGGAAGGAGGCTTCAGCCGCGTCTGGCATTGAAGAGACCCTGCCGCTCCTCCTCGATGCAGTGGCTTCAGGACGCCTGACCTTGGATGACGTTCGTCGCCGACTCCACGACAACCCTCTGAGGATCTTCGAACTTCCGGAGCAAACCCACACGAACGTAGAGATTGTCGTTGGCCGCAAGTCCCTTTTCCGCAAAACGAAGCCCTTCTGGTCTCCGTTGGAGGGTACCGTGGTCAATGGCGCCGTTCACCGAGTGCAGATCCACAGCCAGACTGCTTTCCTTGACGGCGAGCTCTCTGGCGCTCCGCTCGGCAAGGATTTGTCTAGCACCACTTTGAGTCATCCTCCAGCTGAAAGGCGGTTGTCAGTCTCTGGCCCTCGTCCGGACGTCCCGGGTCTTACTTCGAAGGTCCCCGTTGACGCGCCCTCATACGCACCCCTCCCACCTACCACCACTGCAACCTCTACGGCTCTCGCGCCCATCCAGGGGCCCATCTCCAGTGCCCAGATCTTCACCCATCTTCTTCCCCATCCCGCCTTCAACCGCCGCCACATCCTCTCCGTCAAGCAATTCAGCCACCGCGACGTACACGACCTCTTCACGCTCGCGCACGAGATGCAGCTCCAGGTGGAGCGGAACGGCACGCTCGACATCCTCAAGGGCAAGGTGCTCGCGACGCTGTTCTATGAGCCGTCGACGCGCACGTCCTCGTCGTTCGACGCCGCGATGAAGCGGTGCGGCGGAGAGGTCGTCAACATCAATGCGGACTTCTCCTCAGTGCAGAAGGGCGAGACGCTGCCGGACACGATCAGGACGCTCGGCTGTTACGCGGACGCGATCGTCATTCGGCACCCGGAGGTGGGCAGCTCACAGCTGGCTGCGAAGTACTCGCCCGTGCCCATTCTCAATGCCGGTGACGGTATCGGGGAGCACCCGTCGCAGGTGAGTCCGTTCACGATGTGTAGCTCGCATTGAGGCTAATATGCGCGCGAAAGGCGCTGCTCGACGTGTACACGATCCGTTCTGAACTGGGCACGGTCAACGGGCGGACGATCACCATGCTCGGCGACCTCAAGAACGGGCGCACAGTGCACAGCCTCGTCACGCTGCTCTCGCTGTACTCCGTACGCCTGAACTTCGTGTCCCCGCCCTCGCTCACGATGCCCGCGAGCGTCGTGTCCGCGGCGCGCAAGGCCGGGATTCCCGTGCACCAGTACGAGTCGCTCGAGGAGGTCCTCGGGGAGACCGACGTGCTGTATGTGACGCGGATGCAGAAGGAGCGGTTCCGGGACGAGGCCGAGTACCTCGCAGTGAAGGACTCGTACCGTGTCGACCACGCGCTGCTCTCGCGCGCGAAGGAGGAGATGATCGTCATGCACCCGCTCCCGCGCGTCAACGGTACGTTCACTGCGCTGTACCCGTGGTGGTTGTTTACTGATTTCTGGGGTTTGAGCAGAGATCGACCCGGATGTGGACTTCGACTCGCGGCGCGCTGTGTACTTCCGGCAGATGCGTTACGGGCTCTTCGTACGTCGCTCCCGTTGTGCTCGCGATACGTTTTACTGATCGGTATGGTATCCTCATAGGTCCGCATGGCGCTCCTGGCGAGTGTAATGGGCTGAAAAAGTACATAGAAGGAGAACGAGGGGAAGGAAAAGTACACATATACATCATCTTGGACTCGTGCGCCGGTATCTCATCCGAACACTAAACCATTTGCATGCTTGAAGACAGAAGTTGTAGACATCCAACATATGTATATACGTAGACGTAAACGTCGAGTAGAGAAGAGGAGTTGCAGATCAAAATGTATCATTGGTTTTCTTGTTGTCATCTTCTTGGTCTTCATTCCGAGTTGTTGCGTTTGTGCATAGGAGCTTATATAGACGGTTTTAAGCAGTCAACATGAGGTATAGGTATACGCACCGCACGAACCATTCACGCGTCTCGCAACAGCAACGAGTGCGTTGGCGCGAGTGCGAGGACGTATAACGTCATTCAATTGTGTCATACTATTAAATGTCCCCCGAGTCTGCGCACCCACCGAGTCGGAATGGGTAGCTTCATCTCCCGGTGGAGAAGCACGACGGCCAAACACATGAGCAGACGAGCTTCTCTGCCGTCCCTCGAGCCTATACCACCTTTAGCCGCAGTCGTCAAGGGGCGCGGGGTTCGTAACTTCTTCCATACGTTCCAACGACCGTCCCTATGCGAACTCGAAGCTTCTGCCCCCAGCTGACCGCCATAAGCACGCTGCTGCTACGTGACCGTCGCCGCGCCCGCAGTCGCCCGCACACACGCCTCGCAACGGCGAAGACACCTCGCGGGACGGTGCACGGCCCACCAGCCTGAATGCGGCGTGCCACTCTCGCGACCGTCCAGCGAGATTCAGGCACACACGCACGGTCGCGCACGCTAAGCCAAATAAACCCGTCTGAGCACAGACCCGGGGCGTGCCTTGCCCGATCAGCTAGCTGTCTGCAGCCCCATCGTCGATAGGCTGTTGGTGGCGCGGCCTGCTTCCGATAGTCCACTCGCTGTTCGACGGGCGACCGGTCACCGTGCCCAGCGAGCGTGTGCGGTCGCCGGCGGGTGGGCGCCTGAGGCCTGGGAGGTTGTTGCCGCGACGGATGGGTTGCGCGCCGTCCGTCGGAGTTGGTGTTCTGAATCTGTGTTACAGCTAGGATGGGGGCGCTGGCTGGCTGGCTTCTGGGCGCATCGAAAGGTGGGTCGGGGTTGGGGGGCGCCGGGGAGGTGCCCGCGCGCGCCCTGGGGAACATCTCTGCATCAACGCTAGAAGTGTGGTGGATCTTCTCAGGCTCAATTCTTCGCGTGCTTTTCGCGGATGGCATGACATGGCGCCGGTATGAGGGGGCGAGGTCTGTCGAGGTTCGTTGTCGGCGTGTATACATAGGATAGATTCTTTAGATAGTTCTCGACGGTTGATTGCTTGGCTAATATAACTCGCTGGAGGACATACGTTGTGAGCATTCGCATGGCCGGGGTGGTTCTCGCGCTGGAGGTGTACGATCGTTACGGACGCGCGCATCAGAAGCGCAAGGGCGCGAAGAATCCTGGGCAGGTCACCCACACCTCCGCCACATGCACCAGCGGCTTCTACTTCGGGTGGAAAAACATGAAGGGTGAACCGTGGACTCAGAAGGTGCCCTGTACGCCAGGGAAATATATACGTTCGCAGGATCTGACGGAAGGAAATGACGGTACCTGCTCGTGTGACGGGGCGCGCCCACGCTCGAATTCGCTCGCTGCACACTCGAATTCAAAATGCTACAAGGTCCAACAGGTGGAGTTCGGCTATGTGGTGGGTGAAGAGGTGCGCGGAGGAGGTCAGAAACGGTGGCAAATGGCGAGTGCGGCGGCCAGCGTTGCAGCCAGGGACGGGGCCAACGAGCGCAGCCACCGGAAGTCGGTACCACGATTGCGATCTCGGTGTCGATCCAACCCGACCGATCGCATGGGACACCGACATGTCTGCTACGGGTGGAACGCGACGTTGTTGGGCATAGTATTCGCGGGATATCCACTGGGCAGCCTTGCGCAGTATGCAAGTGGAGGCAAGTAGCACGAGGAGACGGGGGGAAGCGGAGGAGAGACGCGGCGGAGAGGACGGGACGCGGTGGCTGTGCACCCGAACACATGGAAAAAAGACTAAGCTGGTTATCTAACCCGCGGGTAATTCGATAATCGCCCGTGTGGATCTCGGCAACCGCTCTATCGTCCAGGTTCCGAATCCGATAAAATGTGTGGACCTCTTTCCTCCCGACCCCCATCCTCTCGTCGCCCTTTTGCACCATGGTTGCCTTCACGGACAGACTCAACGCCGTGGTATGTCCACTTCCTCCCCTTCACACTTGCATATGCTAAGCGCCCTCAGGTCGCGGACTCTTTCGTGGGGAGGTACTTCCGCTTGGAAGGTTCCGGTCACCCGAAGGAACGTGAAGGTTCTCGGTTCTTGGTGCGTACGGTCTTCTCGCACCTCCTACTTGTCCTCACACCACACCCAGACCGAGATCCGTGCAGGCTTGACAACATGGGTGAGTCCACACGCCTACGTGGGTGCGATGAAAAACTCACCGCTCTCAACTTTTACAGGCGGCTATGGCGTACATTGTCAGTACACGATCCTCGGCAAAGCCTCCTGTGTGCATCCCATCTCACTCCCCCCATAGATTTCGGTCAACGCCGCCATCCTGAAAGACTCAGGAGGAACTTGTGAATGTGCAACAAACGACGGCTGTGCCGCAGATCCCACATACCTTGCCTGTGTCAGCGATGTGCAGCGCGACCTCATCACTACCTCCGCCGCTATCTCTGCGCTCTCGTCATTCCTTATGGGTCTCTTCGCGAACCTCCCCGTTGGGATGGCCCCGGGTTTGGGCCTCAACGCATATGTGAGTTCGACTTCCTTTGGTTTGCGATAAGGAGGAGGCCCTGCGCCGCTGCACAAGGTGGGAACGCCACCGGCCAGCGGCAATCAGAGGTGTCTGGCGGCTGCTTGGTAACATGGGCAGCACAGTCGCTATAGTCCTGCAGATCTGGCCTGTTGACCCTGACTCAGGTCAAAGCTTGACTCAGGGCAAGGGTCAGAGCGTCACCTTCAAATCCACACCTTGACAATTCATGCTGCCCATCTGTGGCGTCAGCGCTCTGGCAGTCAGACGACCTATCGCATGATTAGAATCTAGTTCACGGAATACCAATCGCAACCCCAGGAACGTACTAACGTTCGCCATGTTCGCAGTTCACCTACTCCGTCGTCGGTTTCCACGGCACTGGCTTCATTTCGTATCGGGAAGCTCTTGCCGCGGTGTTCATGGAGGGATGGATCTTTTTGATCCTGTCTCTCCTCGGTCTCCGTCAATGGCTCGCCCGCTCCATGCCCCAGTCGCTTGTCATGGCCGTCGGCGCCGGTATCGGTCTCTTCATTGCCTTCGTCGGTCTCTGTAAGCCTCAAATTATTTTCCCCGCGCAGTTCACCGTTTTGACCCTTCTATGCAGCCTCCGGCGGCTTGAGCGTCATTGGTGGTGACACCACAAACTTCGTCGGTCTCGGCGGTTGTCTCCCGGAAGGTGAGAGGCTTGTTCTATAGGCATATGTCTTGTGTCTAACATTTTGTTGCAGACTACCTCAGCGCCGACCTTCCCAACTACTGTGGCACCAAGGTCTTGCGTAGCCCCACAATGTGGCTTGGTATCTTCCTCGGCGGGTATGTGTCAAACTGCGTCGCAAGTATGCAGCTGCTGACCCATAATACGACCGCAGTGTCTTGACGGTGTTCCTGATGCTGTACCGCGTGCGCGGTGCTATCCTCATCGGCATCTTCCTCACCTCCATCATCTCGTGGCCTCGCACCACGCCCGTCACCTACTTCCCCCATACGGATGCTGGTGACGCTATGTTCGACTTCTTCAAGCAAGTTGTCACCTTCTGGCCGCTGAAGCGCATCGGCAATGCTCTCGACGTAAGTTCTCGAAAAGGCCACCAACGTAACATGTCCCTTACATCTGCTTCGATCCCAGTACAACTACGGCAACGGCAAGGTCTGGTACGCGCTGGTCACCTTCCTGTACGTCGATATCCTCGACACCACCGGTACCCTGTACTCGATGGCCAAGTTCGCCGGTCTCCGCGACCCCGTCACGCTCGACTTCGAGGGCTCGACCGTCGCGTACTGCGTTGATGCGTTCTGTATCTCCATGGGTGCCCTCATGGGTACATCCCCCGTCACGGCGTTCGTCGAGTCCGCGACCGGTATCTCAGAAGGAGGCAAGACCGGTATCACTGCGATGGTCACAGGTATCATGTTCTTCATCTCCGTGTTCTTCGCGCCGATCTTCGCCTCGATCCCGCCATGGGCGACTGGTGGTGCGCTGGTCATCGTCGGTTCGCTGATGATCCGCAAGTACGTATTTTTTAATCTTCCTGCGCTTTGAAAAACTGTACTGACAACGCCTTCAGCGTGCGCGAGATCAACTGGGACTACGTCGGCGACGCTGTCCCCGCGTTCCTCACGATCATCATCATCCCGCTCTCGTACAACATCGCGTACGGCGTCATCGCGGGCATCATCTCGTACACGCTCCTCAATGGCACGACGTGGCTGCTCATCCGCATCTCGCCGCGCTTCACGCCGCCCAGCTACGAGGTCGCGGAGACCTGGGTGATCCCCCCCGGCGGGATCGCGCCCGGCTGGATGAAGTACCTCGCGGGCCGCCGCGGCTCCAAGGGTCCCTCGACGGACGTGCCCCTGCAGCCGCGCCGCTCAGCGTCGATCGACGAGCAGAGCCATACGAAGGCGAGCATGGCCGAGTACGACGCGCGCACGCAGAGCCGGTGATCGTGCCCCGTCTGCCCCTTCCCCCTTCCCTCTCCTGGAACCTGCCCTTCGCCCTTATTGCGCGTCCTTTCCGCATGCATACCTGCTTCGCTTCGCACGCCGTGCACACTAATCTTCGTACATAGTCTTGGATCACACACACACTTACACACAGTGCGTTTTATATAGAGGGAGGTGTACGCTTGCCGGGCGGTACATGTTGGGGTTTGCTTGGGTGGCGTGTCGTTGTTGTGCTGTGGGTTCTTGAAAAGCATTGTATTATCCGTACCGCGTCTCCTGTTGTGTTCGTGTCCTATGAACGTCCGTTCCTTTTTGCCCCTCTCTTTAACGTGTGGGTGTGTTGAGATAGTGAAGCGTGATTGTGAATGTTGAGTGCCAGCATTCACTACTAGTGTTGTCCAAGCACAGCTCTGGACGCAGGCGGTGGGGAGGTGCTGGATGGGACACTGTTCGTGCGCGTTGCGGGGCTGACGGCGGTGCGAATTGGGTGGGCGCGTTCGATGTTGGACCGGATCGCGCGGAGTGGGACCGGATGGGGTTCTTCGAGTAAGCTTAGGGGCGCGAGTGCGCCCCCGAGAGGGGAAGTACTACAACTAGTAGATTCGTAGGCGTATCTGAGGGCTCTCGCTTAGCCTTGTTCATATTAGAGGATCAAACCCAATGAAAGCCGAAACTTGTCGTGGGCTTGCCTGTCGATCAAAATAGGAACTCGGGTTGCCGGTAGTTGGACCTGTAGTATTGGTGTAGATGCTTGGTGACTTTATTTCAATTGACACCAGTACTAGTGGCAGCACCTGGCGGAGTCATGACCACCAAGTTCTCTCTTACCCCCACCTAAGTTGTACACCGAGTCATATTGACTCGTACTTAACTTATACTCAGTACTCTGGAAGTTGGATCAGTGCTATTAGTACGTCCGCGGTCTGGTGCGCTTGAACCTCTACCATCACCATCTTCACCGCACTCAAGGTCCCACAGCGTGCAATATGCTCTCAGACGAGGAATCATCTCTCACCGAGCTTTCTTCAAGTGAGGACGAGTTTGAAGTCGTAGTGAAGACGAAGAGGAAAAGCGCAAACACGACGTTGACGACGTCAAAGACCCTCCTGTCGCTGAATTATGATGTTCTCCTTCTCATCTTCGAGTTTGTCCGTACCCGTTATTTTCTTCGCCCACTTGCTTCAACGTGTCGTTTGCTGCGACAACTGTCTATGCCCGTTCTCTTCGCGCGGATTCTTCTCCGGTCAAGTGTCATCACCCCAAAGGACTTCATACCCGAGAGTGTTAGGTCATATGTTCGGTGCGCACGTATCAGTGACACCTGCTTCCATCCGCTGACCCCTACATAGATCTATGAGATTCTTCTGTGACTACGACTACAACTACCCTACTGTGTGGAAAACGTACAAAACTCCGTCCCGTCGCGCCTCTCACAAATACCCTAATCATGAATTCCTCACGGATGCGTTGAGCAAAATGACACGACTGCGCAATGTCGTTGTAGACCCTTCTGTAGACACCGGCTTGCCTTTCTGGGTCCTCGACGCTATTTTCTCTACGCCCCACATCTCTTCTGTCGAGTTCGGACCATCGTTATGCCTCCCGGCGGAATTCGATGGCAGTATCCCCAAACATCTTCGACTCACAGGTCCTGTCGCCTCTCTTACATCCTTCCGCAGACCTGTCCGGACCGACACACAGTACTCTCAGACGCCGGAGGAGGCAAAACTACTCCTCTGCCTGTTCAAGCGAATCCACCATACCATCGAGGTCGTGGAGATGCCAATCGAAACCGCGCCATTTGGAGCGTTCCGGAGGAGGGACTGGCCATGTTTCCGCGAGCTTGTCCTTCGCGGGGGACCGCGACGCTCCCTGCGTGCGTACCTGCTCGAGAACCTGACGCGGATGCCAAACCTGCGTGTCCTCAAGCTCGAGCTCGCACACTCTTCTGAATCAGGGCCGCAGCGCATATGTCCCCCTGGCTGGACGGGCGGATGTCCGTGGCCGAAGTTGGAGGTCCTGACGGTCTCGAACCCTCACCCGGACGAGGAACTGTTCGCACACCTGCCGGACAGTCTTCAGGAGCTGACAATACGGTGTTTCCCTCGACGCTACGCTGTGGCGTATTCATGGGCGAGGGAGATCAAGATTATGCACGAATATGGCTGGGGTTTGACTCTGCCGACGTCCGACGAGCTGTTGCGTCTCCTGAGGCGATGTGGGACGTCGCTTGTTCGCCTTCGACGCCTTGACATCGAGTTCGCAGCGTCCTCGGAAGATATCGGGCTTATGCGGCACATCGCAACTGCGTTCCCGACGTTGGCGTTCCTCCAAATATTCCGCTATCGCACGAATGGTTGCGCGCAGGATGTAGCTTTTTGGGTAAGTGCGTCCGCTTTCTGTGGTCGCATGTGCTAATAAGGCGCACAACAGTCCGCGCTCGGGCAAGCTCTCGCCCCCCTGACCACGCTGCGTCTGCTTCGGGTGCACTTCGACTTGAGACGAACAGAAAACCTTGACGAGACGGGAATCTACCATGAGGGACTCGTGGGCATTACCTCACAGCACAAAGAGGCGGTTACCGCGCTCTCGTGCGCTCTCAGCCCGACCGTCCAATTCGTCTGTGTAATGGTGATCCGTGACGTTTCCTTTGAGTGGATACCGTATCGTATCGTTCGTGACCCCACAAGCCGCGAAGCATTTCGAATCGAATGTGCAGACAAGGAGTATGAGTGTATCGATGGGTACAGGTACTTCATCTGCCTGTTCTCACCATATGCTTAGTTTATGTGGCTCATAATTTGCAGTATGAAGGAAGCGTGGAGACATGTAAGGAACACCCCTGGACGCCGCAGAACAGTAGTGGTGATTGAATCTTTGGAGTAGGACAGATATTTGTATCACAGTATCGATACACGCGAAAACTAGTAACTCACTCACAAGAACATTGGTTATAGCAGGCAGAGGACAGTCGCTTGAGTATACAAATTACTCGCGCCTTTGAAATGGGAACATACACAGCCGTCCATTGATACAAGGCAGAAGAGACGGATGTGCGGGTGATACACGACCATGGCCAACGGAGATGGGGAGATGGGGGAACGTGAGTTTAGTCGCTCCTCTGCTCGACCATCGCGTCCAGGAGCGCCCTGGCCTTCGCCGAGCGAGGCGTGATTTCGCACTCATACGGAAGCGGGTGAATGACTGCGCCCGAGGTGTACTCGGTGGAGGGCTCAATCGGCTTGCCGTCCGCGCCTACGTGCTTCGTGATTCTGAAGACCGCGAGAGACATCGCGACAGTCAGCCACACGGATATGTCTGCGAGCTGTAGCCCGGGACAGATGCTGTGCAAGAAAGAGAAAGAAGGTCAGTATGGCACGCGGAGGACGGGAGGGCACGTTTACGCACCGACGGCCGTATCCGAAGACGACGCTGCGCGGGTCGGCCTGGGGCTCCTTGCCGGGCGTGGATATGAAGCGTTCGGGGTTGAAGGACATCGGGTCAGGGTAGGTCTGCGGGTCGTGGAGGATCTGCCTGTCAGAGGGCGAGGAAGGGTTGGTGCGAGCGCGGGAGCGGACTGAGGCGGAGCGCGTACCACAAATTCGCTATGACGGTGGTGCCCTTGGGAATGAAGTAGCCCTCGTAGAAATCGTCTTCGGTCGAGCGATGAGCGGCGCCTGACGAGAAGCAGGGTCAGCAAGGGCTGGATAGCAGCCGCCCTAAAGGCGGCGGCTTGAGCGCACCGAGGGGGGCGACGTTATTCCAACGGAGAACTTCCAAGAAGATGGCTTGTATGTAAGGCAAGCTATCACGGTCGTCAAAGGTAGGCAGGCGGTCCGTGCCCACAACAGCCTCAATCTCGGCTTGTGCTTTCCTCTGAACTTCGGGGTACAGCGTCATACAGAGGAAGAATGTGTTGATCGTGGACACAGTCTGTACGCCCGTGATCAGTGTGTGTTCCCCCAGGCGGCTGTATGAGGCCCGACTGACCGTGTCAGCGCCCCCGCCGTACATCGACATTGCTACGTTTTTGACGAGCTCTTCGCGCTCGGGGGAAATGCCGCTTGCCAAGTTGCTCGAGGTAAAGTTCGGGATATCCGTGCCTGCGGCCTAGGGAAAGTGCGTGTCAGAATGTTACATCCTGATGTCCTAAGAGTCGGGTGCATACCATGCGCTGTTTGACGAAGTCAAAGGGCTTGTCGCAAATCTCGTCAAGCGTCTTGCGCCACTCAATGGCAATCTTCTTGAAACCGGCGCCAGGGACCCATGCAGGGACATGGACAACTGTGAGCACATGAGCGGCGCGCGTGCTGATGACCTGGGGTAGGCCCACGCACGAGCAGGAAACATGTTGGCGAGGAACGTGGTGGGCATCGTGCACTGGGCGAACTGCTCCATCGCCTTGTTCACGAGCGCCACCAAAGGGTCATCTTCGGGCTGTACTTCGTACCCGTAGGTCATCATGAGCATGATCGCAGCAGCGGTCCTGGTGTACCGCGAGACATTATCTTCGTTATGTGGAAGGGACACTCGAACACAGCAGTGCGAACTTACCACTTTACGTGCTTGACGCGACCGGAGGGGTCCTTGAACAGCCTGACGAGCAGGGTCCGAATCTTCTCCTCCACGAGGGGTTGGAAGCGTTCCATGTGCTTCTTGCTCCCGATGAGCTGGGAGGCGAGGCGGCGGTATTCGCGGAAGGTATTGCCATAAGGAGTCAGGACGAGGGCCCGTTTCCAGCCCACGAGCTCGCCGCCCATTGGAACACGAGGGCGGCATGAATAGATCGCGCTCTTCTTCTCGAGCAACTCGATCGCTCGTTTGTTCGAGTTGAGAATGACGTAAACCTCGCCAAGGACGGCGATGGACATAACGTCCCCTGCGCATGATAGTACCACGCCAGGCGTCAGAAGTACTGGATACTAGTACCTCGACTGGACCAGGGAAGCTCACCCCACTGTTGACCCCACTTGCCGAAGGTCCGATACTCGTGCGAGGTAGGCATATCCAACAGATTCCCAATGATCGGATAGCCCTTGGGGCCGGGAGGGAGGGGACCCCGTTTCTTCCTACTGGAGAAGCAGGTCCAAACAATCAATACCACTAGAAAGGTTGCGACGCTTATGGTAGCTCGGGAGTAGGTCATGGTAGAGAGCGGGGGAGGGAAAGAACCACTTACTGTAGTAAGCGAGTGATATATATCTGCGCTCATATTCGTGGCACTGGATTATATGACACAAGCACAGGACGGGAGGACAGGGGTCGGCTGGCGAACTTGCAGGGTTCGGCGTGCTGCTCATGGCTAAGTTAAACATATCCAGGGGAGCGGAGTGAACACAGGCTCCGTCCTCAAGCTGGCCCGACGGCCAGTTATGCATGTTCCGGGACACGAGGTTGGAGAGGTGTCTATCCTACGCAAATGGTGTTGAATAAATGTCAGAATGAGCAAGCACCTATAGCACACTTCGGAAAGCGCCTATTCAGGGCGCCATCAGCATGAGATTTGTTCTCCGGGTCGTTATCGGCATTGAATAACGACCCTTGCATGCATATATACTCAATGATCAAGCCCTACCTCCGAGCCTGGCTCAGTGTAGAGCTGACTTCGCATGCGACTTTTCGACCACTGGCTGGTGCCGCCTCTTTCCGAGCAGGAGTTTGGGTTGACAGTCAATATCATCATGTGCTAATTGGCAGTTCATGGCGTTGCTGGAGTATGTAGAGAGAGAGAGAGAGAGAGAGAGAGAGAGAGTAGAGAAGTGGCTGTTTTGTTGTATTTTGGGCGGGCGAGCGCTTGCTCTCCGGCGGTTGCCGAGGCGTTCAGTATTGTAGATACGCAGCTACGCTGTGTAGGCTACGATATCCGTTTGCCTTCGTACCACGACGATAGTACGGCACAATAATTCTACTCGCATCCACTCTTGCCGACCCGTTTTCTCCAACATGTTGAGGCAAAAGAAGCGCGTGCATAGACAGGTTCGGATGTCAATGCGTTATCGCAGTATCGGCTAGTATGGGAGAATTATTAATTGGAGCAGGTCCATACTCATGCACTCGTATTCGCTAAGATGCAGCTGCGTACCCTGAGCCGATGCGGCACGTCGCTTGTCCGCCGCCTTCGAACTAGCCACCAAGTTGACGGCGAGTTTGTGACATCGTCGGAAGATATTGGGCTCAACCTAGCTTCTTGAGTAAGTGCGTTACGTTTTGCTTTCTGTCGTTATCTACACTGAAGACGTGCATGAGAGCTTGCGGCGCTCGGGGAAGCTCTCCCCCTGATCAAGCTACGTCTGCTTCGGAAAACGTCTCGACTTACCAGAGTAACCGGACGGTACGACATTGTAGGACATTGTTCTATAGCACATCCGCATGCGTCACGTCGAAGTGCAAAGAGGCAATTACTACTCTGCCACGGGCTCTGTGCGGTGCTTTTGCGAAAGTAAGGCCACGGCAAGCACTCGCCGCGAGATGAACGAACCTGGCACAGTGAGTAAGCAAACACCGCGGGATCGCACCAAAGCTCACCTGGGTTCTTGAATCGACAGTGCATCGTCGTGCGCAAGGATCGCAAGCCGCTCACGAAGGAGGCTATCGAGATCGTCTACAAATTCCACTCTTACCTGCTTGATGTTGCGGACCCTGATTTCGCCGAGAGGCATGGTGAAGCGTTCCCTCAGCCTTTGAGCCCAGAATGGCTGCGCTCCTGGGTGGACGACTTTCGCGAGGATGAGAAGAGCCGCGGCCGGAAGGGGCCCGACTACTTTCCGTAGGTTCCAGTATTCCAGACCCCTTCGGCTCCACGGTCTTGCTGTAAAATATCTTGTCGGGGACGACGAAGAGTACACACTATGTACGATGTGCCATACAAGTGTTCCGTATAACAGTCGATTCGAGTCCTTGTGTCGAAACCTCTGGCGGAGTGAATTCGGAACCAAGTACAACTGCTGCATTTGTCATAGCATGGGCGCTTACTGCGCAGATTGGACGAGTGGAGAGCTGCGCGAATTGAGAACAGGTGATTTTGTCTGACCATTGGTGGGATCATACCACCGCGAACACCGCGCCCGCCAGGTGATGGAATGAGCAAGAGGCTCGAGCGGTGGCTGGAGCAGGCCAGAGGAGCTGGACTCAGCGGCACTCAGCGGGGGGGCGGAGCCAGGCGGGGGTGCCACGTGCGCAAAAGGCGTATAAGCGGGTCGTACGACAAACGCTTGCCGCCGTAAAATCTGGCAACTCCTCATTAAAAACGCCCGTCCGTCTTTCCACGGCCCACCACACCGGTTGTCTCTTGCCTCTCGTCTGTTCGACGCCCACGGCCGCCACCATGAATTCGACAGCTTCGGTGCACCCGACTTCGCAGATGCTCTATGCTGGCACCGACTTTTCCAAACTCACCTGGATTGAGCTGCAGTGGACGGCATGGTATCTGTGGATTGGGAACCCCATTCTCGCGACTGGGCTTGCAAGCTTTCTGCTGCACGAGGTATGTGTTGATTTGGCGATTATTTGAACGCCTGCCAACATGTCTGCTGCAGGTTGTCTACTTCGGCCGCTGCATCCCCTGGATCATCATAGACGCGATCCCCTACTTTAGGAAATGGAAGCTGCAGCCCAACAAGGTCCCGACACCACAAGAGCAATGGGAATGTACCAAGCAGGTCCTCTTCTCGCACTTCATGGTTGAACTCCCCGTCGTACGTACTTTTTCCGTTCGCGCGCCTTCCATCCTGCTCGCGTGCTAAGAGAATGGGACAGATCTGGCTTTTCCACCCCCTTGCTGAGGCGTGCGGCATGACCACCTGGCAAGTGCCATTCCCGCGCTGGCAACTGCAGGCCGCCCAGATCGCGCTCTTCTTCGTGTTCGAGGACATGTTCCACTTCTTCGCGCACCAGGCGCTCCACTGGGGTCCCCTCTACAAGCACATTCACAAGATCCACCACAAGTACTCTGCGCCGTTCGGTCTCGCCGCCGAGTACGCGCACCCTGCGGAGGTCATGATCCTCGGTACGGGCACCGTCGCCGGCCCCCTGCTCTACTGCTGGTTCCGCCAGGACCTGCACATCTTCACCGTCTACATCTGGATCACGCTCCGTCTCTTCCAGGCCGTCGACGCGCACAGTGGATACGGTATGTATTCTCACTCCTATGTATTTAGAGTGATGCATCGAACTGACACCTTGCCACAGACTTCCCGTGGTCGCTGCAGCACATCCTGCCCTTCTGGTCTGGCGCGGAGCACCACGACTTCCACCACATGGCGTTCGTGAACAACTTCTCGACGTCGTTCCGGTGGTGCGACCGCCTGTTCGGCACGGACGACAAGTACCGGGCGTACCGCCAGCGCCTGGACAAGATGAAGAAGCTCAACCTGTCCAAGGACGAGTTCGAGAAGATGGAGCGCAAGATGATCGCGGAGGCGGAGCAGGAGGGTCTGCGCGCCGAGGCCGAGGTCGAGTCGTATACGTTCACGGGCAAGAAGAAGGCCGAGTGAGCGCGCGCATGGTGGGGTTCGGCAGTAGATGCCATTTGGGCGGTCGGAAAGTTACACTAGAGGCAATGTTCACATACCCGCTGCTTTACCTATAATCACATAATGTACCTCTATCCCTCTAGGTCTCAGCGTGTCTCATGAGGACGTTGTCGAGGCAACTCGTTTGATCTTAGACGTAACAGTACGTCGGCGCCGACTGTCGACGGTGGCTGCCTCTTAGCGTCGCACGTTGAGCATCGTCGCCAAAGTGACATCGTTCGGGCGGCGCCAAATGACAGCCATACCAAGGCTCATGTCTCTGAACGAGGAAACATCATGCAGGAATGGCACTCCGAGCGTTGTGGCGCATTCTCATTATGAAGCATGAGGCTCTCCCGAACTGGTACCCACTCGCAGTGCCCGCGGCGTCCGTGGAAGGGCTGTGATCGCGCGGGAGACGGGGAGCTCGGGGTCTAGCGGTTTGTGTGCATATGCTCAAGACGCGATCGGTCCATGCTTGATTGCTTGGCGCAAGCTTTGGAAGGGGGGCTGAGGCTTTAGTGAGGTGTGAGTATTGCTATACATGTGGTGTATGCGGCGGCGGCTTGGGAGACGTGAAGCCGGACATGGCTAATATTGGTAGCAGGCGAACAATTTTCCGATTATTGTTCTGTTGTGTGGCTGCTGGTGTGTAAAGGGTCACTGGCAAAGTCGTGTTGCAGTGTACGTATTGCAACCTACATGAATTGTTTGTGTACTATTGCGTATTGGCAACTTTCATCTTTGAGCTCGCCGGAGGTGTAGCTTCCGCGTGGGCTGCATGAGATGGAGAAGAGTTTCTTGGCCGTGTCTTGGAAGCCCCGTACTACCATTTCAATCAAAGCACCATGCATAAAAGGCGGGAAGAACTCGGAGGTACAGCCTACGACAAACCTGGGCCGTCCTCAACTAACTGTGACTGCCCGAATTGGCGGAGTGTGCGGCGTGACTTTGGCTGAGCCACTTCTTTGACCTCGACTAAGTGCCGCCGCCAGACGACGCCCGTTATCTCATCCTCTCTGCCCCACCACCAGCTCTTTTTCCTTCGCCAAGCATAACCACGGGCCCTCCTACGCATACAATCAAGATGAAGGCCGGTTTCTTTCGCCTGATGGCGTTCCCCGTCGAAATACAGGACTGTATTTTCCAAGAGCTGGAGATGAATGAATTGCCACCGGTCCTCAGGGTAAACAGTCACTTCAACGCCATCGGCACCCGCATCCTCTACCGAATCATCCCAGAACTGCCCATGATCCGCTGTATAGCATGCCTAAAGGTCCTTTGCGCATCCCCTAGTAACGCAGCACTCGTCCGCAAACTCAGCATCGACTGGTCTAGCCACCGCGTCGTGGCCAATCTCTTCCGCCTCCTGCGCGAGACCCTCACGCACCTCTCTGCCCTCCGCCATCTGAGCATCGAGCTCTCCCCGCAAGACAACCACTACAGCCTCGCATGGCTTCTACACGGCTGCCCTTCGGGCCTGCGCACCCTCGGCACATCCATCCGCTGCGACCCACAGCTCGCGGAGGTGCTCGAGACGCAGCCGGAGCTCGTCGAGCTCTGCCTGCGTGGCTTCCAGACGAAGCAGCCGTTCACGCTCTCGGACGGCGCGATGCCCAAGCTGCGCATGTTCCGCGCCGTGCACGCTGGGCCTGCGGTCATCTCGAGCGTCGTGCGCGGCCGGCCAGTCGAGGGCATCTCGCTCTCGATGTTCATCGAGGACGCCTTCCTGCCGCTCGACGCGCTCCTGCTCTCGAGCCGCCCGATCAAGCGGCTCACGATCATGTCGCTCGACAACACCCCGCCCAACGTCCTCCTGCCCGAGATCGCGAATCGGCTGCCGGACCTCGAGGCCCTGCACGTTGTCGTCCTTATGGCCATGTTCGACCGGGTGAGTCTGCTTCCATCTTACCCCAGTCTTCGGAATGTTGCAGACTGTCTTCTGCATAAGAAGGCGAACGCTCTTTCCTGCTGCCCCTACCGTTTCTTCTCCCGATATCACCGGGCCAGCGCTTGCTTTCCTCCAGTCGCCGTGCATCGCTGGCATGACGTAACAAGTAAACTGATCCTTCCTTGCAGGCAACTCTACAAGACTCAGGACCGACGCTTGCGCGGTTCTCAGACTTGCGTTACCTGACGTTCATGGCGGCGGGTTCGGCGTCAATCGAGGACGAGGGCGAGATCGCGCGGACGTGGGGCAAGGCGTGCCCCACGCTACGCACTATCATCTTGCCGAAGGGCAAGGTATGGTTCGAGCGCGAGGGGAAATGGACGTGCTGCGGGTGAGCGGTCCATCTTGCCGACGGGCGCAGCATAGGGGAACAAGACAGAGGCCGGGCGGGGAGATGGTGGAAGTCTTGAAAATCGTAGACGGTGCGTGTTCTGCAGGTGTATGCAGGGCTGCGCTGCTCTGGTTGGTTGGAACGGGACCCTGCTATCTTGCGTCGACGTGCGAAGTGTGTGGGGCGGATGTACAGTATTCACCGTGTTTTCTTTCTTCAGGGCTCTCTCTCGCTATGTACCGCGCACGTGTATTAGTAGCCATTACAAGGTTCCATTCAGCTGTCGCCGGTGGGAAGCGCTCCAAAACCTCTAGGATCGTCGACTGGCCTGGAGGGTATGTTTGCTATCGCCTGGATAGTATGTTTGTGGAATGTGGCGTATCGTCGCGTTGGTTGTGCGGGCTGACATCCGCATATTCCGTATCGCCGGCTCGACTTTCATTTACTAGACCCTGGAAAGCTGTGATCAGAAGAGGCGAAGGTTGGCAAGAAATGGAGCCAAAGATGAAACGCGGTACGTTCGCATTTCGCTATTCGGCGTCCGACGTACGCTGACTCGTCTATGCCTGTGTGGCGCCCCCGCTTCATCGGCGACTGCACCCATGTTTCGACAACAGAAGAACATCCGAACACGATGCAACCCAGCGAGCATTCGCTCAACAATTCAACTCAACGCTCTGTATGATGCGCCACTTACGTTCACTCCACGTTTCAACTTTCTGCGGTCCTTGGAGATACGACCTGCCCGGGGCTCAACATGTTGAGTTGTGAAATTTAGACCAGCCCGGCACTCTCCGAGGCCTGTCCCATGGCGGGCTGCGATGTGATGGTGGCTCGTTCAAAGACGATGTCATGAACGGTTCCCGCAGACACTTGAACGTGGGTGATGATAACCTTGCAATCACGGTACGAGCTGATCTGTACGTCCGACGTCGTTCGGACTTAGTATCCGCAGGACGAACCTACCGAGGTGTCGAGCAAGAGTACTAGTGTCAAACAGACGCTGCTATCTTCGGACGCTTTCCCGTCATCCGCTTTGAAGCGCCCTCATGGTATGATGAAAATGAATGCGCGGGAAGGAAAAGCTTCGCGGCACTTATGGCGCAACAGAACCGCAGATACGTGTGTCCCAGCCGCCAGCCTCTCGGTACTGCGGCATACACGCGAGTACAGATGCCGCCGTCATCGGAACTGTTGTTGATGCTATTAAAGTCCTGCGTCATGCACGCAGCACGTACGTACCTTGCCTCCGGGGATATGTGCCAATTCTGAGGCCTCGCGCTCACGTCATCCTGCTTAGGTTTGAATCCGATCCTATGGGACGTATTCACGGTCAGAATGGGGTCCTTCGCATGCACATCCATTGCCGCTTTCTATGACTCAAGTCTATGAATGCGGCATATGACGGGCCTCTAAGTCATAGAGGCAAAATGACGCAGTTCTGCAAGGGATCCGCAAGCGGATATTAAATCGGGGGGATCGTGCGCACCATACACCCACGAGCTATGTCAACGTACAGACATATTTGGTGTAAACGGACCAAGCGCCGAGGTGCTCCCGCTTCTTCTCTACAAATTAATGACTTCTTGTGCTTCATAGAACTGCAGGCCCCCATGGCGAAACTGGGATGCAGCGGATATGTTCGACACCTACATCATCCCTTCTGTCTGAACAGGTGAACAAGGAGACTTCCCAATTGTGCCACAGAGTCCCTTGGGTCTCTACACGCGCTCCGACTCCTCCTGCTGGACCCTCGGCATCACGGCAAGGGACATCCGGTGCGATGCAGAGTTCTACGGAGGTAACGTAGTATGCCGTCTCTTCTCATCGATCAGACCCCCATTCTTCGCGTCCGGGCTCTCTTATCACACTACGCAGGAACATCCAGCGGCTCTCAGCCCTTTACGTCGGGCCCCGTACCTCCTGGCGTGGCCACAGAAACACGCGTCAAAGTCGCCGAACTCGCATCTCGTCGCAGTTCAGCGCAGAAGATTAATGTCCCCGCCCCGACCTGCGTGCCGCCCAAGGCCAGGCTCGGGCTCCGGACTTCCCTGCAGAACGTAGGTTCGCAAATAGCAAGCGGTCGCTATGACCGGTGCGTGCCCGTGCGCAGCGAGCTCTGCACGGGTAACCCCTCATCGCGGGTGATCTATACAGTGCGTTCCGCCGGCCGTCCGCATCGCGCCTCATCTCATCGGCTGTGCACACAGCACGTCACAGCTAGGTCGTTCATACAGTCCCCGGCGGACGCGAAGCGTGCTGAAGGGCGCGTCGAGGCCACAATCCTCCCTTGCGGTATTTGCGCAATAGGGCACGGCTCCCACCGCCATTACGGTGGTTCTCCAGGAATACGGACTCGCGCTCTGCGCAATTTCAGCGCAGAAAGCTTGATGGACGCATCATGTCAGGACCCCGGGGGACCGTCGCCTCCAGCGCGCCTGCAACTGGCCCCGTTATCATCTCCCGCAGATGCTCAGCCTTCGTCTTCGCCTTTGACGTATGAGTTCGCACTCGCACGCCCAAGGCGAATACGCGATTGCCTGCTTGGACGGGAACGCCTCTCCCCGTGATGATAGGGTTCGGGACGCTCGCAGCGACGACGGCGGCCACCCCGCAAGGTTCTCGGCACCTCTGTGCGGTAGCCTGCACACCCATCGCCTGGCAGACGGTGACGACGATGGTTCCACGGTACACCTCTTCTCTATACACGTTCACTCACTTATCGCTTGAGCAGCGCAGCGCAGGTACGGCGCCAGTACCATTCCCGCCTCCGGCCGCCCACGCGCACCCGCACGCGGCAGCGCAGAACCCCTCCCGCCCACGTGGGGGTGTGTGGGGTGCGAACGCGGGCGTGCAGAAGCTCGCGAGCTCTGCAGCGGCCGGTCATGCACCTTCGCCCGCTCGCATTGATGCCATCGGGCCCGGTCTGCCGGCAAGGGGTCCTGCTGGACGCCCCTCCCGCTCGCACGCCGGCCTGTGCTTCGATCGAGATCGCCCGGCCTGGACGCTACCGAGTGAACGTAAGCTTCACGGCAGCGCGAGCTGTTCCCATCCGCACGCTGCCGCGAGCCCGCAGCGGGCAATTTCCAGGGCACTCCCCTGGCGACGACATTGTCCGACGGCCCCTCTCTTACGTAGGGCGCCTTCGGCATCAGTGGCATACCGTACGGTGCAATGTCCGTCTGGAGTCTGGATCCTGGATTTTTAATCCCGTTAAGTCAGCGGGTGGGGCGGCTCGCAGAGAGCCCGAGGTGCGTGGACACAGTTCAAGTCGCGCGCCGGCCGAAGCTCAGCAGCTAGCGCTCTCCCCTCAGGGTTCGGTATTCACGCACAGAGAGGCACTCCGCATTCAAAGTCCCCCCACCCGCCCCTCTCGCACTCAATGGCCCCGGGTCAGGCGGGTCGGCCACGTTGTGTTTGCCTTCGCGCCCACGCCTTGAACGCTCCCGCGCGAGTGCGAGGGCCCCCGGCGGCGCCGTCTTGCGGGCTGTCGTGCACGCTTACAGTTGCACGGCCGTGGCAGCGTGCGCGAAGCCAATCTGACCCGGCACTCTGGGACCTGGGTCGCCCCCCCTGCGATGGATGGATGGCATTTGCGGGTGCCCCTCCGACGTCGCCACTGATCTTCGCCAGGCTTTGTGGGACGCGCCGCGTCCTGGTCCTGGCTCTCGTTCTGGCTCTGGTCGGCAAGCTGTCTCGCGCCCTTCTTCGCGCTCCACAATATTCCGGCGCGTGCTCAGGAATACGGCCACGGCGCGCGCATTTACGTACGCGCCATCTGTGCAGGAACACCCGCCGCGCTCCGCCGTGCTTGTTTCGCCGCCCGTTTTTATCGCGAGAGGTGCGCTTCGTAGCGGCCTGGATCGCCTGCACCCGGATTCCGATTTCCAAGCGCACGCTGCTGACCAGGGCGGCTGAGATCTGGACCGCCGGCACACTGCTACGCGAGGCAAAAAATCCCGCCATCGTCATGCCAGTGAGTGTCCGCCTGCTCCAGTGCGTCATCGACGTTCACAACTTCGGGCTTGGAAACGAAGCCCGACGGGACGCGAGAGGCGAGAGTCGAGACGCGGTGGTCGCGTGGCCCGGCCGAAGATACGACCCGCTCAAAATACCGACGCGCAGTACTCAGTGCGATGCTGAGCAGAGGCCCTGAGTGCTCGCTCGACATCCAGCCACTATCTGTGGCTATTTCCGGGTCTGACATCCTGGGACGCAGGATCCCGAGCCCCTGGGATCGTCGCCGGCCGTTACTGGCGAGTGTCGGACCCTGAACGCTGGACGTGATCATGAGCGGCGGAGCGTCGACGCGAAGGTTCAGGGGCACGCCTACGGTGATGATGGGCGTGTATCCTTCGGTGCGGCGGGTGCTCGTCGGTGCGAACTTGGGGTATCTGAATGGGGGTGTAACGTGCGTCGTCCGATGGCACGCCTATCCGACTGGCTCTAAACCCTGCTCGCTGCTTCCTGCTGCTTCCCTACGTTGGTGGAGTGCTCGTCGTGCCGTGTGATTATTGCGATTTTTTGGACATCGGCGTGGCACTGGTCGGTACCCGCAGTCTCCCAGTGCGGGGAAGGTTGAATATGATTTTAAGCTTCCACGCTGTCTCATGGTATGTGTGTGCGTGCGAGCAGAGCAGAAGAAAATCATATAGAGCAGAAAGTACGATATCGAGCTACGGATGTACGTACAGTAGAAATACAACGACGTCTAAGCCAGTCGTCAAGAGGCGCGACTGCAGCGATCGTACACATATACACGTAGCACTGTCCACAGCATCAGAGAGCAGAGTAACTTGACGAGAGCAAAACCTCCCGCTTCCTCACCCGGCGCTATATTCGTGCCCCTGCACGAGCGATCCCGCCTGGCACGCAGCTTCGCGGGAGCGCCAATCCGAGTCCAAATGTTCAACCCCGAGTTGGTGGTATCGCTTGAAGACGGCGGACAGGCGAGAGGTTGATCCGCCGACGACAACGTCCGGCCCTCATCCCGAATCCTGCACCCCGGACGGGGTCCTCCAGCTCGGCCTCAGGCCTCAATCGCACGCGTCCATCACGTCGCTCTATCGACCCGCCATCAGCATGCGTCCCAAGCCCGATATCGCGAGAGCCTCGACCACGCGAAGCGAAGGGGCAAACGAAAAACTCACCGAACGGACGAACGTGAGCATATGGCACGTGATGTAGCCCTTGGCGAAGCCCGCGCCCGCGTACGCGAACAGGTACTCCCACTTGCGCAGGAACTCGCCGTACGTCGCGCGCGCGCGCAGTGCGGGGTACCGTGCCGCGAGCGCGTCTTGCAGCTCGGGCGCGTGCGCGAGCAGGCGCCGGCTCCAGGTGCGGAGCGTGCGTGGGTAGTCTGTGCGGGGGCGGAGGGCCGTGAACTTTGGTCAGCGAATTGATGTATTAGGGGAGAGGACGCGCGGGGACGTACGGGAGGCGTGGTTCTCGACGCCCTCGAGCGTGAAGCGGCCGCGCGAGGCGGCGTACGCGGCGTCGATGAGCACCGTCGCGCTCGGGAGGCACGAGTTCGGCCACATGTAGCGCCGCATGAAGTCTTCCGCCCTATTTTCGCGCACGCGCGGGTTAGGGTGCGGGAGGAGCACGGAGGGATGAGTAAGACGCACTGGTATCCGGTATAGCGCCCCTCGGGGAATGTGGAGCACGTCACGACGGCGGTCGCGCCCGCTGGCTTCAGCGCAAAGTCGACGAGCTCGAAGTACCGTTTGTAATACTGCGTGTCCGTGCCTCTGCGTCAGCGACCCCTGCTCTATTTCGCTGCAGGGAAGGGAACACGCACCTTGCTCCCGACGTGTTCCAGCATCTCCACGCTAATGAAGGCGTCGAAGCGTCCCGCCCATGCGCGCGGCACGTCGCGGTAGTCCATGAGGTGCACGTGCACGCGCCCCGCGACGCCGCGTTCCCGCGCGCGCTCCTCCGCGAGCGTCTTCTGCTCGACGGACAGCGTGAGCGTGTCGACCTCGCACCCGTACGTCGCTGCCGCCTGCGTGTTTGCGTCAGTCTTTGAATTGGGATGGGGGAAGGGAAAGGGAAATAAACGCACCTCAATGGCGAGCCCGCCCCAGCCGGTCCCGAACTCGAGCACCCTGTCGCCCGGCTTCACACGCGCCGCGCGCAGCACGTGGTGGATCTTGCGCATCTGCGCGCGCTCGAGCGCGTCGCCGTCCTCTGCGAGCGCGCGCGAGAGGGGGCTGGACGCGTCGCAGCATTCATGTGGGGGCGCGTTGGAGTGGGAGGTGGAGGACGTGGGGAAGGCAGAGGACGAGGAGAATGCGGCGGAGGAGGCGGCGGCGGCGACGGAGGGGAGGAGGAGGTCGCCGCGGACGCCGCCCTCGGAGTCGCCCCAGAGTGCGCATGAGTACATCATTTCGCGGCTGAGGAAGGTCTGTGTGCGGTGGCGTCAACGGACAGTTAGGAAGGTATGCAGGGCAAGACGCGAAAAGACGAACCATGAAGAGCTCATTGGCTGTATCGTAGCTCGCGATCACGTTCAGGCGTGCCCGCGTGCGCGTCTGCCCGAAGAATGCGTTGCGTAGTGCGGAGGCGGCAGCGAAGGCGCGGGCCAATAGCGAGGAGACCGCGGAAACAGTTGACTCATTGTCGAGCCAGAGCTATGGGTGGAGTGTCAGCATAATTTGCGGGGCGGGGAGAGGCGGAGGGTATGAAACGGAGAGTGGAGGGTGGGAAGGTACGCGAGGCACATATGTACCATACTGAAAGGGAAGGGGCGGGGAGGAGGGGAAAGCGAAAAGGAAAGAGACGTACGTCCATGATGGACTTCAGGTTCTCGATCTCGACGTCCCCGATCATGTATGCTTCGCTGACTGTATTATTAAACACACGCAAGGCGGATCGTCAGAACTCCGAAAACCTCGCGTATAAGGAAAAGAAGGGGCCACGCACATCCAAGATCGCCCGCCCTGTCGCGAGATGAACGTGAGTACGAGCACGCAACACAGCAACCCCGGCTCGGAATAGATGGCAAAGGGGGACTCACGCGAAGACGCGCGTCCAGAACCGCCCGTTGTGTACCTTGAGGCGGACTACGCTCCCGCCCCCGCTGCCCGTCTTGTCGGAGGCGGGTGTGCCGAAGTGGAAGGTCTCGTCCCGGTCCTCGATGCGCATGTGCCCGACGACGATCGCAGAGCGCAGCACGGAGAGGATAGAGGAGCGGGCTATGTATATGCGAAGAGGATCCGTACACCACCAAAGCAGCCGTTAGTGGGGTGGGAGAGCGGGCAAGAAGGAAGGGGGACTGACCGAAGAGAACAAGGAAGGAGTATGGCGCGGCAGCGGCGGCGGCGGCGCTGGAGTCGGAGATGTCGAGGGTGGAGGAGCCCGCGGAGGAGCCCTCGGAGGAGAGCTCGCTGAGCTGGGGCGAGACGGCACGGTGTGGCATTGCGGCGACAGTGGGTGGGTGCAGGTGCTGCTGGGTGTGGCGGCGGCCCGTTGTGGGTGCGAAGGCGAGGAGGAGCGGTGGTGGTGGGAGCCCCGCCTGCGCTCGTCCCATTTATATCTTCACAGTCTGAGGAGAGGGAGTACGGCGGGGGCTGAGGGACGCGCGCACGAAGGCGGACGCGCCGGGCCCGGGGAACCCCGCACTGTGTTCTTTCTGGATACGGGCGAGTGGTCCAAGTTCGGCGCGACAGCGCGCATCGACGGCGTGCGTGCGCAGAACACGGAAACGTACGCCAACAAGCCCCGATGGATCGAGATGGGCAGGGTCAGTGCGCGGAATCTGGAGAACAGGAGTGATGTCGCGAAGAACCGCCAGGGAGAGGCCCCCGGGGCCCCCTGCGTAGCTCATCCCCCGTCTACTCAGGAATCTGCGGACCCCGGTGAGGACAGCGTTGCGCACGGCAGCCGGGGCCGGTGTTCGCGCAGCCCTCCCGCGCGAGACCGCTGGGCTGGGCCGTGCATGCAGGAACGGAAGCCCGCGCAAGGGCGCAGCCGCCACCGGTGGGGTCCTGTTCTTTCTGCGGGACGGAACGCAAGGATCAGATGGGGGAGGGGGAGGAGGAGGCTGAGGTCGGGCGCTCACCACATGACCTGGAACTCGGAGGCTGCGCTGCGCCAGGAAAGTGGATCGAGAGTATTCTGTGAAGTGAAGATTGGAACAGCCCAAGAATCTGCTGCTGTCATGCTCGTGCCCGCCGGGGGACGTGCGCAGGGGGAGAGAGTGAGGAGGCAAGGAGCGTGGGACGGCGAGCGAGCCCAGATCCCTTCTGCGCAGAATGCGAAGCCTCCGCCGGGAACTTACTCGACGGCGCTCCCTCAGCCTCTGCCACGACGGGAGAACCCCATCCGCCGACGATGGCCCCCCGCCCGGTGCTTGCGACGGCTGAAATCCGGCGGTGGCACTTGATTGGAACGAACCGCACCGAAGTTGGCGGGGGACAGGCAGTTTAGGCAGGGATTAATCGTGACGGTTAATCCCTGCCTAAACTGCTTGTAAGCCGTCATTACTCCTATCCAGCCACGGGTTTTCCTCCGGATATACACGTGGGAGAGGGCCGGGACACGCACAGACTCGTATTCACGCTGTCGCACTGCGGCCACCGTTCATTCATCCTGCGCGAGGCTGAGTTTGATTCTACGTGACAGTCCGGTCACACTCACTCCTCCCGCCGGCCTCACCCACTGGCCACGCCTCACCTCCCTCTCTCCCTCTATGTGCCTGCGCCGTCTCAGATGGTCGCATCGTCTACGGCCCCGATAATCAACGCAACACCCTCGCTTGACCCGCCGCCCGCGTCCGCAACTCGGCCAACCACAGCTGTTAGGCCCGTAGGTTTTTGGTCTTGTTCGGCGCGCGCGCCCGGACCCTCCTTGCCATGGGCGGGATTGCGCCCACTGGTTTCCTGTGCTGGACGCGCGCTCCTGTGCGTCATCATCGTGTTTGGCACTCCTTTTTCAAGTATCTATCGCGCTATTGCATCCTGAGGTGGTTGTTGAGATCACCATATTTTGGCACGCGAAGGTTCGGCAAAGAGGCGACTCCGGTGCTCTGACCAAAATATCGATATGGGACCAGAGTCCCGCCCAAAGCGGTCACGCCAAGCATGGTACGGAAGACGGACGACGAATGTGCTCCGGCGTTGGCGTCGTTCGTCAGCAGTAATGCGTACTACGCTCGCTTGTCAGAGCGCATTTGGATCATTTTCGGCGTCGGCGCCGGTGGTAAGTGCACATCTACCTCCTAACGCACAACGCCAGCTGAACTGTTGGTGGCGTGGTGCCACATTCCATACCACTCGGGGTTCTGTTCGCGCGACTGGCCGCAAGGCAGAGTCCACCGCGACTGCGACTGTCCCGGTGTCGACACAACTCCGCACTGCCAGGTCGTATCGCCAGCTTCCGCTCAAGCTCAAGGCTCAGACATTCCGCAGATGACATCGCCCTGTGTACGATGGCCCTTTCTGACAATCACAAGTCTGTGATTACCGTATTGAGGTGCCCGCCTCGCGCTGAGTCCGCAATCATAATCTGAGTCCTGTACTTACAGCTGCTCCTCTTGCGACATGTCATCCGAGAACCGCCGTGACTGGGATTATCGTTGAGATCATGACATGGGCATTCGGAACGCTTGCGGGTCCAGCGCGTGTCCGCGTTTGTTAGAATCAACATACCGCCAGCTAGCGTCGCTCGCATGACCAGGTGTACGGGTACCTCGTCACCTGGTGCTGTACGGGTACCTCGTATTCTGGTGTGGTACGGGTACCTCGCGCGAGTCGTATCCTGGTATGTTTGTATTCACGCTACGCTGCGCCGGCTGCTGCCGCCGATACTATGCGCTTCAGCGATTCAGATCGCCGATCGCCAATCCTCGGCCAGCTGCAGTCGGAGTGACAGTGACACCGCTTGCGAGGTGGCCGGTGGTCTGCTATCTGCAATCACCGCTACTCCAGCGCCGTGGTCTGAGCTATCAGTCTCGCGACTAACGAGCATGGATCATGGATCATGGATCACTGGCATGAAGCGCGGCGCTGAGGCTCGTCAATACGACCCCCGTCAGGCCCAGTGAGTGTTTTCCAAGTTCTTTCTGATGACAGGGCCTCTAGGATGACGCTCCGAACGACAGTGACTATCCGGCAGACGTTGAAGACAACTCCGGCCTTGGAGGCATCCCCGCCGGTCCAGCGTGCATGGCCCGGTACGTCGCAGTGCCGAGTACGTGTACGATGCTCTTGAAATAGCATGTTGCTTATGATCGTACAAGAAGGACTTTTACTAGACTGTCGAATGCGGACGTCGATGCACCTGGGTGCTACTACGTACTCAAAGGGCCGCCTCAAGCTTCCAGTCAAGCTCACGCTATATCGAAAGGTGCCTTGGTCCAGAACGCGTCCGGCTAGGCTTGATAGTAACGCTCAACTAAGCACACTGCAGAACACCCCATGGACCGCTTCCGCGCAGCTCTGGCGGCTTCTGTACGCTTCTCTCGATAAATACCTCCGACGGACGACGAGCATCTTTGCACCGGGGTCCGGGGGTCCGGCCGTACTCCCTCTGCCACCGGAGGGCACCCTGGAATGCCTAAGATGCGTACCAGTCCCGGCCGGGCTGGGGGCATGCACTCTCTACCGGAGTTCTAGCAGTCAGGGTGCATACCATCTCCGGCCAGCGAGCGAGCACGCACGCGAGAGGAGGCGCGCCGGACGAGTGACGCGTGCACGGCTCGGGACGACGACCTCCGCGTGCTACTCGGATGCACGCTACAGCTGCGCCGGGGTTTCGAGCCTAGGGGGTGCGTGCGTGTGCGGCAGACGGGGCCCGGGCCCGGACGGTGCTGTTCGCGTCCGCATCGTTCAACGCTGTGCCCCCTGCCAGTGCGGACTAGTGATGCTCAAGGCATTATTCGCGTCTCAAGCCGGCGGAGCTCTAGTCAGCGCGTACGTTCTAGTCGGGCGTCGCTGTTCGGCCCTCCGAGTCCCTAGCTCGCTCGATTTTGGGCCTCGGGCACTGCCCTCTCCGTCGATCCTTACCGGGGCCGAGTTGTTCGCTGCGTTGTGGACGTTGCACGGTGCTAGCTGTACATGTGCTAGTACCAGTGTACTGTGTCCACGGAGGCAAAGACGAGCGTGACAAGCTCAAGTGATACCGTGGGGTAGGCCCGCGGCGCGCCCATTTTGTCTTTGAATTGTAAAGGTACGGGCAGCAAAGGTCGATCGTGGTCGATTGGGAGCGCTGTGCTCATCATCGCCGTGTGTTTGATATAGATCCCGGCCGCGCACACACTGCCACACTGCGTGAGTTCGAGCAACCCTGAATAATTGAATTGACACTCATTCATTTCGCTCCTCTTCCAGCTCAAGCTGTGCAGAGTCTGTATCTAGGACCTCTCGCGCGTTCTGCACCCATGCCAATTCATGTCACGCCCGCACGCATCTCTCCACCGGGACCAAGCTCCCTCGCCCCTTCGTTCTATGGCGCTTGTGTGTGGACATACACCGCCCTGACCCCGGCCAGGATTCAGGACACAAGAAGTACTGATGAGCCCGGGTCCCAGTCGACCGCGCGAGTTTGCGTCGCCCCCTTCGCGCCGACTCGAATCTCGGCACGTCCGGACTCTGGAGTCCGGGGAGACATAACGTTGCGTGAACCTACGTGCCACGACACCCCGCTGGGAAGTTGCCCTCACTTCAAGTGGTCCCCATTCAATGTTCAGGTACTGGACTTTCGCAGCCGCCTACGCCGACGGACGTCTGGAAGGTCTCGGGCGCCAAGACGGGTCCACCTTGCAATCGTGAAGACGGTTCGCTATTTATTAATATTGGGCTTTGCCGGCGGATACTGTGGTATTGGCTCGATTCGAGGTGTGTTATTGCACCCTCAACTTCCCAGACTGACACTCTCCAAGAGGCCCGGCCGGAACCTAGGTCTCCTGACCCCATAGGCCTTAGCTGCGGTGGGAGCTGGCGACCCCTCCAGCAAGTCATTCTTCACAAACACAGGAAATCAGAACATCCTACACAGAGCACTCATTCTCGCTCGCCTCACTTCAAATCGCACGCACCCATTCGCCATTTCGAACGCTCCAGAAGCAGGCGCGCACGCACACACGTCCTCCTAGGAGAGAAGTACTTGGTATTTAATTAAGCACGAGCGGGCGCTTGCTCTTCTCATTCGAAGTGCCGATGTCTTCTGCAGCTGCGTTGTGTTCTTCCAGAACCCCTGGCAGCTCAGGGTCTCTCGATGGGCGCTGAAGACTGCGTGGCCAGGCGCACTCGCCCGCGCGGGAGCGGTCGATAAATCGCCCCGAGAACGCGAAGTCGAAGGACGTCGCAGGAGGGATCGACGAGGGCGAGGGAGAACCCCGCGAAGACGAATTCAGAGCCGCTAGAGGCTCAAACGCCGAAGTCGGAGGCGGGAGGAGGGGGTCTGTCTTCGCGCCGCAAACGGACCTTGCAGACGGCAGACCTGCTGTATGCGGGAAGCTTCTGCAAGGGATCCGCACGGCGCTGTCGGCACGCCGGGCGCGGGGGCAGGGATGCCGTGGACCCGGGCGGTGGCTGGGACCTGGGTCGGCGAGGGCGGTACGGTACGATGGGCGCGTTACGACATATGTCGATGCATGCACGGTACGTTCTAAGGAGGCCGTGGTTCCGGCCGTGTGGGTTTTACTGTGCAGCTGGTGACAGTATCGGTATTGGAGGAAACTCGGTCCTGGAACTTTGTTTTGGCTTTCAGAGGAGTTCAGAGGAGAAGCTTGACGGCCGGGGGTTTCCGGAGGATTTCCTGGGGCCCATAATCAATCATTGCTCTTACTCTCACTCCCCCACATCCGTAGGTCCATTGCTAGCCCCCTAAGTCGGCCGCGCCAACTACAGCCCCATGAGATAAGTATGACGAACTACCGCAGACGATGACGCGTACGAAGCACGCCCAAAAGTAAAGTTCTGAAGCATCCTCGCGGTACGTCGAACTCGAACACCCTCATGGACCCATGGAATGACTGTATGACAGCGCTCAACGTCCGACATGGATCTGGAATCACACGGGCGCACTCGGAGGAGTCGATGGCACAGCTGTGAGTTCAAGGTCGACGTCGAAGCCCGGGGCGGCGCTGATAGATCTGCAGTGATCGCAAGTGCAGCGTCGTCGAAACACGATCGGCCCGCGCCGCAGATCCCGCCCTGCGTCCCGCTCCAATCGCACCCTGCGCGTTCCAGGCGCTGCTGCGTACGACGTCGCGTCGCGTAGAACGCGCCGAAAGCAAGTCGCGAAGCCGTGAATTTGGCCGGCAGCAGCGCACAATCGATCTCGACCCGCTTGTGCGCGAAGACGAGCTTCGCGGCAAGCTGGTAAAGTGGAAGTGAGTAAGGAGTGAAGCCATTTGGAAGACATCCGTTCGGGTCTTCGGCGCACGCGTGATATATAATCTGACCTCGTTTGCTTGTGAGTCCACAGGAACGTGGGCCCCGGGCGTATGCACACCCGCCGCTCAGTAAATTGACGCGATCTAGAAACGCGTCTCGTCTCAGCTTAGACGTCCCGCGATGCTCGCCCATGAGCGATGGAATGCCTGTAAATAGGCTTGACGTGTAGCGGTGCGTCCTGACCTACGTCAGCTTCAGCGCGCAAGAGATTCTTCTGTACGGAGAGAGACGAAAAGAACTCCAGCAGCTAACTCCTCGTAATCGGTAGAGGACGCGGACGCGACAGGGTGGCCTCGGTCTGCTTGACCTCGCGTCCCGAAATGCAGCCATTGATGATGTGATGTGGTTGAAATCGTACCATGACCTAGGTAGAAACCGCCTGTGATGGGTGCTGTTAGCAGACGACCTCCTAGCGAGAAATGTGGCGGCATGAACACCTTCCTGCAAGCACTAGAACCCGGCTACACGCAGCGGACTACCACCGGAGGTTATCTGTTCCCATAGGATAGCGCGCTAGAAAAACCTACCACATGTTCTAACGGACTCACAGGGTTTTTCAGAGAAAGGCTCTCCACCAAAAAAAAAAAGACAAGCAAAAAAAGAAAAAAAAAAGGTGCGGACAGACGCGGACGCGCTACGACGAGGAAGCACGGTCACGTGGCCGTGCTTCTCAACGTCAAAATATAAGCGCCGAACACGACAAGTTCAAGTTGAAGCGAGTTTGCCGCCTACATCTTTCTTGGCCATTTCCGTCGATGATCTTCACTGAAGGTCCGTTGTAGACGACCAAGGCGCTAGCTCTCCCACCACAATGCAGTTGACTGAGGCTACCTATCTATTAGACTAGACGGCAGAAGATATCCCGGGCGGCGTACCGCAAGCAACGCCACCTCCGTCATCCGCGCGCGTGCCCCTCGAGCTCGTAGGCCGGATATGATACAGCAAGATTCGAAACACCCGCCCGAGCTTGCGCCGGTGGTCGCGCGGGCGTGAAGGGTGCATTCAAGTTTAGTAAGTTAGACCCCGTCGAGCCCGGCACATAACGATTGTGCTTCTCCGTGCGTGAGGCTGGTTTAGGCCTAGGAGCCTACCCGCGCACTGCCCTCCGGGACTTTGTGTCTGACTCTATGCACAGTATCGCGCGCTGCAGCGTGTGAGTGAGCGAGCAACGAATGGGCTATTTGACGTCATTTGACTGCATCGAACACGTACGTCCCGAAGCTGTGTGTACTGGTGCTTATGTGGCGCGGCTCTCCCCGTTTATCTACGGCAGGCTGCAGCCAAGCTTGCCAATGACCGTGACAAGCCCGTTCATTTTGACGTGAACAGTCCGAGATTTTCTTGGCCGTCGCCAGGTCTGCGTTAATTGCCATTAACTTGTTACACTACAGCTTCCGAGGGCCGACAATGACTGCGAGTGGATTACTTATTGGTGCCCGGCAGCGCGCGCCGCGGACCAAGTACTCCGGATCCGGAGGTCGCGACATATGGGGATATCTGGGAATTCCGAGGCGCTCTTCTGAAGTGCGTGTTCATCTTATGGCACTCATTCGGACTTTAGCTCAACATCGCCCTGTGTACGTGAGGAAGACAACCCATCTACTCGCTAGAGTTGGCTGCCGACCGGGCATCAGTGTCTTCCCGTCGAGGATTAACGTCAACGACGGAGCTTGCATTGCCCGCCCATCCAATTCAATGGCAATTGGCTATTGGCGGCCACGCTGCAGAGGTTTGGCGGCTGTCAGGGTCCTGCGGCGCTGCGCTTGTCTCCCGTGTTTCACTTATGAACACAGATAAGTACACCTTATTTTTTGCGGTGAGCCATTTTTTCCCCGCCTCCTTGCTCCCATCTGGACGACCATGGACTACTCCCCGGCCACCATAGGCGTCGCGGCCTTTCTAGCGGTGTACCTTATTTGGATCCGCTTCTTCGGTAAGAAGAAACGGGGCCCCCTCCCTCCCGGCCCGAAGGGCTATCCGTTCATTGGGAACCTCTTGGACATGCCTACCTCGCATGAGTATCGGACGTTCGGCAAGTGGGGTCAACAGTGGGGTGAGCTTTACTGCATCAGTCGAGGCGTCCAGGACAGTACGTCTAACGCTTACCATGCCACTCCCATACACAGGGGACATCATGTCCGTAACCGTCTTCGGCCAGACTTACGTGGTCCTCAACTCAAAGAAGCGCGCGATCGAGTTGCTCGAGAAGAAGAGCGCGATCTACTCCAGCCGCCCCGCCATACCGGTGGGCGGCGAGCTGGTGGGCTGGAACCGGGTGCTCGTCTTAGTTCCCTACGGTAGCAAGTTCCGCGAGTACCGCCGCCTCTTCTTCCAGTTCATCGGGAGCAAGAAGCACGTGGAGCGCTTCCAGCCCCTCGTCGAGAGTCAAGCTCGGACTTTGATTGGCAGGCTGTACAAGGACCCCTCGAAGCGCATCAAGGACGTGCAGTGGTAAGCATGCGCTGCTTCTTCCTTCTACTCTTCTACGTGCACTGACACACGCTGCGATGCAACAGGTCTGCTGCTGCGCTCATGCTCATGATGACCTACGGGTACGAAGTACAGCCCGAAAATGACCCTTTGGCGACGCTCGTGAACACGTCGATAGAGCAGTTCGCCAAGTCCACAATGCCCGCCGCCTACATGGCCAACTTGCTCCCCGCGCGTGCGTGAGCGTTCAGTCAGGGTCATCCACATCAGCGCGCCCGCCGCTCATGCCTTCGCACTGCACAGTCCTCCGCCTCCCGGCGTGGTTCCCTGGCGCCGGTGTCAAAAAGGTCGCCGCCGAGTGGCGCAAGACAGCTGACGAGATGTGCGACAGGCCGTTCGATTTCGTCAAGCAGCGCATGGTGGGGCCTCAGGTTGTGTCATCAGAGCATACCAGTCTGACAGAGATGCTCGACCCCAGGCTGCCGGCACAGACATCCCGAACTTCACCTCTGCAAATTTGACTAGCGACATTTCTCCCGAGCGCGAGGATATCGTCAAATACACAGCGACGTCCGTGTACACCGGAGGCGCCGAGACGGTCAGTCCCGCACTTGCGCTCGCACGGCGAACGGCGAGTACTGAACGCGGGAGCGCAGAGTGTGTCCACGCTCAACACGTTCTTCCTCTGCATGACCCTCCACCCCGAGGTGCAGGAGAAGGCCCAGGCGGAGATCGACGCCGTAGTGGGCACGGATCGCTTCCCCACCTCCGACGACCACGAGAACCTGCCCTACGTCCATGCGATATTTCTGGAAGTCCTCCGCTGGTACATCGTCACTCCCATCGGTGCGTGCGCGCGGCTTCCAGGCTGCGCTTGGTGTGTCTCCTTGTCCCGGCGAGCCCTTGCTGACCATGCGCCTCGCCAGGCGGGCCCCATCTTTCGACCGAGGACGACGTCCATGAGGGCTACTTCATCCCGAAGGGCAGCTACGTCCTCGCAAACTTGTGGTACGTGCTACAAGTCGCTGTCCCCGCCGCATCCCGAGCTTGCACCGACGCCCTACATGTCCCCACACAGGCAGATCCTGCACGACCCACACACGTACCCAGACCCGATGGCCTTCAACCCCGACCGGTTCATGCCCGCGCCCGGCAAGGAGCCGCAGGCCGACCCGCGCGGTGTCGCCTTCGGATTCGGCCGTCGGTGCGTCGCCACCCCCTCGCGCCGCCTTCGTGCTAACCACGCTGACCGCCCCCTTTCGCGCCGCGCAGCATCTGCCCCGGGATGCACCTCGCAGAAGCGTCGGTCTGGCTGACGATCGCGATGTCCCTCGCGGCGTTCCGGATCGCGAAGCCCGTGGACGCGCACGGGCGGCCCGTCGAGCCCTCGACGGAGTATGTGACCGGCGCGGTCGTCACCCCGCCGCCGTTCGCGTGTGATATTACGCCTCGGTCGGCGAAGGCGAAGGCGCTGCTGGACGCGATGGGTGAGAAGAGGAGCGCGTGAGCTCGCGCGCTCTGTGAGTGATCCTCTACACGGAGGGTGGCGGCGCGAGGTGCGATCTGCGGTGTGGGCCGGCGCACCGACGGGCCGCGGTCGAGCACAGAAAACGCCGCGTCGAGAGCAACGGACTCTGTCACTTGCATAGGCAGTAGTTCTGCCCTGTCACTTGTACAGGTAGTACACTTGTACAGGTAGTACACTTGTACAGGTAGTAGTTCTGCCGTGGGCGTGCTTGGACAGTAGTTCTGCCCTGTCACTTGTACAGGCAGTAGGTCTGCCTCGGGGCTTGGGTGGTAGGTCTCCCGTGGGCACTTATACAAAGTCGCGCTGTGGGCAGAGACAGCCCCGCGTGGACTCGGCGGTAGGTACGTCCTGTTCTACTCCTTCGAGTGTGTACATAGCCAAGGCTATCTAGTGCGAATACCCGTCTTTGCCGTGCCCGAGCACGCACCCCCCTCCCGCTGTGTGCCCTCCCGCGCCGCACTCGCCAGCCTCTTTCCGCGGCTGCAACGCCACCGCGCGCAAGTCAGTTGCTTCCCCGGATGCCAATATTGATGCACCGCACGCCGCCGCGCCAGCCTTGCGCACCCCTCAACGCTGCAGCGCTGCGACTCGTGTCCCGTGCGCACCCACTCTCGCTCGACACGACCTCCACGCCCGCCCGCGCGACGCCGCCCGCCCGCCGCGCGTGGTTATGCCGTATAGACCAACACAGTGCCGCGGCGCGACGCTCTGTCGTACCGCCAGCCCACGCCCGCGCGCGCAGAGCCCTCCGCCCACTACGCCGCGGCGCGCGCACCTTCCAAGTCGTCCCTGCGCAGCGGCGTGCGCGCGGATGCCGTCTTGGTGCGCGCAAGGGTTCTGGACGGCCGCCGCGGCACTGCGTCTCGCATCCTGCCTGCACCCCATTCTCGCACGCCACGCGCTCCGCGCTGATTCGCTCGACGTTGCGCATGGCCATGCCGCATACCAAGAGTGGCCGCGCCCCGTCGTACTCCCCGACCACGCCCGTCGCGCACAACACCCCGCCCACGTGCAACGCCGCGCCTGCGACACCACCTGTAACACGGGGCATGCACACCTTCCAAGTCGCCCCCGCGCGGCGGCGGGCGCGCGGATTCTGCCCCAGCGCGTGCGGGGTCCCTGGGACGGCGGCCGCGGCATGCGCATCGCTCCCGCATGCCCCCTGTTCCGCAGACCGCCCCGCTGCGCCACGTATTGAGTACGATAGACGCACCGGGGCACTGCCGCGGCGCGGCGCTCCCGGCTTCCACCCGCCATGGCCGTCCAGCGCCCGATCCCACCTTGGACAGCGAGCCTCCCGACTGCCGCGGCGCCGTCCGGCGTCGCGCCCAGCCACCCGCGGCAAGACGGCGACCATCCCACCCTCCGCCGCTGCGCTCAACTGCGCACGCCCCCGACATGCTAATATAATGGACATACCTCGTGCGTGACGCGGCAGAGCTTGCACGGCTCATTGGTGCGACGCCCCAGGTGAGTCGCCCGAGTCGAATTGCATCAGGGAGGAGTGCGGAGAGAAAGGCGCGCGAGAGGGTAGCAGCGGGCGGAAGGGTGGACCGCCCGCCGGCGTACTCAACTTAAGTAGTAAACCCGTCCGAATCCCGCTCGCGACCCTGACACACCGTTCCTCAGGGCGCGCGCCGCGCAGGCAATCTCGATGCAATCTTGAGCAGGCCGCCGCAAATGGTAAACCCGCCCGCCCACTCCTTGGACCGCCACCACCACCCACCTCCCGATTGACTGACGCCCTGTTCTTGCAACGCCCGCAACCATCTCAAATTGCTAACTAGTCTCGGAACACAGCCTCAGTCCTCCGCCTCCTCGGGCCAGTCCGACTCGATCTCATCAATCTCCTCCTCGCCGTGCTGCTCACACTCCGAATACGCGCTGATCGCGTCCTCCTCCGTCTCGTACTCCGAGAACTCTTCTAGGCGATCGTCGACGGCGCAGTCCTCGCGCGCATGCTTCGCCGGCCGCCCCTCCGCGTCCGCCTCCACCCCTTCGCGCCCCGCGATCACGCTCCGGAGGCTCGTCAATCCCCGCCGCGGCGGTCGGTTCAACTCCGGGTGCATCAGCGGCAGTCGGCGCCTCCCAAAGTCGTTCCGCTGCTCCTGCTGCCGAGGCTTCCGCTCGTCTGTCGCGCTCCCCGCCTCTCGCGGCGCTTCGTCGAAGTGCGGGCGATGCCGACGACGTCGAGTGTGAGAGGGTGCTGGACGAGTGCCTTCACGACCAGCGGCGGCGCGCGTGATCCCGTGGGCTTTGACTGCCCTGTGATGCCCAGCGTTGCGCCATTCGGAATCGCGCTCGCAGGGTCCCGTTCCGCGATTGCGCGGTCCTCCGCTGTTGCAGGCTCGAAACGCAGCCGCGCCGCATCGCCCTCCTTCAAACGCCACCGGCGCAGCAGCTCGCGGAGCAGCTCGACCCCCACCCCACCCTGGCTCAGGTCCCGAAACGGTACGTCCTCTGGCCATCCTACGAGCTTCAGACCGCACTTGATGACGATGTATCTGGCGTAGCCATCTGCGCACCACCGCATGAACCTTTGCCTTCCGCCGGAAGCTTCGACTGATGGCGTGGGTGAGCTTCCGTTCTGTTATCTGCGCAGCGCACGAGTGACTTACAGATCGCCTCGTTGAACAGCGTCCGGGCCTCTGAACGCATGCTGTCGCGTTCCGAGCCCAGCGCCGGCCCCTTCTCGCCATCGTCTGCGTCGGCGGTGAATGGGATAAACGTGAGTCGAGGGAGCATGCTGACACGAGCGCGGGGGAATGGCCGGTGTGCTAACACTATATTTACGCAGACCTCCGCCGTGTGCACACCTCAACGGGACATGCCCGCCGCGGCACCCTGAATCGGATGCGGCGCCGCCCGCCGCCCCAGCTGCCATACAGGTACGCGACACTCATTTGTCACCGTATCTCACATGACAT
This sequence comes from Lenzites betulinus, assembly GCA_022264855.1. Classification (NCBI taxonomy): domain Eukaryota; kingdom Fungi; phylum Basidiomycota; class Agaricomycetes; order Polyporales; family Polyporaceae; genus Lenzites; species Lenzites betulinus. Next base: position 77,781 of record JABYQU010000042.1, on the reverse strand, counting down.
TCGTGTGTTGGTCGGCGGTATGTCAGGGTATGTCTCACACCATTTTCTTCCTGCTGTCTAGTGCTGATCTCCAACACTGTCCTTAGCAGTGTGCATGCGTTAGAACAATACTACCGGTACCGCCGACTGCGCTGTGAGCGGATCTGTGTCAGGGTAGCGTAGTACCGGCAATGTGCACGCGCTTGTGTTGTATGTACTACATGAGCGCGCAAACACATTATGATGCACCGTCGCCGCCTCTAGCATGGCAGCAGTCCAGCAACGCTGACACAACAGCAGAGGCGGCTTACAATTGTATGTACCTACCGTGAGGAGATGCTACTACACTCATGCAACGGCTGGGCTCAGGGCTATACTGTAGACCATAGTATCTAAGATGTTGAGGAAGCATCAGGCAGACCAAGCCTTGCGAGTCCACCGCGGACACCGCCGTAAGTCTCAGAAGGCGGTGCCGCACATGCAGAGGGTGGCCTAAACAGCCGACGCCCTAATCTATCATGAGGCGAGGGTGCTCTGACGATGCGCGCCGCGGGGCGCCGAGCAGCACGCCTGGACACTTACTATTCCGCGAAAAGACGTCCGAGTCGGACGGCAAGCTCTGCCGGTCTCTCGCTACTTTGCACGGCGGCCGCTGCGTAGATACATGGGAGTGCATGCACGCTCGTGTCGGACGTGGTGTAATTTGATTCAAGGCGCGGCGCGGCGCAGCGCAGAGGGTGGATCGGCCACCGACATGTTGGACTGACTTTAATTGATGGCACACCAGGTTCCTCGCCACATTTTGAAATGGCGTCAGGATGCATGCGCCCAGGTACGCATGCCTTTACTAGACTGTGGAGACCCGCAGAAGGGCTGCGGCGTGCATCTGCCAGTGGGGACTCAGGGAAAGCTCGGGCCAGGCGGAGGTCGCCTCTTCTGTGGTACCGGCCGCGATCTTGCCCCGTAGTCTGTATTGGCTCAGCGCGAATTGTATGCTGCGAGGGCAGCGCGGGACACCCTCCAGAATATGTTTTTCGAGCTTGGCCGCGGGACAATACACGGTCGGCCATGGATGTGCCCCCGCGGGTCGCTGCAAATGGTACCATTAGTTTCCGCCCGATTCGCACTGAGTGTCGGCAAAGACGAGCTAGCGCGGCGCGCACTCGAACGTACTCCGCGGGGCGACAAGGGGCGGCGGCGGCGTGACGGAATAGGCGATCCTCCGGGATGGCCGCATGGGCTAGCACACATCTGCCGAGCTCGTTTCGGCGCGCGTCGGGCTGAAACTTGGTGAGCGCGCGCCGTCTATACGTGTGAGACAACGTACAGATTTGTGCGGACCCGCGACGCCGCAGCGTTGCAGGGCAGGTGAACATCTTCCCAGGTCCATGTCATGCCATCGGGCACGGCTGCCGCGGTTTGCGATTTGCGCGCGTCGCCCTGGTACTTCTGGAGGACGTACGGACAATGTATACGATGCGGCGTGCCAAGTTGCGCATGGCGGAGACAGGCGAGCGATGAAATACGGGCGATGCTCTTCCCGTGCCCGGTGAGAAGTTGAGCAGGGCCGCGGTCGCTTGATTTCCCTGATATTTCCCTGAAACCTCGTGAGCATGTGACGCTTATAGATATGGAGCGACGTACCAGTCTGCGCGAAGATCGCATGCACGGGCGGCGCGGGACGAGCATATTCCCGTTCGGCACCGATGAGATCGCGAGCAAAAGGGTCGGTTTTGAATTCTGCGCGTATCGCCGCGAGATTTCGTGAGCACGACGCGTCTGTGGAGACGAAACGACGTACCAAGTTGTGCGGAGATCGGACGAACGGGGGCCGCGCGGCGGGCGATTTCCTGTGCACTCACTCAAAGTTAAGCTAGAAATCGACGAATTTTGAGTTCTGCGCACATCACCGTGAAACTCGGTGAGCATGTCGCATATGTATGGAGAAAGCCACGTACCAAGTTGCGCGGAGATTGGACGAACGGGCGTCCCGGGGCGAGCGATTATATTCGCACATTCCCGGGAATTGAGTGAACTCGAGCGTGATTGTCGAATTTGAGAACTACACGTATCGCTGCGAAACTGCGTGAGCACGACGCGTGTGCACAGACGAACCGACATACCGATTTGCGCGAGGAGCGAATGCACGGTCGCCATGGGGCGAGCGAATGTATCTGTACATCCCTGGAAATCCAATGAAAGCCAATGAAAGCGAGTGAAATTGACAGTTTTGAGAACTGTTCGTATCATCGCTAAATTTGGTGAGCATGACGCGTATGTATGGAAGAAGCGACGTACGAATTTGCGCGGGGAATGGACGAACGGGCATCACGGGTGAGCGATTGCATTCGCGAATCCCCGAAATCCAAAGGAATTGAGCATCATGGGCGATTTTGAGTTCTGCTCAGATCGCCGCGAAACTGCGTGAGCACAACGCGTGTGAGTACACGAGACTACGTACCAAGTTGCGCGAGGGCCGCACGCGCGGTCGCCACGGGGCGAGCGAGTCTTTGTGTACATCCCTGGAAATGGAATGAAATCGCGTAAAGTCGTCGAATTTGAGATTGGCTCGTACTGCTGTGAAACTCGGTGAGCACATTGCGTTAGTAAGTGCGAGATGACGTACGAAGTTGCGCGGGACTGGGTGAGCAGGCGTCCCGGGGCGCGCGATTAAAGTCGCACATTCCCAAAGTTGCATGAATTTGAGCGCCATTGTCGATTTTGAGAACTGCTCGGCCTGCTGCGAAACTCGGTGAGCATGGAGCGTGTACATACACAAAACGACGTACGAAGTTGCGCGAGGAGTGGTTGCGTGGGCGCCATGGGGCGAGCGAGTCTTTGTGTACATCCTAGAAATCCGATGAAATCGAGCGAAATGGACGGTTTTGAGAACTGTTCGGATCGCTGCGAAACTCGGTGAGCACGATGCGTATGTATGGAGGAGGCGACGTACCAGTTTGCGCTCGGAGCGCACGCGCGGGCGCCACGGCATGCGCGAATCTGTCTGCACATCTGCGTAAACGAGCGAAATCGCGCGAAGTGGGCGGGTTTGAGAACTGCGCGGATCGTCGCGAAACTGCGTGAGCGCAGTGTGTATGTTCACGCGAGAGCACATACGAGGTTGCGCGGAGCCCGGGAGCGGGCCGGTGCGCGACGTGCCGATTTCTCCGTGCAGGCAGGGAAGGAAGTTGCACGGACTTGCTGATTTCAGATGTCGTTGCGTCGGGCTGAAATTGCGCACGCGCGTACGTTACTACTGGGCCAAGAGGCTCACGGAGTGTCGCTGCCGTCGGGGGCGAGGGCGGCGCGGGACGCGCGTTCGCGTTTGTCCCGGGTTGTGCATGAGCACTCAGCCTCGCGCAGGGCGCACAACTTGTGCTGCGTGCACGCGAATCGCTCCGGGTTGGCTGATCTACTCGTACGAGCTGACGCGCGAGTTTGCGCGGGCACGCACGCCCTGGGGGACGCGGGCGGGCGATCACCGGTGGGCATTGACAAGTTCATGCAAACCTGCGCTGGCGAAGTGAGTGTGGTTCGGATCGGGCGCGCGTCGCGCATGTGCGTACCCCTTGTGTGTATAAAGAGACCTACGCAGTCTCGCGGCGTCCAGACGTGCGGCCAGCGAGGGGTGGGTGTTCTGTCTAGGCACCCAGGCGATGCTTTGTCGGAGCAGCAGGGGACAGGCCGGGGCAGCGCGAGCTTGCGCGCGTTCGGGGCGAGCTGCCGTCGAGTCCGAGTGTGCCATCGATTGGGAAGACGTCGAAGAGGGGTCGAGCCCGCCGGGCGAGCGTCCACGAGCACCGTCCGAGGTTGCTGCAGATCGCGGACGTTGGGGATCGAGTGCGCCGTCGCGCATGGCGCGCAGTCGGTTCATGCGCTCGTGCAAAGTACTGTATTGGCCCATGGAGACGTGTACATCGACGGTGCGCTTGCGGGCGAGAAACGATGCTGGAGAAGGGGTGACGGGTGGGCCTGCTAGCCGTCGCCGCACCGGGCACTCTGCACACTCACTTGATTAGCATCGGCCATTCTCAAAGGACACGCGCACAACGAAAGAGAGACGTCGCTGCCCGAGGGCACAGTCTGCGGATTTGATTACATGTCCCCCATGCGAGCGCACGGCGCCCCCGTAGAATGTCCACTCGCGCACGGGTAGCGCATCTCTCACGGCGAGGACAGCGTCGGGCGTCGGGCGTCGGTAGGCGGGCCCCGACGTTGCCTGTGCTGTTGCGTTGCTCACATGCAAAGTCGTACCACGTCGCCGAAAACGGCACTCCCCGTTCCACCTGGCAAAAGGGTCTGTCCGATGTCAAATGCGAGTGTGGGTGCATGTTTCACTGTCGGCCGTTTGCCCGCGCGCCGTACCTCCTTGCGGCTAGCGTTGGCGTGCTGCGCGAGGCCGTCACCCATTCGTTCGGAGGACGAGCATATGCTCCGCCGTGCTCTGCGTGACGGCGCCCGCATGCTGCTGTTGTGGCAACGAGGGGTGCAGGACGGCGGCCGCAGAGGATGTTTCGCCGCAATATCGGCAGACGCGCCAGCCTCGGCGTTGTCCTCGAACCCAGTTCACCGGCGGTGAGGGTCCATCACGGGGCACAGCGGGATTCCGCGGCTGGCCCGTGCGCGTTCGTCGCACTCGCATGTCTGAGATGTGGCGCGGGCGGCCACCCGAGGGAATGGTTTATAAGCAGGTGCGCTGGGGTGCAAGATGGGGCCATCCCCTCCCCGCTTTCGACTCTAGTCCGCTGTGGCCCTCGCACACGTCCTCTGGCACGCACTGGCACGCGGCACGCACCTGGTCGCATGGCAAGGGCGCATCGCCGGTCTGACGTTCGACTGGAAGCGATTGATTGCGGTGCGTACGGTGCGTAGATACGAGGTCTGCGAAGAAGGACGTACCTGATGTGTTGTGCAGCAGGTGAGGCCGCGGCGGTTGTCGACGACGGCGCGGCGAGCGAGCAAGCGGGGTCGCGGCGGACGACTAGCAGGCAGGTGAGTGCGCTCAAGGGAGCTTGGCTCGCGTCGATGGCGGCATGGCGAGTGGGGTCGTCTGCGAGGAGACGAGGAAGGCGAAGCAAGGGGGGGACGGCTTGCGCGGCTTGCGCGGCTTGCGCGGCTTGCGCGGCTTTAGCGAGCAGGTGGCTGTGACGAGTACTTGGCCTCGCGAGGTTAGATCGTTGTAGTGTGTACGTACTCGAGCCAGAATATAGCCTGTGACTATCATCACGGGCGATGCAGCGCAAGGGCGGGCAGCGTGCGGAGGGCGTCGACGTCGGAGGCAGCGGGCGCAGGCGCAGGCGGCAGCATGGGCGAGGGAGAGAGCAAGGATGGGATCGAGTACCTGGTATTTAATTAAGCTCGAGCGGGCGCTTGCTCTTCTCATTCAAATTTTCGACGTCTTCTGCAGCTGCGTTGTGTTCTTCCAGAACCCCCAGCTCAGGGTCTCTGGACGGGCGCTGGAGACTGCGTGGCCAGGCGCACTCGCCCGCGCGGGAGCGGTCGATAAATCGCCCCGAGAACGCGAAGTCGAAGGACGTCGCAGGAGGGATCGACGCGAGGGCGAGGGAGAACCCCGCGAGGACGAATTCAGAGCCGCTGGAGGCTCAAGCGCTCAAGCGCCGAGAACGGAGGCGGGAGGAGGGGGTCGGTCTTCGCGCCGCAAACGGACTTCGCAGACCGCAGACCTGCTGTATGCGGGAAGCTTCTGCAAGGGATCCGCACGGCGCTGTCGGCATGCCGGGCGCGGGGGCGGGGGTGCCGTGGACCCGGGCGGTGGCTGGGACCTGGGTCGGCGAGGGCGGTACGGTACGATGGGCGCGTTACGACATATGTCGATGCATGCATGGTACGTTCTAAGGAGGCCGTGGTTCCGGCCGTGTGGGTTTTACTGTGCAGCTGGTGACAGTATCGGTATTGGAGGAAACTCGGTCCTGGAACTTTGTTTTGGCTTTCAGAGGAGTTCAGAGGAGAAGCTTGACGGCCGGGGGTTTCCGGAGGATTTCCTGGGGCCCATAATCAATCATTGCTCTTACTCTCACTCCCCCACATCCGTAGGTCCATTGCTAGCCCCCTAAGTCGGCCGCGCCAACTACAGCCCCATGAGATAAGTATGACGAACTACCGCAGACGATGACGCGTACGAAGCACGCCCAAAAGTAAAGTTCTGAAGCATCCTCGCGGTACGTCGAACTCGAACACCCTCATGGACCCATGGAATGACTGTATGACAGCGCTCAACGTCCGACATGGATCTGGAATCACACGGGCGCACTCGGAGGAGTCGATGGCACAGCTGTGAGTTCAAGGTCGACGTCGAAGCCCGGGGCGGCGCTGATAGATCTGCAGTGATCGCAAGTGCAGCGTCGTCGAAACACGATCGGCCCGCGCCGCAGATCCCGCCCTGCGTCCCGCTCCAATCGCACCCTGCGCGTTCCAGGCGCTGCTGCGTACGACGTCGCGTCGCGTAGAACGCGCCGAAAGCAAGTCGCGAAGCCGTGAATTTGGCCGGCAGCAGCGCACAATCGATCTCGACCCGCTTGTGCGCGAAGACGAGCTTCGCGGCAAGCTGGTAAAGTGGAAGTGAGTAAGGAGTGAAGCCATTTGGAAGACATCCGTTCGGGTCTTCGGCGCACGCGTGATATATAATCTGACCTCGTTTGCTTGTGAGTCCACAGGAACGTGCGCCCCGGGCGTATGCACACCCGCCGCTCAGTAAATTGACGCGATCTAGAAACGCGTCTCGTCTCAGCTTAGACGTCCCGCGATGCTCGCCCATGAGCGATGGAATGCCTGTAAATAGGCTTGACGTGTAGCGGTGCGTCCTGACCTACGTCAGCTTCAGCGCGCAAGAGATTCTTCTGTACGGAGAGAGACGAAAAGAACTCGAGCAGCTAACTCCTCGTAATCGGTAGAGGACGCGGACGCGACAGGGTGGCCTCGGTCTGCTTGACCTCGCGTCCCGAAATGCAGCCATTGATGATGTGATGTGGTTGAAATCGTACCATGACCTAGGTAGAAACCGCCTGTGATGGGTGCTGTTAGCAGACGACCTCCTAGCGAGAAATGTGGCGGCATGAACACCTTCCTGCAAGCACTAGAACCCGGCTACACGCAGCGGACTACCACCGGAGGTTATCTGTTCCCATAGGATAGCGCGCTAGAAAAACCTACCACATGTTCTAACGGACTCACAGGGTTTTTCAGAGAAAGGCTCTCCACCAAAAAAAAAAAGACAAGCAAAAAAAGAAAAAAAAAAGGTGCGGACAGACGCGGACGCGCTACGACGAGGAAGCACGGTCACGTGGCCGTGCTTCTCAACGTCAAAATATAAGCGCCGAACACGACAAGTTCAAGTTGAAGCGAGTTTGCCGCCTACATCTTTCTTGGCCATTTCCGTCGATGATCTTCACTGAAGGTCCGTTGTAGACGACCAAGGCGCTAGCTCTCCCACCACAATGCAGTTGACTGAGGCTACCTATCTATTAGACTAGACGGCAGAAGATATCCCGGGCGGCGTACCGCAAGCAACGCCACCTCCGTCATCCGCGCGCGTGCCCCTCGAGCTCGTAGGCCGGATATGATACAGCAAGATTCGAAACACCCGCCCGAGCTTGCGCCGGTGGTCGCGCGGGCGTGAAGGGTGCATTCAAGTTTAGTAAGTTAGACCCCGTCGAGCCCGGCACATAACGATTGTGCTTCTCCGTGCGTGAGGCTGGTTTAGGCCTAGGAGCCTACCCGCGCACTGCCCTCCGGGACTTTGTGTCTGACTCTATGCACAGTATCGCGCGCTGCAGCGTGTGAGTGAGCGAGCAACGAATGGGCTATTTGACGTCATTTGACTGCATCGAACACGTACGTCCCGAAGCTGTGTGTACTGGTGCTTATGTGGCGCGGCTCTCCCCGTTTATCTACGGCAGGCTGCAGCCAAGCTTGCCAATGACCGTGACAAGCCCGTTCATTTTGACGTGAACAGTCCGAGATTTTCTTGGCCGTCGCCAGGTCTGCGTTAATTGCCATTAACTTGTTACACTACAGCTTCCGAGGGCCGACAATGACTGCGAGTGGATTACTTATTGGTGCCCGGCAGCGCGCGCCGCGGACCAAGTACTCCGGATCCGGAGGTCGCGACATATGGGGATATCTGGGAATTCCGAGGCGCTCTTCTGAAGTGCGTGTTCATCTTATGGCACTCATTCGGACTTTAGCTCAACATCGCCCTGTGTACGTGAGGAAGACAACCCATCTACTCGCTAGAGTTGGCTGCCGACCGGGCATCAGTGTCTTCCCGTCGAGGATTAACGTCAACGACGGAGCTTGCATTGCCCGCCCATCCAATTCAATGGCAATTGGCTATTGGCGGCCACGCTGCAGAGGTTTGGCGGCTGTCAGGGTCCTGCGGCGCTGCGCTTGTCTCCCGTGTTTCACTTATGAACACAGATAAGTACACCTCATCCTCTGCGGTGAGCCACCTTTTCCCCGCCTCCTTGCTCCCATCTGGACGACCATGGACTACTCCCCGGCCACCATAGGCGTCGCGGCCTTTCTAGCGGTGTACCTTATTTGGATCCGCTTCTTCGGTAAGAAGAAACGGGGCCCCCTCCCTCCCGGCCCGAAGGGCTATCCGTTCATTGGGAACCTCTTGGACATGCCTACCTCGCATGAGTATCGGACGTTCGGCAAGTGGGGTCAACAGTGGGGTGAGCTTTACTGCATCAGTCGAGGCGTCCAGGACAGTACGTCTAACGCTTACCATGCCACTCCCATACACAGGGGACATCATGTCCGTAACCGTCTTCGGCCAGACTTACGTGGTCCTCAACTCAAAGAAGCGCGCGATCGAGTTGCTCGAGAAGAAGAGCGCGATCTACTCCAGCCGCCCCGCCATACCGGTGGGCGGCGAGCTGGTGGGCTGGAACCGGGTGCTCGTCTTAGTTCCCTACGGTAGCAAGTTCCGCGAGTACCGCCGCCTCTTCTTCCAGTTCATCGGGAGCAAGAAGCACGTGGAGCGCTTCCAGCCCCTCGTCGAGAGTCAAGCTCGGACTTTGATTGGCAGGCTGTACAAGGACCCCTCGAAGCGCATCAAGGACGTGCAGTGGTAAGCATGCGCTGCTTCTTCCTTCTACTCTTCTACGTGCACTGACACACGCTGCGATGCAACAGGTCTGCTGCTGCGCTCATGCTCATGATGACCTACGGGTACGAAGTACAGCCCGAAAATGACCCTTTGGCGACGCTCGTGAACACGTCGATAGAGCAGTTCGCCAAGTCCACAATGCCCGCCGCCTACATGGCCAACTTGCTCCCCGCGCGTGCGTGAGCGTTCAGTCAGGGTCATCCACATCAGCGCGCCCGCCGCTCATGCCTTCGCACTGCACAGTCCTCCGCCTCCCGGCGTGGTTCCCTGGCGCCGGTGTCAAAAAGGTCGCCGCCGAGTGGCGCAAGACAGCTGACGAGATGTGCGACAGGCCGTTCGATTTCGTCAAGCAGCGCATGGTGGGGCCTCAGGTTGTGTCATCAGAGCATACCAGTCTGACAGAGATGCTCGACCCCAGGCTGCCGGCACAGACATCCCGAACTTCACCTCTGCAAATTTGACTAGCGACATTTCTCCCGAGCGCGAGGATATCGTCAAATACACAGCGACGTCCGTGTACACCGGAGGCGCCGAGACGGTCAGTCCCGCACTTGCGCTCGCACGGCGAACGGCGAGTACTGAACGCGGGAGCGCAGAGTGTGTCCACGCTCAACACGTTCTTCCTCTGCATGACCCTCCACCCCGAGGTGCAGGAGAAGGCCCAGGCGGAGATCGACGCCGTAGTGGGCACGGATCGCTTCCCCACCTCCGACGACCACGAGAACCTGCCCTACGTCCATGCGATATTTCTGGAAGTCCTCCGCTGGTACATCGTCACTCCCATCGGTGCGTGCGCGCGGCTTCCAGGCTGCGCTTGGTGTGTCTCCTTGTCCCGGCGAGCCCTTGCTGACCATGCGCCTCGCCAGGCGGGCCCCATCTTTCGACCGAGGACGACGTCCATGAGGGCTACTTCATCCCGAAGGGCAGCTACGTCCTCGCAAACTTGTGGTACGTGCTACAAGTCGCTGTCCCCGCCGCATCCCGAGCTTGCACCGACGCCCTACATGTCCCCACACAGGCAGATCCTGCACGACCCACACACGTACCCAGACCCGATGGCCTTCAACCCCGACCGGTTCATGCCCGCGCCCGGCAAGGAGCCGCAGGCCGACCCGCGCGGTGTCGCCTTCGGATTCGGCCGTCGGTGCGTCGCCACCCCTCGCGCCGCCTTCGTGCTAACCACGCTGACCGCCCCCTTTCGCGCCGCGCAGCATCTGCCCCGGGATGCACCTCGCAGAAGCGTCGGTCTGGCTGACGATCGCGATGTCCCTCGCGGCGTTCCGGATCGCGAAGCCCGTGGACGCGCACGGGCGGCCCGTCGAGCCCTCGACGGAGTATGTGACCGGCGGGTCGTCACCCCGCCGCCGTTCGCGTGTGATATTACGCCTCGGTCGGCGAAGGCGAAGGCGCTGCTGGACGCGATGGGTGAGAAGAGGAGCGCGTGAGCTCGCGCGCTCTGTGAGTGATCCTCTACACGGAGGGTGGCGGCGCGAGGTGCGATCTGCGGTGTGGGCCGGCGCACCGACGGGCCGCGGTCGAGCACAGAAAAACGCCGCGTCGAGAGCAACGGACTCTGTCACTTGCATAGGCAGTAGTTCTGCCCTGTCACTTGTACAGGTAGTACACTTGTACAGGTAGTACACTTGTACAGGTAGTAGTTCTGCCGTGGGCGTGCTTGGACAGTAGTTCTGCCCTGTCACTTGTACAGGCAGTAGGTCTGCCTCGGGCTTGGGTGGTAGGTCTCCCGTGGGCACTTATACAAAGTCGCGCTGTGGGCAGAGACAGCCCCGCGTGGACTCGGCGGTAGGTACGTCTGTTCTACTCCTTCGAGTGTGTACATAGCCAAGGCTATCTAGTGCGATACCCGTCTTTGCCGTGCCGAGCGCACCCTCCGTGTGTGCCTCCCGCGCCGCACTCGCCAGCCTTTCCGCGGCTGCAACGCCACCGCGCGCAAGTCAGTTGCTTCCCCGGATGCAATATTGATGCCGCACGCCGCGCAGCCTGCGCCACCCTCACGCTGCAGCGCTGGCGACTCGTGTCCCGTGCGCACCCATCTCGCTCGACAGACCTCACGCCCGCCGGCGACGCGCCCGCCGGCGGTGGTTATGCCGTATAGACCAACACAGTGCGCGGCGCGAGCCTGTCGTACCAGCCCCAGCCGGGCGCAGACCTCCCCACTGCCGCGGGCGCGCACCTTCCAAGTCCCTGCGCAGCGGCGTGGCGCGGATGCCGTCTTGGTGCGCGCAAGGGTTCTGACGGCCGCCGCGGCACTGCGTCTCGCATCCTGCCTGCACCCCATTCTCGCACGCCACGCGCTCCGCGCTGATTCGCTCGACGTTGCGCATGGCCATGCGCATACCAAGAGTGGCCGCGCCCGTCGTACTCCCCGACCACGCCCGTCGCGCACAACACCCGCCCACGTGCAACGCCGCGCCTGCGACACCACCTGTAACACGGGCATGCACACCTTCCAAGTCGCCCCGCGCGGCGGCGGGCGCGCGGATTCTGCCCCAGCGCGTGCGGGTCCCTGGGACGGCGGCCGCGGCATGCGCATCGCTCCGCATGCCCCCTGTTCCGCAGACCGCCCGCTGCGCCACGTATTGATACGATAGACGCACCGGGGCACTGCCGCGGCGCGGCGCTCCCGTTCCACCCCTGGCCGTCCAGCGCCCGATCCCACCTTGGACAGCGAGCCTCCCGACTGCCGCGGCGCCGTCCGGCGTCGCGCCCAGCCACCCGCGGCAAGACGGCGACCATCCACCCTCCGCCGCTGCGCTCAACTGCGCACGCCCCGATGCTAAATAATGGACATACCTCGTGCGTGACGCGGCAGAGCTTGCACGGCTCATTGGTGCGACGCCCCAGGTGAGTCGCCCGAGTCGAATTGCATCAGGAGGAGTGCGGAGAGAAAGGCGCGCGAGAGGAGGGGATAGCAGCGGGGAAGGGTGACCGCCGCCGGCGTACTCAACTTAAGTAGTAAACCCGTCCGAATCCCGCTCGCGACCCTGACACACCGTTCCTCAGCGCGCGCCGCGCAGGCAATCTCGATGCAATCTTGAGCAGGCCGCCGCAAATGGAAACCCCCCGCACTCCTTGGACGCCACCACCACCTCCCGATTGACTGACGCCCTGTTCTTGCAACGCCCGCAACCATCTCAAATTGCTAACTAGTCTCGGAACACAGCCAGTCTCCGCTCCTCGGCCAGTCCGACTCGATCTCATCAATCTCCTCCTCGCCGTGCTGCTCACACTCCGAATACGCGCTGATCGCGTCCTCCTCCGTCTCGTACTCCGAGAACTCTTCTAGGCGATCGTCGACGGCGCAGTCCTCGCGCGCATGCTTCGCCGGCCGCCCCTCCGCGTCCGCCTCCACCCCTTCGCGCCCCGCGATCACGCTCCGAGGCTGTCAATCCCCGCGCGGCGGTCGGTTCAACTCCGGGTGCATCAGCGGCAGTCGGCGCCTCCAAAGTCGTTCCGCTGCTCCTGCTGCCGAGGCTTCCGCTCGTCTGTCGCGCTCCCGCCCTCTCGCGGCGCTTCGTCGAAGTGCGGGCGATGCCGACGACGTCGAGTGTGAGAGGGTGCTGGACGAGTGCCTTCACGACCAGCGGCGCGCGCGTGATCCGTGGGCTTTGACTGCCCTGTGATGCCAGCGTTGCGCCATTCGGAATCGCGCTCGCAGGGTCCCGTTCCGCGATTGCGCGGTCCTCCGCTGTTGCAGGCTCGAAACGCAGCCGCGCCGCATCGCCTCCTTCAAACGCCACCGGCGCAGCAGCTCGCGGAGCAGCTCGACCCACCCCACCCTGGCTCAGGTCCCGAAACGGTACGTCCTCTGGCCATCCTACGAGCTTCAGACCGCACTTGATGACGATGTATCTGGCGTAGCCATCTGCGACCACCGCATGAACCTTTGCCTTCCGCGGAAGCTTCGACTGATGGCGTGGGTGAGCTTCCGTTCTGTTATCTGCGCAGCGCACGAGTGACTTACAGATCGCCTCGTTGAACAGCGTCCGGGCCTCTGAACGCATGCTGTCGCGTTCCGAGCCCAGCGCCGGCCCCTTCTCGCCATCGTCTGCGTCGGCGGTGAATGGGATAAACGTGAGTCGAGGGAGCATGCTGACACGAGCGCGGGGGAATGGCCGGTGTGCTAACATATATTTACGCAGACCTCCGCCGTGTGCACACCTCAACGGGACATGCCCGCCGCGGCACCCTGAATCGGATGCGGCGCCGCCCGCCGCCCCAGCTGCCATACAGGTACGCGACACTCATTTGTCACCGTATCTCACATGACATTCGTGTGTTGCGGCGGTATGTCAGGGTATGTCTCACACCATTTTTTCCTGCTGTCTAGTGCTGATCTCCAACACTGTCCTTAGCAGTGTGCATGCGGTTAAACAATACTACCGGTACCGCCGACTGCGCTGTGAGCGGATCTGTGTCAGGGTAGCGTAGTACCGGCAATGTGCACGCGCTTGTGTTGTATGTACTACATGAGCGCGCAAACACATTATGATGCACCGTCGCCGCCTCTAGCATGGCAGCAGTCCAGCAACGCTGACACAACAGCAGAGGCGGTTACAATTGTATGTACTACCGTGAGGATGCTACTACACTCATGCAACGGCTGGGCTCAGGGCTATACTGTAGACCATAGTATCTAAGATGTTGAGGAAGCATCAGGCAGACCAAGCTTGCGAGTCCACGCGGACACCGCCGTAAGTCTCAGAAGGCGGTGCCGCACATGCAGAGGGTGGCCTAAACAGCGACGCCCTAATCTATCATGAGGCGAGGGTGCTCTGACGATGCGCGCCGCGGGGCGCCGAGCAGCACGCCTGGACACTTACTATTCGCGAAAAGACGTCCGAGTCGGACGGCAAGCTCTGCCGGTCTCTCGCTACTTTGCACGGCGGCGCTGCGTAGATACATGGAGTGCATGCACGCTCGTGTCGGACTGTGTAATTTGATTCAAGGCGCGCGCGGCGCAGCGCAGAGGGTGGATGGCCACCGACATGTTGGACTGACTTTAATGATGGCACCAGGTTCCTGCCACATTTTGAAATGGCGTCAGATGCATGCGCCCAGGTACGCATGCCTTTACTAGAACTGTGGAGACCCGCAGAAGGGCTGCGGCGTGCATCTGCCAGTGGGGATCAGGGAAAGCTCGGGCCAGGCGGAGGTCGCTCTTCTGTGGTACCGGCCGCGATCTTGCCCGTAGTCTGTATTGGCTCAGCGCGAATTGTATGCTGCGAGGGCAGCGCGGGACACCTCCAGAATATGTTTTTCGAGCTTGGCCGGGGACAATACACGTCGGCCATGGATGTGCCCCGCGGGTCGCTGCAAATGGTACATTAGTTTCCGCCCGATTCGCACTGATGTCGGCAAGACGAGCTAGCGCGGCGCGCACTCGAAGTATCCGCGGGGCGACAAGGGGCGGCGGCGGCGTGACGGAATAGGCGATCCTCCGGATGGCCGCATGGGCTAGCACACATCTGCGAGCTCGTTTCGGCGCGGTCGGGCTGAAACTTGGTGAGCGCGCGCCGTCTATACGTGTGAGACAACGTACAGATTTGTGCGGACCCGCGACGCCGCAGCGTTGCAGGCAGGTGAACATCTTCCCAGGTCATGTCATGCCATCGGGCACGGCTGCCGCGGTTTGCGATTTGCGCGCGTCGCCCTGGTATTCTGGAGGACGTACGGACAATGTATACGATGCGGCGTGCCAAGTTGCGCATGCGGAGACAGGCGAGCGATGAAATACGGGCCGATGCTCTTCCCGTGCCGGTGAGAAGTTGAGCAGGGCCGGTCGCTTGATTCCCTGATATTTCCCTGAAACCTCGTGAGCATGTGACGCTTATAGATATGGAGCGACGTACCAGTCTGCGGAAGATCGCATGCACGGCGGCGCGGGACGAGCATATTCCCGTTCGGCACCGATGAGATCGCGAGCAAAAGGGTCGGTTTTGAATTCTGCGCGTATCGCCGCGAGATTTCGTGAGCACGACGCGTTGTGGAGACGAAACGACGTACCAAGTTGTGCGGAGATCGGACGAACGGGGGCCGCGCGGCGGGCGATTTCCTGTGCACTCACTCAAAGTTAAGCTAGAAATCGACGAATTTTGAGTTCTGCGCACATCACCGTGAAACTCGGTGAGCATGTCGCATATGTATGGAGAAGCCACGTACAAGTTGCGCGGAGATTGGACGAACGGGCGTCCCGGGCGAGCGATTATATTCGCACATTCCCGGGAATTGAGTGAACTCGAGCGTGATTGTCGAATTTGAGAACTACACGTATCGCTGCGAAACTGCGTGAGCACGACGCGTGTGCACAGACGAACCGACATACCGATTTGCGCGAGGAGCGAATGCACGGTCGCCATGGGGCGAGCGAATGTATCTGTACATCCCTGGAAATCCAATGAAAGCCAATGAAAGCGAGTGAAATTGACAGTTTTGAGAACTGTTCGTATCATCGCTAAATTTGGTGAGCATGACGCGTATGTATGGAAGAAGCGACGTACGAATTTGCGCGGGGAATGGACGAACGGGCATCACGGGGTGAGCGATTGCATTCGCGAATCCCCGAAATCCAAAGGAATTGAGCATCATGGGCGATTTTGAGTTCTGCTCAGATCGCCGCGAAACTGCGTGAGCACAACGCGTGTGAGTACACGAGACTACGTACCAAGTTGCGCGAGGGCCGCACGCGCGGTCGCCACGGGGCGAGCGAGTCTTTGTGTACATCCCTGGAAATGGAATGAAATCGCGTAAAGTCGTCGAATTTGAGATTGGCTCGTACTGCTGTGAAACTCGGTGAGCACATTGCGTTAGTAAGTGCGAGATGACGTACGAAGTTGCGCGGGGACTGGGTGAGCAGGCGTCCCGGGGCGCGCGATTAAAGTCGCACATTCCCAAAGTTGCATGAATTTGAGCGCCATTGTCGATTTTGAGAACTGCTCGGCCTGCTGCGAAACTCGGTGAGCATGGAGCGTGTACATACACAAAACGACGTACGAAGTTGCGCGAGGAGTGGTTGCGTGGGCGCCATGGGGCGAGCGAGTCTTTGTGTACATCCTAGAAATCCGATGAAATCGAGCGAAATGGACGGTTTTGAGAACTGTTCGGATCGCTGCGAAACTCGGTGAGCACGATGCGTATGTATGGAGGAGGCGACGTACCAGTTTGCGCTCGGAGCGCACGCGCGGGCGCCACGGCATGCGCGAATCTGTCTGCACATCTGCGTAAACGAGCGAAATCGCGCGAAGTGGGCGGGTTTGAGAACTGCGCGGATCGTCGCGAAACTGCGTGAGCGCAGTGTGTATGTTCACGCGAGAGCACATACGAGGTTGCGCGGAGCCCGGGAGCGGGGCCGGTGCGCGACGTGCCGATTTCTCCGTGCAGGCAGGGAAGGAAGTTGCACGGACTTGCTGATTTCAGATGTCGTTGCGTCGGGCTGAAATTGCGCACGCGCGTACGTTACTACTGGGCCAAGAGGCTCACGGAGTGTCGCTGCCGTCGGGGGCGAGGGCGGCGCGGGACGCGCGTTCGCGTTTGTCCCGGGTTGTGCATGAGCACTCAGCCTCGCGCAGGGCGCACAACTTGTGCTGCGTGCACGCGAATCGCTCCGGGTTGGCTGATCTACTCGTACGAGCTGACGCGCGAGTTTGCGCGGGCACGCACGCCCTGGGGGACGCGGGGCGGGCGATCACCGGTGGGCATTGACAAGTTCATGCAAACCTGCGCTGGCGAAGTGAGTGTGGTTCGGATCGGGCGCGCGTCGCGCATGTGCGTACCCCTTGTGTGTATAAAGAGACCTACGCAGTCTCGCGGCGTCCAGACGTGCGGCCAGCGAGGGGTGGGGTGTTCTGTCTAGGCACCCAGGCGATGCTTTGTCGGAGCAGCAGGGGACAGGCCGGGGCAGCGCGAGCTTGCGCGCGTTCGGGGCGAGCTGCCGTCGAGTCCGAGTGTGCCATCGATTGGGAAGACGTCGAAGAGGGGTCGAGCCCGCCGGGCGAGCGTCCACGAGCACCGTCCGAGGTTGCTGCAGATCGCGGACGTTGGGGATCGAGTGCGCCGTCGCGCATGGCGCGCAGTCGGTTCATGCGCTCGTGCAAAGTACTGTATTGGCCCATGGAGACGTGTACATCGACGGTGCGCTTGCGGGCGAGAAACGATGCTGGAGAAGGGGTGACGGGTGGGCCTGCTAGCCGTCGCCGCACCGGGCACTCTGCACACTCACTTGATTAGCATCGGCCATTCTCAAAGGACACGCGCACAACGAAAGAGAGACGTCGCTGCCCGAGGGCACAGTCTGCGGATTTGATTACATGTCCCCCATGCGAGCGCACGGCGCCCCCGTAGAATGTCCACTCGCGCACGGGTAGCGCATCTCTCACGGCGAGGACAGCGTCGGGCGTCGGGCGTCGGTAGGCGGGCCCCGACGTTGCCTGTGCTGTTGCGTTGCTCACATGCAAAGTCGTACCACGTCGCCGAAAACGGCACTCCCCGTTCCACCTGGCAAAAGGGTCTGTCCGATGTCAAATGCGAGTGTGGGTGCATGTTTCACTGTCGGCCGTTTGCCCGCGCGCCGTACCTCCTTGCGGCTAGCGTTGGCGTGCTGCGCGAGGCCGTCACCCATTCGTTCGGAGGACGAGCATATGCTCCGCCGTGCTCTGCGTGACGGCGCCCGCATGCTGCTGTTGTGGCAACGAGGGGTGCAGGACGGCGGCCGCAGAGGATGTTTCGCCGCAATATCGGCAGACGCGCCAGCCTCGGCGTTGTCCTCGAACCCAGTTCACCGGCGGTGAGGGTCCATCACGGGGCACAGCGGGATTCCGCGGCTGGCCCGTGCGCGTTCGTCGCACTCGCATGTCTGAGATGTGGCGCGGGCGGCCACCCGAGGGAATGGTTTATAAGCAGGTGCGCTGGGGTGCAAGATGGGGCCATCCCCTCCCCGCTTTCGACTCTAGTCCGCTGTGGCCCTCGCACACGTCCTCTGGCACGCACTGGCACGCGGCACGCACCTGGTCGCATGGCAAGGGCGCATCGCCGGTCTGACGTTCGACTGGAAGCGATTGATTGCGGTGCGTACGGTGCGTAGATACGAGGTCTGCGAAGAAGGACGTACCTGATGTGTTGTGCAGCAGGTGAGGCCGCGGCGGTTGTCGACGACGGCGCGGCGAGCGAGCAAGCGGGGTCGCGGCGGACGACTAGCAGGCAGGTGAGTGCGCTCAAGGGAGCTTGGCTCGCGTCGATGGCGGCATGGCGAGTGGGGTCGTCTGCGAGGAGACGAGGAAGGCGAAGCAAGGGGGGGACGGCTTGCGCGGCTTGCGCGGCTTGCGCGGCTTGCGCGGCTTTAGCGAGCAGGTGGCTGTGACGAGTACTTGGCCTCGCGAGGTTAGATCGTTGTAGTGTGTACGTACTCGAGCCAGAATATAGCCTGTGACTATCATCACGGGCGATGCAGCGCAAGGGCGGGCAGCGTGCGGAGGGCGTCGACGTCGGAGGCAGCGGGCGCAGGCGCAGGCGGCAGCATGGGCGAGGGAGAGAGCAAGGATGGGATCGAGTACCTGGTATTTAATTAAGCTCGAGCGGGCGCTTGCTCTTCTCATTCAAATTTTCGACGTCTTCTGCAGCTGCGTTGTGTTCTTCCAGAACCCCCAGCTCAGGGTCTCTGGACGGGCGCTGGAGACTGCGTGGCCAGGCGCACTCGCCCGCGCGGGAGCGGTCGATAAATCGCCCCGAGAACGCGAAGTCGAAGGACGTCGCAGGAGGGATCGACGCGAGGGCGAGGGAGAACCCCGCGAGGACGAATTCAGAGCCGCTGGAGGCTCAAGCGCTCAAGCGCCGAGAACGGAGGCGGGAGGAGGGGGTCGGTCTTCGCGCCGCAAACGGACTTCGCAGACCGCAGACCTGCTGTATGCGGGAAGCTTCTGCAAGGGATCCGCACGGCGCTGTCGGCATGCCGGGCGCGGGGGCGGGGGTGCCGTGGACCCGGGCGGTGGCTGGGACCTGGGTCGGCGAGGGCGGTACGGTACGATGGGCGCGTTACGACATATGTCGATGCATGCATGGTACGTTCTAAGGAGGCCGTGGTTCCGGCCGTGTGGGTTTTACTGTGCAGCTGGTGACAGTATCGGTATTGGAGGAAACTCGGTCCTGGAACTTTGTTTTGGCTTTCAGAGGAGTTCAGAGGAGAAGCTTGACGGCCGGGGGTTTCCGGAGGATTTCCTGGGGCCCATAATCAATCATTGCTCTTACTCTCACTCCCCCACATCCGTAGGTCCATTGCTAGCCCCCTAAGTCGGCCGCGCCAACTACAGCCCCATGAGATAAGTATGACGAACTACCGCAGACGATGACGCGTACGAAGCACGCCCAAAAGTAAAGTTCTGAAGCATCCTCGCGGTACGTCGAACTCGAACACCCTCATGGACCCATGGAATGACTGTATGACAGCGCTCAACGTCCGACATGGATCTGGAATCACACGGGCGCACTCGGAGGAGTCGATGGCACAGCTGTGAGTTCAAGGTCGACGTCGAAGCCCGGGGCGGCGCTGATAGATCTGCAGTGATCGCAAGTGCAGCGTCGTCGAAACACGATCGGCCCGCGCCGCAGATCCCGCCCTGCGTCCCGCTCCAATCGCACCCTGCGCGTTCCAGGCGCTGCTGCGTACGACGTCGCGTCGCGTAGAACGCGCCGAAAGCAAGTCGCGAAGCCGTGAATTTGGCCGGCAGCAGCGCACAATCGATCTCGACCCGCTTGTGCGCGAAGACGAGCTTCGCGGCAAGCTGGTAAAGTGGAAGTGAGTAAGGAGTGAAGCCATTTGGAAGACATCCGTTCGGGTCTTCGGCGCACGCGTGATATATAATCTGACCTCGTTTGCTTGTGAGTCCACAGGAACGTGCGCCCCGGGCGTATGCACACCCGCCGCTCAGTAAATTGACGCGATCTAGAAACGCGTCTCGTCTCAGCTTAGACGTCCCGCGATGCTCGCCCATGAGCGATGGAATGCCTGTAAATAGGCTTGACGTGTAGCGGTGCGTCCTGACCTACGTCAGCTTCAGCGCGCAAGAGATTCTTCTGTACGGAGAGAGACGAAAAGAACTCGAGCAGCTAACTCCTCGTAATCGGTAGAGGACGCGGACGCGACAGGGTGGCCTCGGTCTGCTTGACCTCGCGTCCCGAAATGCAGCCATTGATGATGTGATGTGGTTGAAATCGTACCATGACCTAGGTAGAAACCGCCTGTGATGGGTGCTGTTAGCAGACGACCTCCTAGCGAGAAATGTGGCGGCATGAACACCTTCCTGCAAGCACTAGAACCCGGCTACACGCAGCGGACTACCACCGGAGGTTATCTGTTCCCATAGGATAGCGCGCTAGAAAAACCTACCACATGTTCTAACGGACTCACAGGGTTTTTCAGAGAAAGGCTCTCCACCAAAAAAAAAAAGACAAGCAAAAAAAGAAAAAAAAAAGGTGCGGACAGACGCGGACGCGCTACGACGAGGAAGCACGGTCACGTGGCCGTGCTTCTCAACGTCAAAATATAAGCGCCGAACACGACAAGTTCAAGTTGAAGCGAGTTTGCCGCCTACATCTTTCTTGGCCATTTCCGTCGATGATCTTCACTGAAGGTCCGTTGTAGACGACCAAGGCGCTAGCTCTCCCACCACAATGCAGTTGACTGAGGCTACCTATCTATTAGACTAGACGGCAGAAGATATCCCGGGCGGCGTACCGCAAGCAACGCCACCTCCGTCATCCGCGCGCGTGCCCCTCGAGCTCGTAGGCCGGATATGATACAGCAAGATTCGAAACACCCGCCCGAGCTTGCGCCGGTGGTCGCGCGGGCGTGAAGGGTGCATTCAAGTTTAGTAAGTTAGACCCCGTCGAGCCCGGCACATAACGATTGTGCTTCTCCGTGCGTGAGGCTGGTTTAGGCCTAGGAGCCTACCCGCGCACTGCCCTCCGGGACTTTGTGTCTGACTCTATGCACAGTATCGCGCGCTGCAGCGTGTGAGTGAGCGAGCAACGAATGGGCTATTTGACGTCATTTGACTGCATCGAACACGTACGTCCCGAAGCTGTGTGTACTGGTGCTTATGTGGCGCGGCTCTCCCCGTTTATCTACGGCAGGCTGCAGCCAAGCTTGCCAATGACCGTGACAAGCCCGTTCATTTTGACGTGAACAGTCCGAGATTTTCTTGGCCGTCGCCAGGTCTGCGTTAATTGCCATTAACTTGTTACACTACAGCTTCCGAGGGCCGACAATGACTGCGAGTGGATTACTTATTGGTGCCCGGCAGCGCGCGCCGCGGACCAAGTACTCCGGATCCGGAGGTCGCGACATATGGGGATATCTGGGAATTCCGAGGCGCTCTTCTGAAGTGCGTGTTCATCTTATGGCACTCATTCGGACTTTAGCTCAACATCGCCCTGTGTACGTGAGGAAGACAACCCATCTACTCGCTAGAGTTGGCTGCCGACCGGGCATCAGTGTCTTCCCGTCGAGGATTAACGTCAACGACGGAGCTTGCATTGCCCGCCCATCCAATTCAATGGCAATTGGCTATTGGCGGCCACGCTGCAGAGGTTTGGCGGCTGTCAGGGTCCTGCGGCGCTGCGCTTGTCTCCCGTGTTTCACTTATGAACACAGATAAGTACACCTCATCCTCTGCGGTGAGCCACCTTTTCCCCGCCTCCTTGCTCCCATCTGGACGACCATGGACTACTCCCCGGCCACCATAGGCGTCGCGGCCTTTCTAGCGGTGTACCTTATTTGGATCCGCTTCTTCGGTAAGAAGAAACGGGGCCCCCTCCCTCCCGGCCCGAAGGGCTATCCGTTCATTGGGAACCTCTTGGACATGCCTACCTCGCATGAGTATCGGACGTTCGGCAAGTGGGGTCAACAGTGGGGTGAGCTTTACTGCATCAGTCGAGGCGTCCAGGACAGTACGTCTAACGCTTACCATGCCACTCCCATACACAGGGGACATCATGTCCGTAACCGTCTTCGGCCAGACTTACGTGGTCCTCAACTCAAAGAAGCGCGCGATCGAGTTGCTCGAGAAGAAGAGCGCGATCTACTCCAGCCGCCCCGCCATACCGGTGGGCGGCGAGCTGGTGGGCTGGAACCGGGTGCTCGTCTTAGTTCCCTACGGTAGCAAGTTCCGCGAGTACCGCCGCCTCTTCTTCCAGTTCATCGGGAGCAAGAAGCACGTGGAGCGCTTCCAGCCCCTCGTCGAGAGTCAAGCTCGGACTTTGATTGGCAGGCTGTACAAGGACCCCTCGAAGCGCATCAAGGACGTGCAGTGGTAAGCATGCGCTGCTTCTTCCTTCTACTCTTCTACGTGCACTGACACACGCTGCGATGCAACAGGTCTGCTGCTGCGCTCATGCTCATGATGACCTACGGGTACGAAGTACAGCCCGAAAATGACCCTTTGGCGACGCTCGTGAACACGTCGATAGAGCAGTTCGCCAAGTCCACAATGCCCGCCGCCTACATGGCCAACTTGCTCCCCGCGCGTGCGTGAGCGTTCAGTCAGGGTCATCCACATCAGCGCGCCCGCCGCTCATGCCTTCGCACTGCACAGTCCTCCGCCTCCCGGCGTGGTTCCCTGGCGCCGGTGTCAAAAAGGTCGCCGCCGAGTGGCGCAAGACAGCTGACGAGATGTGCGACAGGCCGTTCGATTTCGTCAAGCAGCGCATGGTGGGGCCTCAGGTTGTGTCATCAGAGCATACCAGTCTGACAGAGATGCTCGACCCCAGGCTGCCGGCACAGACATCCCGAACTTCACCTCTGCAAATTTGACTAGCGACATTTCTCCCGAGCGCGAGGATATCGTCAAATACACAGCGACGTCCGTGTACACCGGAGGCGCCGAGACGGTCAGTCCCGCACTTGCGCTCGCACGGCGAACGGCGAGTACTGAACGCGGGAGCGCAGAGTGTGTCCACGCTCAACACGTTCTTCCTCTGCATGACCCTCCACCCCGAGGTGCAGGAGAAGGCCCAGGCGGAGATCGACGCCGTAGTGGGCACGGATCGCTTCCCCACCTCCGACGACCACGAGAACCTGCCCTACGTCCATGCGATATTTCTGGAAGTCCTCCGCTGGTACATCGTCACTCCCATCGGTGCGTGCGCGCGGCTTCCAGGCTGCGCTTGGTGTGTCTCCTTGTCCCGGCGAGCCCTTGCTGACCATGCGCCTCGCCAGGCGGGCCCCATCTTTCGACCGAGGACGACGTCCATGAGGGCTACTTCATCCCGAAGGGCAGCTACGTCCTCGCAAACTTGTGGTACGTGCTACAAGTCGCTGTCCCCGCCGCATCCCGAGCTTGCACCGACGCCCTACATGTCCCCACACAGGCAGATCCTGCACGACCCACACACGTACCCAGACCCGATGGCCTTCAACCCCGACCGGTTCATGCCCGCGCCCGGCAAGGAGCCGCAGGCCGACCCGCGCGGTGTCGCCTTCGGATTCGGCCGTCGGTGCGTCGCCACCCCCTCGCGCCGCCTTCGTGCTAACCACGCTGACCGCCCCCTTTCGCGCCGCGCAGCATCTGCCCCGGGATGCACCTCGCAGAAGCGTCGGTCTGGCTGACGATCGCGATGTCCCTCGCGGCGTTCCGGATCGCGAAGCCCGTGGACGCGCACGGGCGGCCCGTCGAGCCCTCGACGGAGTATGTGACCGGCGCGGTCGTCACCCCGCCGCCGTTCGCGTGTGATATTACGCCTCGGTCGGCGAAGGCGAAGGCGCTGCTGGACGCGATGGGTGAGAAGAGGAGCGCGTGAGCTCGCGCGCTCTGTGAGTGATCCTCTACACGGAGGGTGGCGGCGCGAGGTGCGATCTGCGGTGTGGGCCGGCGCACCGACGGGCCGCGGTCGAGCACAGAAAACGCCGCGTCGAGAGCAACGGACTCTGTCACTTGCATAGGCAGTAGTTCTGCCCTGTCACTTGTACAGGTAGTACACTTGTACAGGTAGTACACTTGTACAGGTAGTAGTTCTGCCGTGGGCGTGCTTGGACAGTAGTTCTGCCCTGTCACTTGTACAGGCAGTAGGTCTGCCTCGGGGCTTGGGTGGTAGGTCTCCCGTGGGCACTTATACAAAGTCGCGCTGTGGGCAGAGACAGCCCCGCGTGGACTCGGCGGTAGGTACGTCCTGTTCTACTCCTTCGAGTGTGTACATAGCCAAGGCTATCTAGTGCGAATACCCGTCTTTGCCGTGCCCGAGCACGCACCCCCCTCCCGCTGTGTGCCCTCCCGCGCCGCACTCGCCAGCCTCTTTCCGCGGCTGCAACGCCACCGCGCGCAAGTCAGTTGCTTCCCCGGATGCCAATATTGATGCACCGCACGCCGCCGCGCCAGCCTTGCGCACCCCTCAACGCTGCAGCGCTGCGACTCGTGTCCCGTGCGCACCCACTCTCGCTCGACACGACCTCCACGCCCGCCCGCGCGACGCCGCCCGCCCGCCGCGCGTGGTTATGCCGTATAGACCAACACAGTGCCGCGGCGCGACGCTCTGTCGTACCGCCAGCCCACGCCCGCGCGCGCAGAGCCCTCCGCCCACTACGCCGCGGCGCGCGCACCTTCCAAGTCGTCCCTGCGCAGCGGCGTGCGCGCGGATGCCGTCTTGGTGCGCGCAAGGGTTCTGGACGGCCGCCGCGGCACTGCGTCTCGCATCCTGCCTGCACCCCATTCTCGCACGCCACGCGCTCCGCGCTGATTCGCTCGACGTTGCGCATGGCCATGCCGCATACCAAGAGTGGCCGCGCCCCGTCGTACTCCCCGACCACGCCCGTCGCGCACAACACCCCGCCCACGTGCAACGCCGCGCCTGCGACACCACCTGTAACACGGGGCATGCACACCTTCCAAGTCGCCCCCGCGCGGCGGCGGGCGCGCGGATTCTGCCCCAGCGCGTGCGGGGTCCCTGGGACGGCGGCCGCGGCATGCGCATCGCTCCCGCATGCCCCCTGTTCCGCAGACCGCCCCGCTGCGCCACGTATTGAGTACGATAGACGCACCGGGGCACTGCCGCGGCGCGGCGCTCCCGGCTTCCACCCGCCATGGCCGTCCAGCGCCCGATCCCACCTTGGACAGCGAGCCTCCCGACTGCCGCGGCGCCGTCCGGCGTCGCGCCCAGCCACCCGCGGCAAGACGGCGACCATCCCACCCTCCGCCGCTGCGCTCAACTGCGCACGCCCCCGACATGCTAATATAATGGACATACCTCGTGCGTGACGCGGCAGAGCTTGCACGGCTCATTGGTGCGACGCCCCAGGTGAGTCGCCCGAGTCGAATTGCATCAGGGAGGAGTGCGGAGAGAAAGGCGCGCGAGAGGAGGGGATAGCAGCGGGCGGAAGGGTGGACCGCCCGCCGGCGTACTCAACTTAAGTAGTAAACCCGTCCGAATCCCGCTCGCGACCCTGACACACCGTTCCTCAGGGCGCGCGCCGCGCAGGCAATCTCGATGCAATCTTGAGCAGGCCGCCGCAAATGGTAAACCCGCCCGCCCACTCCTTGGACCGCCACCACCACCCACCTCCCGATTGACTGACGCCCTGTTCTTGCAACGCCCGCAACCATCTCAAATTGCTAACTAGTCTCGGAACACAGCCTCAGTCCTCCGCCTCCTCGGGCCAGTCCGACTCGATCTCATCAATCTCCTCCTCGCCGTGCTGCTCACACTCCGAATACGCGCTGATCGCGTCCTCCTCCGTCTCGTACTCCGAGAACTCTTCTAGGCGATCGTCGACGGCGCAGTCCTCGCGCGCATGCTTCGCCGGCCGCCCCTCCGCGTCCGCCTCCACCCCTTCGCGCCCCGCGATCACGCTCCGGAGGCTCGTCAATCCCCGCCGCGGCGGTCGGTTCAACTCCGGGTGCATCAGCGGCAGTCGGCGCCTCCCAAAGTCGTTCCGCTGCTCCTGCTGCCGAGGCTTCCGCTCGTCTGTCGCGCTCCCCGCCCTCTCGCGGCGCTTCGTCGAAGTGCGGGCGATGCCGACGACGTCGAGTGTGAGAGGGTGCTGGACGAGTGCCTTCACGACCAGCGGCGGCGCGCGTGATCCCGTGGGCTTTGACTGCCCTGTGATGCCCAGCGTTGCGCCATTCGGAATCGCGCTCGCAGGGTCCCGTTCCGCGATTGCGCGGTCCTCCGCTGTTGCAGGCTCGAAACGCAGCCGCGCCGCATCGCCCTCCTTCAAACGCCACCGGCGCAGCAGCTCGCGGAGCAGCTCGACCCCCACCCCACCCTGGCTCAGGTCCCGAAACGGTACGTCCTCTGGCCATCCTACGAGCTTCAGACCGCACTTGATGACGATGTATCTGGCGTAGCCATCTGCGCACCACCGCATGAACCTTTGCCTTCCGCCGGAAGCTTCGACTGATGGCGTGGGTGAGCTTCCGTTCTGTTATCTGCGCAGCGCACGAGTGACTTACAGATCGCCTCGTTGAACAGCGTCCGGGCCTCTGAACGCATGCTGTCGCGTTCCGAGCCCAGCGCCGGCCCCTTCTCGCCATCGTCTGCGTCGGCGGTGAATGGGATAAACGTGAGTCGAGGGAGCATGCTGACACGAGCGCGGGGGAATGGCCGGTGTGCTAACACTATATTTACGCAGACCTCCGCCGTGTGCACACCTCAACGGGACATGCCCGCCGCGGCACCCTGAATCGGATGCGGCGCCGCCCGCCGCCCCAGCTGCCATACAGGTACGCGACACTCATTTGTCACCGTATCTCACATGACATTCGTGTGTTGGTCGGCGGTATGTCAGGGTATGTCTCACACCATTTTCTTCCTGCTGTCTAGTGCTGATCTCCAACACTGTCCTTAGCAGTGTGCATGCGTTAGAACAATACTACCGGTACCGCCGACTGCGCTGTGAGCGGATCTGTGTCAGGGTAGCGTAGTACCGGCAATGTGCACGCGCTTGTGTTGTATGTACTACATGAGCGCGCAAACACATTATGATGCACCGTCGCCGCCTCTAGCATGGCAGCAGTCCAGCAACGCTGACACAACAGCAGAGGCGGCTTACAATTGTATGTACCTACCGTGAGGAGATGCTACTACACTCATGCAACGGCTGGGCTCAGGGCTATACTGTAGACCATAGTATCTAAGATGTTGAGGAAGCATCAGGCAGACCAAGCCTTGCGAGTCCACCGCGGACACCGCCGTAAGTCTCAGAAGGCGGTGCCGCACATGCAGAGGGTGGCCTAAACAGCCGACGCCCTAATCTATCATGAGGCGAGGGTGCTCTGACGATGCGCGCCGCGGGGCGCCGAGCAGCACGCCTGGACACTTACTATTCCGCGAAAAGACGTCCGAGTCGGACGGCAAGCTCTGCCGGTCTCTCGCTACTTTGCACGGCGGCCGCTGCGTAGATACATGGGAGTGCATGCACGCTCGTGTCGGACGTGGTGTAATTTGATTCAAGGCGCGGCGCGGCGCAGCGCAGAGGGTGGATCGGCCACCGACATGTTGGACTGACTTTAATTGATGGCACACCAGGTTCCTCGCCACATTTTGAAATGGCGTCAGGATGCATGCGCCCAGGTACGCATGCCTTTACTAGACTGTGGAGACCCGCAGAAGGGCTGCGGCGTGCATCTGCCAGTGGGGACTCAGGGAAAGCTCGGGCCAGGCGGAGGTCGCCTCTTCTGTGGTACCGGCCGCGATCTTGCCCCGTAGTCTGTATTGGCTCAGCGCGAATTGTATGCTGCGAGGGCAGCGCGGGACACCCTCCAGAATATGTTTTTCGAGCTTGGCCGCGGGACAATACACGGTCGGCCATGGATGTGCCCCCGCGGGTCGCTGCAAATGGTACCATTAGTTTCCGCCCGATTCGCACTGAGTGTCGGCAAAGACGAGCTAGCGCGGCGCGCACTCGAACGTACTCCGCGGGGCGACAAGGGGCGGCGGCGGCGTGACGGAATAGGCGATCCTCCGGGATGGCCGCATGGGCTAGCACACATCTGCCGAGCTCGTTTCGGCGCGCGTCGGGCTGAAACTTGGTGAGCGCGCGCCGTCTATACGTGTGAGACAACGTACAGATTTGTGCGGACCCGCGACGCCGCAGCGTTGCAGGGCAGGTGAACATCTTCCCAGGTCCATGTCATGCCATCGGGCACGGCTGCCGCGGTTTGCGATTTGCGCGCGTCGCCCTGGTACTTCTGGAGGACGTACGGACAATGTATACGATGCGGCGTGCCAAGTTGCGCATGGCGGAGACAGGCGAGCGATGAAATACGGGCGATGCTCTTCCCGTGCCCGGTGAGAAGTTGAGCAGGGCCGCGGTCGCTTGATTTCCCTGATATTTCCCTGAAACCTCGTGAGCATGTGACGCTTATAGATATGGAGCGACGTACCAGTCTGCGCGAAGATCGCATGCACGGGCGGCGCGGGACGAGCATATTCCCGTTCGGCACCGATGAGATCGCGAGCAAAAGGGTCGGTTTTGAATTCTGCGCGTATCGCCGCGAGATTTCGTGAGCACGACGCGTCTGTGGAGACGAAACGACGTACCAAGTTGTGCGGAGATCGGACGAACGGGGGCCGCGCGGCGGGCGATTTCCTGTGCACTCACTCAAAGTTAAGCTAGAAATCGACGAATTTTGAGTTCTGCGCACATCACCGTGAAACTCGGTGAGCATGTCGCATATGTATGGAGAAAGCCACGTACCAAGTTGCGCGGAGATTGGACGAACGGGCGTCCCGGGGCGAGCGATTATATTCGCACATTCCCGGGAATTGAGTGAACTCGAGCGTGATTGTCGAATTTGAGAACTACACGTATCGCTGCGAAACTGCGTGAGCACGACGCGTGTGCACAGACGAACCGACATACCGATTTGCGCGAGGAGCGAATGCACGGTCGCCATGGGGCGAGCGAATGTATCTGTACATCCCTGGAAATCCAATGAAAGCCAATGAAAGCGAGTGAAATTGACAGTTTTGAGAACTGTTCGTATCATCGCTAAATTTGGTGAGCATGACGCGTATGTATGGAAGAAGCGACGTACGAATTTGCGCGGGGAATGGACGAACGGGCATCACGGGGTGAGCGATTGCATTCGCGAATCCCCGAAATCCAAAGGAATTGAGCATCATGGGCGATTTTGAGTTCTGCTCAGATCGCCGCGAAACTGCGTGAGCACAACGCGTGTGAGTACACGAGACTACGTACCAAGTTGCGCGAGGGCCGCACGCGCGGTCGCCACGGGGCGAGCGAGTCTTTGTGTACATCCCTGGAAATGGAATGAAATCGCGTAAAGTCGTCGAATTTGAGATTGGCTCGTACTGCTGTGAAACTCGGTGAGCACATTGCGTTAGTAAGTGCGAGATGACGTACGAAGTTGCGCGGGGACTGGGTGAGCAGGCGTCCCGGGGCGCGCGATTAAAGTCGCACATTCCCAAAGTTGCATGAATTTGAGCGCCATTGTCGATTTTGAGAACTGCTCGGCCTGCTGCGAAACTCGGTGAGCATGGAGCGTGTACATACACAAAACGACGTACGAAGTTGCGCGAGGAGTGGTTGCGTGGGCGCCATGGGGCGAGCGAGTCTTTGTGTACATCCTAGAAATCCGATGAAATCGAGCGAAATGGACGGTTTTGAGAACTGTTCGGATCGCTGCGAAACTCGGTGAGCACGATGCGTATGTATGGAGGAGGCGACGTACCAGTTTGCGCTCGGAGCGCACGCGCGGGCGCCACGGCATGCGCGAATCTGTCTGCACATCTGCGTAAACGAGCGAAATCGCGCGAAGTGGGCGGGTTTGAGAACTGCGCGGATCGTCGCGAAACTGCGTGAGCGCAGTGTGTATGTTCACGCGAGAGCACATACGAGGTTGCGCGGAGCCCGGGAGCGGGGCCGGTGCGCGACGTGCCGATTTCTCCGTGCAGGCAGGGAAGGAAGTTGCACGGACTTGCTGATTTCAGATGTCGTTGCGTCGGGCTGAAATTGCGCACGCGCGTACGTTACTACTGGGCCAAGAGGCTCACGGAGTGTCGCTGCCGTCGGGGGCGAGGGCGGCGCGGGACGCGCGTTCGCGTTTGTCCCGGGTTGTGCATGAGCACTCAGCCTCGCGCAGGGCGCACAACTTGTGCTGCGTGCACGCGAATCGCTCCGGGTTGGCTGATCTACTCGTACGAGCTGACGCGCGAGTTTGCGCGGGCACGCACGCCCTGGGGGACGCGGGGCGGGCGATCACCGGTGGGCATTGACAAGTTCATGCAAACCTGCGCTGGCGAAGTGAGTGTGGTTCGGATCGGGCGCGCGTCGCGCATGTGCGTACCCCTTGTGTGTATAAAGAGACCTACGCAGTCTCGCGGCGTCCAGACGTGCGGCCAGCGAGGGGTGGGGTGTTCTGTCTAGGCACCCAGGCGATGCTTTGTCGGAGCAGCAGGGGACAGGCCGGGGCAGCGCGAGCTTGCGCGCGTTCGGGGCGAGCTGCCGTCGAGTCCGAGTGTGCCATCGATTGGGAAGACGTCGAAGAGGGGTCGAGCCCGCCGGGCGAGCGTCCACGAGCACCGTCCGAGGTTGCTGCAGATCGCGGACGTTGGGGATCGAGTGCGCCGTCGCGCATGGCGCGCAGTCGGTTCATGCGCTCGTGCAAAGTACTGTATTGGCCCATGGAGACGTGTACATCGACGGTGCGCTTGCGGGCGAGAAACGATGCTGGAGAAGGGGTGACGGGTGGGCCTGCTAGCCGTCGCCGCACCGGGCACTCTGCACACTCACTTGATTAGCATCGGCCATTCTCAAAGGACACGCGCACAACGAAAGAGAGACGTCGCTGCCCGAGGGCACAGTCTGCGGATTTGATTACATGTCCCCATGCGAGCGCACGGCGCCCCGTAGAATGTCCACTCGCGCACGGGTAGCGCATCTCTCACGGCGAGGACAGCGTCGGGCGTCGGGCGTCGGTAGGCGGGCCCCGACGTTGCCTGTGCTGTTGCGTTGCTCACATGCAAAGTCGTACCACGTCGCCGAAAACGGCACTCCCCGTTCCACCTGGCAAAAGGGTCTGTCCGATGTCAAATGCGAGTGTGGGTGCATGTTTCACTGTCGGCCGTTTGCCCGCGCGCCGTACCTCCTTGCGGCTAGCGTTGGCGTGCTGCGCGAGGCCGTCACCCATTCGTTCGGAGGACGAGCATATGCTCCGCCGTGCTCTGCGTGACGGCGCCCGCATGCTGCTGTTGTGGCAACGAGGGGTGCAGGACGGCGGCCGCAGAGGATGTTTCGCCGCAATATCGGCAGACGCGCCAGCCTCGGCGTTGTCCTCGAACCCAGTTCACCGGCGGTGAGGGTCCATCACGGGGCACAGCGGGATTCCGCGGCTGGCCCGTGCGCGTTCGTCGCACTCGCATGTCTGAGATGTGGCGCGGGCGGCCACCCGAGGGAATGGTTTATAAGCAGGTGCGCTGGGGTGCAAGATGGGGCCATCCCCTCCCCGCTTTCGACTCTAGTCCGCTGTGGCCCTCGCACACGTCCTCTGGCACGCACTGGCACGCGGCACGCACCTGGTCGCATGGCAAGGGCGCATCGCCGGTCTGACGTTCGACTGGAAGCGATTGATTGCGGTGCGTACGGTGCGTAGATACGAGGTCTGCGAAGAAGGACGTACCTGATGTGTTGTGCAGCAGGTGAGGCCGCGGCGGTTGTCGACGACGGCGCGGCGAGCGAGCAAGCGGGGTCGCGGCGGACGACTAGCAGGCAGGTGAGTGCGCTCAAGGGAGCTTGGCTCGCGTCGATGGCGGCATGGCGAGTGGGGTCGTCTGCGAGGAGACGAGGAAGGCGAAGCAAGGGGGGGACGGCTTGCGCGGCTTGCGCGGCTTGCGCGGCTTGCGCGGCTTTAGCGAGCAGGTGGCTGTGACGAGTACTTGGCCTCGCGAGGTTAGATCGTTGTAGTGTGTACGTACTCGAGCCAGAATATAGCCTGTGACTATCATCACGGGCGATGCAGCGCAAGGGCGGGCAGCGTGCGGAGGGCGTCGACGTCGGAGGCAGCGGGCGCAGGCGCAGGCGGCAGCATGGGCGAGGGAGAGAGCAAGGATGGGATCGAGTACCTGGTATTTAATTAAGCTCGAGCGGGCGCTTGCTCTTCTCATTCAAATTTTCGACGTCTTCTGCAGCTGCGTTGTGTTCTTCCAGAACCCCCAGCTCAGGGTCTCTGGACGGGCGCTGGAGACTGCGTGGCCAGGCGCACTCGCCCGCGCGGGAGCGGTCGATAAATCGCCCCGAGAACGCGAAGTCGAAGGACGTCGCAGGAGGGATCGACGCGAGGGCGAGGGAGAACCCCGCGAGGACGAATT
Organism: Lenzites betulinus; assembly: GCA_022264855.1. Taxonomy (NCBI): domain Eukaryota; kingdom Fungi; phylum Basidiomycota; class Agaricomycetes; order Polyporales; family Polyporaceae; genus Lenzites; species Lenzites betulinus. The sequence goes on along the minus strand of JABYQU010000042.1, from coordinate 45,338 downwards.
CAGAGCCGCTGGAGGCTCAAGCGCTCAAGCGCCGAGAACGGAGGCGGGAGGAGGGGGTCGGTCTTCGCGCCGCAAACGGACTTCGCAGACCGCAGACCTGCTGTATGCGGGAAGCTTCTGCAAGGGATCCGCACGGCGCTGTCGGCATGCCGGGCGCGGGGGCGGGGGTGCCGTGGACCCGGGCGGTGGCTGGGACCTGGGTCGGCGAGGGCGGTACGGTACGATGGGCGCGTTACGACATATGTCGATGCATGCATGGTACGTTCTAAGGAGGCCGTGGTTCCGGCCGTGTGGGTTTTACTGTGCAGCTGGTGACAGTATCGGTATTGGAGGAAACTCGGTCCTGGAACTTTGTTTTGGCTTTCAGAGGAGTTCAGAGGAGAAGCTTGACGGCCGGGGGTTTCCGGAGGATTTCCTGGGGCCCATAATCAATCATTGCTCTTACTCTCACTCCCCCACATCCGTAGGTCCATTGCTAGCCCCCTAAGTCGGCCGCGCCAACTACAGCCCCATGAGATAAGTATGACGAACTACCGCAGACGATGACGCGTACGAAGCACGCCCAAAAGTAAAGTTCTGAAGCATCCTCGCGGTACGTCGAACTCGAACACCCTCATGGACCCATGGAATGACTGTATGACAGCGCTCAACGTCCGACATGGATCTGGAATCACACGGGCGCACTCGGAGGAGTCGATGGCACAGCTGTGAGTTCAAGGTCGACGTCGAAGCCCGGGGCGGCGCTGATAGATCTGCAGTGATCGCAAGTGCAGCGTCGTCGAAACACGATCGGCCCGCGCCGCAGATCCCGCCCTGCGTCCCGCTCCAATCGCACCCTGCGCGTTCCAGGCGCTGCTGCGTACGACGTCGCGTCGCGTAGAACGCGCCGAAAGCAAGTCGCGAAGCCGTGAATTTGGCCGGCAGCAGCGCACAATCGATCTCGACCCGCTTGTGCGCGAAGACGAGCTTCGCGGCAAGCTGGTAAAGTGGAAGTGAGTAAGGAGTGAAGCCATTTGGAAGACATCCGTTCGGGTCTTCGGCGCACGCGTGATATATAATCTGACCTCGTTTGCTTGTGAGTCCACAGGAACGTGCGCCCCGGGCGTATGCACACCCGCCGCTCAGTAAATTGACGCGATCTAGAAACGCGTCTCGTCTCAGCTTAGACGTCCCGCGATGCTCGCCCATGAGCGATGGAATGCCTGTAAATAGGCTTGACGTGTAGCGGTGCGTCCTGACCTACGTCAGCTTCAGCGCGCAAGAGATTCTTCTGTACGGAGAGAGACGAAAAGAACTCGAGCAGCTAACTCCTCGTAATCGGTAGAGGACGCGGACGCGACAGGGTGGCCTCGGTCTGCTTGACCTCGCGTCCCGAAATGCAGCCATTGATGATGTGATGTGGTTGAAATCGTACCATGACCTAGGTAGAAACCGCCTGTGATGGGTGCTGTTAGCAGACGACCTCCTAGCGAGAAATGTGGCGGCATGAACACCTTCCTGCAAGCACTAGAACCCGGCTACACGCAGCGGACTACCACCGGAGGTTATCTGTTCCCATAGGATAGCGCGCTAGAAAAACCTACCACATGTTCTAACGGACTCACAGGGTTTTTCAGAGAAAGGCTCTCCACCAAAAAAAAAAGACAAGCAAAAAAAGAAAAAAAAAAGGTGCGGACAGACGCGGACGCGCTACGACGAGGAAGCACGGTCACGTGGCCGTGCTTCTCAACGTCAAAATATAAGCGCCGAACACGACAAGTTCAAGTTGAAGCGAGTTTGCCGCCTACATCTTTCTTGGCCATTTCCGTCGATGATCTTCACTGAAGGTCCGTTGTAGACGACCAAGGCGCTAGCTCTCCCACCACAATGCAGTTGACTGAGGCTACCTATCTATTAGACTAGACGGCAGAAGATATCCCGGGCGGCGTACCGCAAGCAACGCCACCTCCGTCATCCGCGCGCGTGCCCCTCGAGCTCGTAGGCCGGATATGATACAGCAAGATTCGAAACACCCGCCCGAGCTTGCGCCGGTGGTCGCGCGGGCGTGAAGGGTGCATTCAAGTTTAGTAAGTTAGACCCCGTCGAGCCCGGCACATAACGATTGTGCTTCTCCGTGCGTGAGGCTGGTTTAGGCCTAGGAGCCTACCCGCGCACTGCCCTCCGGGACTTTGTGTCTGACTCTATGCACAGTATCGCGCGCTGCAGCGTGTGAGTGAGCGAGCAACGAATGGGCTATTTGACGTCATTTGACTGCATCGAACACGTACGTCCCGAAGCTGTGTGTACTGGTGCTTATGTGGCGCGGCTCTCCCCGTTTATCTACGGCAGGCTGCAGCCAAGCTTGCCAATGACCGTGACAAGCCCGTTCATTTTGACGTGAACAGTCCGAGATTTTCTTGGCCGTCGCCAGGTCTGCGTTAATTGCCATTAACTTGTTACACTACAGCTTCCGAGGGCCGACAATGACTGCGAGTGGATTACTTATTGGTGCCCGGCAGCGCGCGCCGCGGACCAAGTACTCCGGATCCGGAGGTCGCGACATATGGGGATATCTGGGAATTCCGAGGCGCTCTTCTGAAGTGCGTGTTCATCTTATGGCACTCATTCGGACTTTAGCTCAACATCGCCCTGTGTACGTGAGGAAGACAACCCATCTACTCGCTAGAGTTGGCTGCCGACCGGGCATCAGTGTCTTCCCGTCGAGGATTAACGTCAACGACGGAGCTTGCATTGCCCGCCCATCCAATTCAATGGCAATTGGCTATTGGCGGCCACGCTGCAGAGGTTTGGCGGCTGTCAGGGTCCTGCGGCGCTGCGCTTGTCTCCCGTGTTTCACTTATGAACACAGATAAGTACACCTCATCCTCTGCGGTGAGCCACCTTTTCCCCGCCTCCTTGCTCCCATCTGGACGACCATGGACTACTCCCCGGCCACCATAGGCGTCGCGGCCTTTCTAGCGGTGTACCTTATTTGGATCCGCTTCTTCGGTAAGAAGAAACGGGGCCCCCTCCCTCCCGGCCCGAAGGGCTATCCGTTCATTGGGAACCTCTTGGACATGCCTACCTCGCATGAGTATCGGACGTTCGGCAAGTGGGGTCAACAGTGGGGTGAGCTTTACTGCATCAGTCGAGGCGTCCAGGACAGTACGTCTAACGCTTACCATGCCACTCCCATACACAGGGGACATCATGTCCGTAACCGTCTTCGGCCAGACTTACGTGGTCCTCAACTCAAAGAAGCGCGCGATCGAGTTGCTCGAGAAGAAGAGCGCGATCTACTCCAGCCGCCCCGCCATACCGGTGGGCGGCGAGCTGGTGGGCTGGAACCGGGTGCTCGTCTTAGTTCCCTACGGTAGCAAGTTCCGCGAGTACCGCCGCCTCTTCTTCCAGTTCATCGGGAGCAAGAAGCACGTGGAGCGCTTCCAGCCCCTCGTCGAGAGTCAAGCTCGGACTTTGATTGGCAGGCTGTACAAGGACCCCTCGAAGCGCATCAAGGACGTGCAGTGGTAAGCATGCGCTGCTTCTTCCTTCTACTCTTCTACGTGCACTGACACACGCTGCGATGCAACAGGTCTGCTGCTGCGCTCATGCTCATGATGACCTACGGGTACGAAGTACAGCCCGAAAATGACCCTTTGGCGACGCTCGTGAACACGTCGATAGAGCAGTTCGCCAAGTCCACAATGCCCGCCGCCTACATGGCCAACTTGCTCCCCGCGCGTGCGTGAGCGTTCAGTCAGGGTCATCCACATCAGCGCGCCCGCCGCTCATGCCTTCGCACTGCACAGTCCTCCGCCTCCCGGCGTGGTTCCCTGGCGCCGGTGTCAAAAAGGTCGCCGCCGAGTGGCGCAAGACAGCTGACGAGATGTGCGACAGGCCGTTCGATTTCGTCAAGCAGCGCATGGTGGGGCCTCAGGTTGTGTCATCAGAGCATACCAGTCTGACAGAGATGCTCGACCCCAGGCTGCCGGCACAGACATCCCGAACTTCACCTCTGCAAATTTGACTAGCGACATTTCTCCCGAGCGCGAGGATATCGTCAAATACACAGCGACGTCCGTGTACACCGGAGGCGCCGAGACGGTCAGTCCCGCACTTGCGCTCGCACGGCGAACGGCGAGTACTGAACGCGGGAGCGCAGAGTGTGTCCACGCTCAACACGTTCTTCCTCTGCATGACCCTCCACCCCGAGGTGCAGGAGAAGGCCCAGGCGGAGATCGACGCCGTAGTGGGCACGGATCGCTTCCCCACCTCCGACGACCACGAGAACCTGCCCTACGTCCATGCGATATTTCTGGAAGTCCTCCGCTGGTACATCGTCACTCCCATCGGTGCGTGCGCGCGGCTTCCAGGCTGCGCTTGGTGTGTCTCCTTGTCCCGGCGAGCCCTTGCTGACCATGCGCCTCGCCAGGCGGGCCCCATCTTTCGACCGAGGACGACGTCCATGAGGGCTACTTCATCCCGAAGGGCAGCTACGTCCTCGCAAACTTGTGGTACGTGCTACAAGTCGCTGTCCCCGCCGCATCCCGAGCTTGCACCGACGCCCTACATGTCCCCACACAGGCAGATCCTGCACGACCCACACACGTACCCAGACCCGATGGCCTTCAACCCCGACCGGTTCATGCCCGCGCCCGGCAAGGAGCCGCAGGCCGACCCGCGCGGTGTCGCCTTCGGATTCGGCCGTCGGTGCGTCGCCACCCCCTCGCGCCGCCTTCGTGCTAACCACGCTGACCGCCCCCTTTCGCGCCGCGCAGCATCTGCCCCGGGATGCACCTCGCAGAAGCGTCGGTCTGGCTGACGATCGCGATGTCCCTCGCGGCGTTCCGGATCGCGAAGCCCGTGGACGCGCACGGGCGGCCCGTCGAGCCCTCGACGGAGTATGTGAGCGGCGCGGTCGTCAGCCCGCCGCCGTTCGCGTGCGATATTACGCCTCGGTCGGCGAAGGCGAAGGCGCTGCTGGACGCGATGGGTGAGAAGAGGAGCGCGTGAGCTCGCGCGCTGTGAATGCTCCTCGCGCTCTCGCTCTCTTCTATTATTCTGGGTGTATAGGTTTGCACCGAAAACGTGCCGCGCGCGCGCATCCGTCTCTGCCGCCGCCCTCTATTGGCAACAGCCTGTTTCGGGGCCGTTTGACGCATACTCGAATATGTATACTTGGATCCAACTTGCACATAAACTCGGTAATAGCGTTACTACTGCGCTGGCAGTATACTCTCAGCCTCCGATGAGACTGGACATTCTCAGCATTGCTACTAGCTAGCCAGTGGGACCTTAAGTGCGGTGAAGATGGGGATGGTAGAGGTCCAAGCTCACAGACGCAGGCAAGACCCTTTCGGACCGCTCAGTACTCATGATCAGCACTCGGTACTCAAATGTTCGTGTATATGCTTGTTCATTGATATGACACGGATATGCACGGCCAGCTGATCGAGCTTAGCCCGGAAAGTATGCACTTGATTCGTAGTATTTTTTTATCCCCTTAACCACACATTGCGCAAGCTGACGTATATGCGACATGGTGACAAAGTTTAAAGCTTCTTCGGGGAGTCTGCGATGAATTGTCGCCGTGTTCAAGTCAATTGGACTCAATTCCCTCGAGCTCTATCCGCTATCAAGGTGATATTCGACGATTTGTTCCGCGCTCCATTTCGCGGGACTTATTCCATCAGTGTTCGCGACGTCCGGCGGCGAGGGACGCTGTGTAGCATATTCGACCCATCCCGCCTCACCGGTCGTCAGCGTGTTTCTTGCCGTCCAGATTTCGGACATCTTATATACCGATTCATTGCTGTTTCACGCAATCCGGCACCTTGGTTGCACCAGTAGGAAATGCATGTCTGTGATTGGGAGTCACTAGCACTGTGGGGAGTACCGCGGGGTTCCTGCTCGCATGAAATCGCCAGAGGCGGAGGAAAGTTGCCCGTTTATGCACCCCGGGTTGCCTCAAAAGCAGCCAACACAAACGATCAGAAGAGTGCGCGCGATGTGCTTTCAGCAGACATCAATATAGTTCGACCCCAGTGTACACGTACATACAACAATGACTTCACCCGTGCATCTATGTTAACCGTGATAGGGGTGTTTCCTGCTGTTTCGCTGCTTCGGCCTCAGAGTGTGCGACCTCCGTTGGAGTCTCAGCCGCCACGTTCTCGGAAGCAGCGCCTTCCGCGGGTTTTGCGTTCTTGCCCTTGCCCGGCGGCGGCGGGTGGTAGACCTTGGCCTGGAAAGCAGTTGGCATTCAATCCAGTGACGATGTTGAGAACACACAAACCTTCTTCTTCTTCTCCGGCTTTGCATTGGGGTCAGGGTAGGCCAACTTCTCGACCTTCTGCCACTCCTCGTCGTTTTGGAACGCCTGCCGGATGGGGTCGAGCAGCCGGACGATGCCCTCGGCCACGGCCGCCTTCAAGTCCTTCGGGTGCACCTTCTTCTCCTTGAAGTCCTCCTTCAGCGCGTCGAACGATGCGTAGTGCAACGACCCCCCGTGCTCCTCTTTCCTGAAGATCGAGAACACGGTGCCCTTGGGCGCGCCCTCGACGGTGAACGGCGTCTGGTCTCCCACCGCGTCCGCGCCCTCCTCGGCGTCGGCCCCCGTCTCGCCCTTGGCGCGCTCGATGCGGAGCTCGCTGATCGGGATGAGCACCGCCTGGACGAAGGAGAGCACACCGTTGTCCTCGGCGTTGCCCTCCTCGCAGAACGCCTTTTTGATCTTGCGCCGCACCACCTCGGGCGCGTCAAGAAAGTCGATCTTGGAGTCGGGGTCCGACGACGACATCTTCCCGCCGCCGAGACCGGGCACCATCGCGTTCATCAGGTGCGCGCGCTTCTTGTAGCCCAGCCGCGGGAGGTAGAGCTCTGCGAACGTGAAGATTTTGCGCTGTCCGAACGGGGTGAGGGGGGATCGCAGCGGGGGAGGTGCGTCTGCACGCACCTGATCGACGCCGCCGAACTGGAAATCGCAGTCGAGGTACTGCTCGTCCAAGGCCTGCAAACCCGGGTAGAGCAGTCCGCTCAGCAGCGGGCTCTCTACCTGCTTGACGACCTCCGCCCCCGCCTTCTTCGCGTCGTGCTCTGTGACGATGGCGCACAGCTTGTAGTTGTCAAGGTTGTACTCCTTCGTCAACTGGTACGACGAGCCCTCTACGAAATGAAGCTTCGTCGTGGGGATTCCTAGCGAAGTGAAGACGGCGAGAAGAATCTTTTTGTAGTAGCTGGTCCGGTGAGCGACGAGTTCAAGGGGGGCTTTGAGGTTGTCCAAAAAGGCATGCACATCTGTGAACAGATGGTGAGCAAATGGGAGGTTACGGCTACGCCGATCGGCGGCATTTAAAGACTCGAATCTTTGTCGTAACGTTCTCCTCAATACTCACCGGCTAGCAAGATCGTGACATGGACACCAGCGCGCAGGAAGTCCGCGATTTTGGTGAGCGGCACGAAGTATCCGATGTGTGCTGCACGGGCGCCGCATTGAGCAAGCGAGGGATTAACAGGTCAGAGAGAACGGCGCACGTCGTCCAGTCGGTGCAGTTCCTGCAGTGAAGGTTTTCCGTGAGTATATAGCCACGCACGCTATCATTTGCAGCGGAGGAGGAGGATCGAACGTACCCCAGTAGCACTTTGGTGTTCCGCCCTGCGTCAGGATCGTTTTGATGAGGTCCGCGCCGAGCACCTCTTGCAGTCGTCTGGTGATGAGCTCGAACTTCGCTTCCGCCATCCTGTCAGATAGATCGTACGAGCGAGTGGTGGGTAGGTAGGAGCGAAGGACGTCAGACTGTAACTAACCGCAGATCTGAAGGATCTGACTCGCTCGGCAAGATATACGCCACGTGAATGTCCCAATATGGGCATAGCGGTTCGTCTACCTCAGGCTAAGTACTTCGGTAACTCCCAGCCACGGGCTACGTGGAGCAGAAGTGAATGCGGAGAAAAGGGAGGTGGTTGGAGAGAATGGAGATAAAGCCGGGGCACAGCCCGGGAGAAGGCCACCAGGAAGCATATCAATGAGCTGGAAGTAGCTCAACGTACGGGTTCAGGCCTCGGGCTGCCGGCTTTGCCCCATATTATTGGACGAAGTACGGTCTATCCCGTATGTCATTGGTGAAGCGTAGCAGACAGTCTGCAGAACGATAGCTGGACGTCTCATAGTACTGCAGCTTGTGCTCTACTCGCCGTGCAAGTCAGCAAGGAGCACACCCTCACGATCGTGAATGATATAGCTACATCGCATCTACGACACTAGGGTCAATATAAAGTACCACAGACAGCAGAGCACATATCGTGCATCCCGAGCACAGTCCAGACCCGCCCGTCTACTGCGGCGCACGGTATGACTCCCGCTTGCGACTACTACTCGTCTCGACCCGCACATACTCGTTCTCCTCCCGCCGCTCGTCCTCCTCTTTACGAACGCTCGAGTAAGCTTCACCAAGAATCATGAGCGCCACAGCGCGCAGTTGAGCTTTGGGTCGTGGGACATTTGGGTCTTCGAGTATCCGGTCGCAGGTCTCCCGCAATACCGACTCGACCTCTAGCTTCGCACCCTGCACACGTGACACGCTTTAACGACGTCATGCAATAAGCGGTATAGCACGACGCACCTTGAACAAAGTCTGGATGCCTTTCTCTGCCGCCTGCTCTTCTAGCCGCTGCTTCTCCTCTGGGCTGAGGTTTCCTGCCCGCTCAGCCGCTTGGATTTGCTCGAAAACGCTCTTGAGCTCCATGGCTGCTCGCAGGGTAGAAACTCTATGGGATCGTTAAGGTGGATAATTTATAGATGCCGCCCGAGATGAACGCATATACGTACGTCTCGCTGAAGACGTGGTATTTTCCCTGCACATTGTGCAACCAGCCACCCATGCCCAGGAAGGTCTGGTTTGACGCCATGAAGTGCTTGGCCTTTTGCAAGTATACGAACCCAATCGCGTGAAGCAAATCCACGCCGTACGACTCCTTCTTCAGCTCCCTGAACAAGAGGTAAGCGAATGCCAATGAGCCAAACAGAGTAAAGCGCACTCTGCCTCAAGCCTGCAAATCGTCCTGAAGCTCTCCGTCACCTGTGGGTCATTGGGAGTAGCTGCAGATTCAGTGAATATAGAAATCTTGCGGTCCAGGTTTTCGACGAGCTTCTGCACACGCTCAGCCCTGACGGCAGCTTTCTATGGACGCGAGACAAGTCAGTCAGCGTTCACTCACAATATGAAAGGAGGTTGACCTCTGCCGCGACTTTCCGCGCCTTTTCCTCCCTCTTCGCCCTTTCCTCAGGCGACAAGATCTCCCGCCCCTTCGCGTCGCGCTGCACAACCTCGCCCTCCGTCTCCTCTTCCTCCTGCAGCGCCGCTTTCATGTCCTTCGCGAGGCTGATCTGTCCAATGATAGGCACGAATCGGTCCCCTCCGAATATGGTGGAAAAGATCTCCTCGGGGTCGACGAACCCGCCTTCCGGCGCGCTCTCCTTTGGCCCGAACTCGTTGTACTTCTTACGCAGGGCTGGGTCAGAGAGCGTCTGGTAGGCGATTGCTATCTCCTTGAACCGCTCCTCCGCGTGCGGGTCGTCGCGGTTCTTGTCCGGGTGGTGCTTGATCGCCATACGTCCTTCGTTCCCTCACGTAAACCCTCCAAGTCCGCGGCAGATATGACGGTCACTCACGATACGCCTTCTTGATATCGTCCGCTGTTGCGTCCACCGGCACTCCCAGTCGGTCATAGTACTCTGTCTCCAGCGGTTTCTCCTGGGTACCAATCTTGCGCCCTTTACGCGCCATCCCCTGCGATGACGACGCACCGCTATTCCCATTGCCGCTCCCGCCGAAGCTCATCGAGCTCCGGGACTGCGTGACATACTGGCTCGGAATTTGGGTAGGGTAGAACGCGTGTGAGATGACGGTATTACAGCTGAAGCAGCGAACGCTGAGCAGTGTTCCGGCGCGTGGTGCAGGCGATGGTACGGGGAACTCTAGCGGCACAGAGCATTGAGTGCAGGTAGTAGGGATATGTGGCACGAGCGGTCTTGACTGAATCGGTGCGCTCATGATCTCGTTACAAACGATGTGTTGAGGTCGTAGACAGCTGTGAGATCATCAAGGGGCTAGATATGCAGCAGACGGACGTAGAAAAAGTAGAAGTCGTGAGTGAGAGAGGAGAGAGCGGTGTCGCCTCCGACTCGAAGGCCACAGGCGGCCAAATGCGACACGCGCTTGCTGTGCACGCGACCGCAACTTTGCTTCGAGCCGCTACTAGCACTGAAGTGGACGGCTGTTCTGTACTACTCTGACTGCAAGATTCACACCAACCCGGCACATGAGTGGATTTATGGAGCTCTACCTCATGGTTGTAGCGAATGCGTGGTGCGACGTTGTCTGGATCTCCACAGATTTTAGGGTTTCGCTAGTAAGCACTCGAACAACTCATCGAACCGGGACTGCGAATGTACCAGTAACAAATACGACAGCGTCAGTAAGCCTCACAGACTTCTACTTCACGAAATGTCGTCTGACTAGAAGGCAGGAAGCTTCGCAAGTCTACTCCTGTGGGCCCTGACTTGACAATACGTATACGCGTCCCTCAGAGCCCAAATTTCCAAGCAAACTTCAAAAAACATCGTTGCTGTCTATTGGAAGAAACGCACTCCTCTCTCTTGCCGAAGATTATATCATGCCGACCGTCGGAAATTGTCAATCTGACTATGGACAGGGGTTGCGTCTGATGACAATGCACACAAGACTCCGATGTGTCTAGTGCAGGGTCCATATTATGCATGGTCGATGGCGAGTTATATGAAACCTCTTGCGCGTCGTGGAAGATCACTCTTTTCTCCCACCAGAGCTATCCTCGGACCTCGTAACACGCACACGCTGAACCTCACTTCGTTCTGTCTCGAAGCGCAGGAAAATCGATGGCTTGCAAACCTTTTTGAGCTGATGTCATAGCCGTGGCTCTACAACTGTGTAGGTGTGTAGTAGGCACGTACCAATCAGGAGCTGTGGCCGCGTGGCACAATAACTGTCTACCACGCTTGAACCGCCCCTCACAAAGAAGCATGTGAGTCATACGAAACACGCTGGAATATCGTCCAGGGGCCGTAATATTGGCTTCGCATATATCCTACGAGGCGATGGACGGGGCTTGGGCCTCATCGTTATTGTTTAAAGCATATATAAAGACTACAGAAAATGTGCACCCACCGTTTCTATCGAACTTACCCCCACGAAACCGTCAGCCATAGATCAACTTACAGTGAGTCCTACGCTGAATCTCCCTCCATCTCCAAAGTCAAAGCTGATAACACGACGATCATATTCTTGATCAGATTCACAGGGATGCGTACCGAGAACCACAACTGCGCTGCAAAGCTTCCGGTCGAGTTGGATTATCTCATCATCGACCACCTCGCGGATGACAAGACATCTCTCAAGTCTTGTTCTCTTGTCTGCCATGCCTGGACCGCAGTGGCGCATTCACACCTATTCCGCTCCGTGAACGTTCATTCGACCGCTTCCGAGGCTCGTTTCTCTGCATTCATCACCTCCCTGAAGATGTACCCCGATATCCGCGCTCACATACAAGACCTCACTCTCGGCTGCGACCTCGCTGGTAGCTTCGACAATAAACGCGCCGAGATCGTGAATGTGCTCACCATCCACTCGGTCGTTTCACTTCTTCCCAAATTACGCTACCTCACGTTGGCCGGCGTATCTCTCCAACCCCAGTCGCTCAACAGCCCCAGCTTTTCCCTCGCCTCCCTACCCCATCTGTGTTCCTTGTACATCAAAGGCTGTTACTTTCACGACGAGGACATGACGCTCGCGCTGGACGTCGTGCGTATGTTTGTTGCCGTGGGCGAGCTCTCCTTCGGTGGTTTCTGGAGCATGGAACACGCGCGATCGTCGTCGGTCACGCAGTCCTCGCAGACGGCCATCCAGCATTTGCACTATGACAGTCTGGGTGCAGGTCCCACCAAGATGCTCTTTGAGTCATTGCAGACTTCCCGGGTTCGAGGCGCTGCGCTCGAATCTCTTCATCTCACATGGTCCTCGTGGGCTGAGGTGCACGAATACCAAGCGGTCATGGGAGATGCGACATCGTCCCTGAAGCGGCTTGAACTGGAGCCGACTGACCAGTTTTGGGAACGCGGGGCCCCCAGTGCGTACGGCGTCCTCAACTATTCGTCCAACTGCTTGACCATCTGTTTTGCCCACAGAAGACGTGACTCGATGGCACAAGCTCGACTTGAACAGACACACGCGCCTCGAATATTTGTGTCTGCACTTGCGCTACAGCCACCTGAGCTACCGGACGGACGGGCACCAGCTCTTCTTCACTGCGCTCGCCGCGTATACTCATATCCTCGCACAATATCCACCGCCTTCCCTCCGCCATCTGACGCTACGGATCCCCCTCTATCTCAGAGAGGGCGGCGTGGACGTGACCGGGCATGGAACGCCTTGGAGCCACATCGACGCAGCTATTTCTCAGATGCCCGTATTAGCTTCCGTCACTCTGGTGATCTGCCCACTGGGTTTGCTGACGAAGACCTCCGAGGGTACGCTATCACATGGCTTTCAGCGCGTCCTGGCGCGGACGTATGCGAGTGGAATACTAAGTGTCCAGTATCAGGTACGTAGTTTTGTGCGTCTCTGATCGTATGCAATGTCTAAATGAAGTTACAGGGTGTTCTGCAGGTCGACCCTTTCGACTGCGCCCCAATCCCCTTGCCTCCCGGACGAGTGCAGACCCCTTCATATACAGACAGGGGGGGTTGAGAAGTATGTCAGCTGCCTGCATGCGTCTGCTATTTGTGTATGACAATGGTCGTTGAAACCCGAAGCGTCCGGTATGCTGATCCTGTCAAAAGCCGAGACTGTATCTTGCTGCGCTCCTATCTGCTTGCAGGGTGTCTGATTGCTTTTCGCGCTTAATTCTAGCCCCTACCGCAAGGAAAAGAGTGGCCCCACAAACATCGTTCATTGTCACGAGCCACACCGGCATACCACATCGGGCGGCCCGTCTCTCTGGGTCCATCAGGAGCGTGACGGGTGTAGTAACCCTGACGGCTCCTGTTTTCAAAGTAATGCACATACAGATAGTGCTTAACTATGGCGTTGGACTCCCCAATCACGGCGGGCGAATGAGTAGTAAGTAATAGCCTGAGTTGTTGGAGCGCTCACGCCACGAAGCACGCCGAGCACCGCCACCTTTTCCAAATCTGTGGAACGAACGACTTGGCTCAAGTTCAACATTCAACAACCGGGGGGGTTACCTAGTCAGCTCCCCTGGATCCGCTCCAACTACCGACACCGGGGCATGGACAAATTGCGACGCTGTCGGGCGATTGAGTCAGCACCCATGTCACAACCTCGGTGTTATTCCATCCCCTCGGTCGTCTTTGCGCGCCAACCGGGGCTCTGGGTCGGTGGTAGCTCGCCTCGATGCCTCCGGAGAACGTAAGTTGATCGAAGCGGGGTCTGCGCTCAATGTCAATATGTCCTTCGTTGTGCCTATAGGAATCATAGAGATATCGCGGGGCCCACGGTGCGGGCGTCCCAGCGCAAGGTTCGACTGCGCGTATGAGTCTCGTGCGCGACTCACGACTTCTGGATTGTCTCTTGCCAGTATAAATATGTTGCGCTCGGTGCCCTGGTACCGCAGGGGTCCCTCGCGGTGATTTTCAGCTCACTCAGTACACCTATCACTGATCTTAGCATCCATGGACGTCCCCGTCGACGTCGACACCGCCAACGCGGACGCGCTCTTCCCGCTCCCAAGCTTGCACCCGCCATCAAGTCTGTGCCCGACGCTCCAGCTCGGCGTGTCCGCGGCCTCGCGTGAGACAGTACGCCGCGTGCTGCGCGAGAGCCACTACCGCTGGCACCTCTACCTCAACGACGAAGGCTTTCACAAGTGGGTCTCATCTTCCCCTCGTGCATTCCCACATAATGCACAGCTGTCAGAGCGCTGATCACCTGCATACCTCGCTGCAGCCACGCCGCACACCACGTCCTCTCCGTGTATGCGCTGGGCGCGAGCCCCCCGCTCATTGTAGAGACGTACGAACGGCTCTTCCCGACGCTCATGGCCGCTGTTCCGACCGCAGAGCCCATCACGCGCGCGAACTACTTCGACCACCTCGGCAAGCTTCGGTATGGCTAGCTCCTATTTGCTCGATGTTCGAGGCTGAGTTTGCTTTGTGTGACAGGCACTATGACGCGTACCGCGCGTTCTTCGCGGACGAGGTCCTGCGCAGGGGCGCGAAGAAGGTCATGGAGGAATTTCTGTTCTCCAAGACGGCAAACATCGTACCCGTGGGGCGCGAAAATCAACCGGGCCGCATGCTCACCCGTCTCCTCGCTGTGCTCGTGCACCCTTTCATCCATGTCGGGTATGGGCTGGAGTTCGGCCTGCCCGGGATACTCGTTGAGGGTACGTTGTATAATACTATCGGCGAAGTTATGGGCTAATGCGCGATCGTCACGGGCTTGCAGGGCTTGCGGAGGCAGCCACACACCCCATCAATGGGCCCGCACTCATCCCGCACACGCTCTTCGGCGACGAGACCGACCTGCATGCCGCCGCCCTCTCATTTCCCGCACCATACAAACTCGTTCTCGAAGACCTAGGCAAAAAAGCAACCAACGGCAAGTCTCATGCGCCGGCCACAACGCCACACGCCCTCGAAATCCTCGCGCGTGTTATCGCCGATGCCCGCCTCGACCCGAAGCCACTCGTGCTGCGCGACCTCGACCAGCGCGTTGCGATCGAGAAGGTTTGTTCCGCGTTCGGCCCAGACCTCATCGCCCTCGCCGACGAGTGGTACGCGGGGACCACTGGCGTCGACGCGGTCACGCGCAAGCTCGACGAAGTTCTCTGGATGACCGTTGTCATGTACGGCGTCGCAGGTCACGGCGCGCGTGCCTCCGCGCCGGGCGGCGAAATGAACGCCGATTTCTTCCTGTGAGTCCCCTGCGCGTTAAAGCCCACTCGGAACTCGCCCATCCTCACCCCACGGCCCGCAGGATGCACCTTGTTACCTCCGCGCCCGCCCTCCCCGCATACGCGGCATACCTCTCTCCATATGCCCTCTCTCTCCTGGTGCGCACCTACTTCGCTGCGACGTTTGCGTGGTACATCGCGCGCGGCCGCGGCCCGCTGCCCATCGCGGACCTCTACGCCGGCACTGCCCCGCCCGACCGCGCCCCGCCCTCCCCCACAACCACAACGAGTGGCACAGACTCCCGGCGCAACGCATGGCATGCAATCCTGCATAGCGCGGCGCAGGAGCGCGACGAGCATCTCACGAAGCTGCAACGTGCACTCGGGCACTGCGCCGCACGCCTGGGCGCGACGCCCCCCGGGGTGTTCGCCGGGCTGGACGTAGAGGGTGCGGAGGTGCTGGATGGGACACTGTTCGTGCGCGTTGCGGGGCTGACGGCGGTGCGGATTGGGTGGGCGCGCGATGTTGGACCGGATCGCGCGGAGTGGGACCGGATGGGGTTCTTCGAGTAAGCTTAGGGGCGCGAGTGCGCCCCCGAGAGAGGAGCAAGGAGAGGACAAGGTACCTGGGTTATACTATGGTCATGCGGTGGCTCGAAAGCTGCCAAACGCTCAATGAGGGAAGTACAGCTGCGAGACTAAGGTCAGACAACCCGAAAATGTATCAGCAGAAACCCTGCTGCTATGTTCATTCGCATGGTAGGTTGCTTCGCAAATGTGCGCTGACGGCGGAAACACAGAAGATAGTATACATCAGGAAACATGGTTGTGAAATAACTCGAGCCTTCGTTCCAAGTCAGAGTCGGATTCCGTTATCGCGTCGGGCCGGGGACAAGTCCTCCTCTCATTCCTCCATGTCCGTCAGCTCGCTGTCCGTATCCATCAGCTCATCGTCCATCTCCACCTGTTTACCCTTGGGATCCCTTGCCTGCCCCTCCTTGGGAGGCAGCCGAAGACGATACTTTTCTTGAGGCCACTGAGGTGCCAACCTGATGTACGGCGCGTCGCGGGCGGGGTTTGCTGGCCTGTGCATTGCAACAAACATCGCCTGGAAGAAGTTCTAAATGAACGTATCAGAGCATGTTTTGGCATGTAACTATGACTCGGAGGACTTACGAGGCCAAGGACATATAGATCGCTTGCACTGGATTGAGGATATCCGTATAATAGGCACTCTCCCTTCGAGTCCTGGCATAAGAACGGCTTTGCGGGTCCGGTAACGGTCACTCGAGCATCGGCCTTCTCCCCCAAAAACACAAAATCCACCACAATTTCCGTCTCGTCGTTGCAATAAGCTGGGGGTATCCGCAAACCCACGCCGTCATGTATAGTTCCTGCTGCTTGTTCCTCCTGGTCGGAATCTTGCTTGCCAAAGATGTCTTTCAATTGAGCATGAGCATCAGCGGGCAAGTCGCTCGTGCTAGCGCCTAATTTTGGTTGAATACCATATGTTAGCGCTCGACTGGGATGTGTACGTAACTCAGGATGAGATGCAGTTTACACACCGGTATCAAGAGCGAAAAGTGTGCCTTCGTTCCCGAAGTGTAACCGACCAAGCAACACACGACGCCGTTGTAGGGTGCCTTCATCGTCGGGTTCTACAACAATTTTGAAGAACCCCATTGACTGCAATCCGATAGCCCAGCCACGGTAAGGATCGCTAGTGGGCTTGGCTGAAGCCTTGATCTCTCGAACCGGGATTTTCTCCGAAAATTCTATCTTGTCACAAGGCCACTGGTTGACTGCCATCCAGCTTGGATCAGTACTGCGGGGGCCATTGTGTCAGTACCATGGGGCTTCTGTGCGCGAAATGAATAGGCGTACAATATGTCAATCTGCGGTGGCGGACGCAACCCAAAATAATAGACATAGCCGCCGCTGTACTGAGAAAGTTGAAAGCACCGAAGTCAGATAGTAGGGCTACATCAAGTCGATAGGGTGGAACTGACAGTCTCAACCTCGGTATCATCACTCTTCAACGGCACGCATTGCCTTGTCAACATCGTCGAGAAGTCCTACATGACGGTAGGAAAACATGGTCAGCAATACTCAACGGAGTTGGCAGACTAGTTTAGTTTCACAAGCACGACAATGAAGTTGCTTACCTGCTCAGCTCTGCTGCGGTGGAAACGTTGTTGATAGCTGTGGCAGTACCCAGCGTAACGGCGTGGATGTAGAATATCAGTTAACTCATGAAATATAGTTCTGTCAAGCGAAGTTAAAGCATACCGTAGCGGCCCTAGCCCAAGTATGCCATCGTAGTTCTCGTGCATCATGCTCTCATCCGCGGCATAAGCGACTGCAAATCGATAGGCGAAGGTCTGAGGAGGTACATTCCACCGAGATTGATTCCAGCTGTACAAGTTGTCCACCGTGAACATCAGCGGCTCAGCGAGCTGCTCGACCACTGTCCACCAGGACATTAGTTCAAACTCACAAGATCCACAGGGCTGTGGACGACTCACCGACTAAAGAATTATCAGTGTATCGTAGATATGTGGGTAGATTTGGCCTCCGGAAGATGTCGCCGCTATCACTGGGATTGTGCAAGAAGGGATTCGGGCTGAGAGTGTTGTGCCATGGCGGTGGATTGTTGAGCGGCCATTTGGTCAGATGGATCTCTCGTGTGGTCCCCTTTACAGAATCGCCAGTCTTGTATTCAGCCTTACAAACGCCGGCGCCCAAGATCCAGCTAAAATGAACATATAAAGAGATCAGCCAATATATCAACACTTAGTCTGCAGTGACGGGCGAGGCTCACGTGGTGTTAGAGCCTGATGGGTAACACAGTACAATTAGTGAGGAAGACGTGGCACCAGGACCTGGAAAGAGATATGGGGACCTACCGGTGTCAATATTCATCCTGAAAGGGGTCTTTTGCCATTGGCCGTTGCTCATAGGTTGTTGGATTGTCTTATATGATATCAATACATGTTCATGTGAGCTACATCACATAGCCTTGAAGAAACCATACACATACCAGCTCCATGATGTACACTTGCTCTGACGTTGCTTATACATCAGCTTGCGCAAATTGTGGTGAAGGGGACAAAAGACGTACGTCGAATTATGTACATATTTGATGCACTAAGCTCGATCAGGTGGCCTTTCACTTCCAAGTCGCCTTCGAGTTCATCTGGATGTTCCTGAATGACTCCACGACGTCTGACGAGCCCTGGCATCTTGATCATCGGAGTGTTAGATGGCGTCGCTGACTATTGTGGTTAATGTTGTAATATATCAGAAATCTGCGTTAAGAATGAACTGAGAGAGAGAGCCTTACCTCGGACGCCGATGCTGGTGTAGGCGGGCCAGTGTCCTCTGATGACTCTGAGTCTGAAGAATCCAGTATAGGGCCTCCTGCGTCATCCTCTTGAACAACTCCACTGGTGTTTTGAATCAACAAAAATGGGTTGTACGGATCAGCATCTCCGTTCAAATATATTCCGGGAGGAGCGCCCTCGGTCCAACGCAATTGTCTGTGTATGGCATCGGCCGCACGCTGTATAGATAATATGTCAGTAACGGGGGCCAACAACCGATGCTCATGGATCATGAATCGTACCCGTTGAATGCTGCTCGCTTGAAAAGGGGGTGAGAGAAGGACAAGAAACGCCCCTGCTTTGTTGGCATTGCTAGGGACCTGTGACGTGGGTTCATCATTCAACAATTCTGCGGTCCGGTCGTTGAGGGAATCAAGTGGTTCAGTCATCATACAGTAGCACGTCAAAGGGGGAGATGAATGAGGGTGCGCACTATGATGACGACCGCACTCCTTTATGTACTGCACCTGGGCACTAGTCTCGAGCGTGGTTGACGTAACACAAGTACAGAAACAATTCTTAAGGTGATAGAAGCATGATGCATCACACAACCCCAAAGGAACAAGAATATTGAAGAAGCTGCCCCGAAACAACCTGAGAGTCGCACAGAATCGGAGGCTGAGAAACGCATGCAGGAACCGGCGGGTACATCGAAGATGTGCCGTATTGTCTGTGGGACGCCGATGATAGATAACATAATTGGAGCTGCTCATCGACAGGGATGCGGTGCTCACTTGAACAAATGGCTGCTCCCACAGCTTGGGCGCGGTGGGATCCGCATATACGGAGATAGTTAGGATGATCCAGGAATGCTATGCAGCCCTGATTTTGAGCTCACATGCAACGCCCCAAAGAACAAGAGGGTGGGTAATGAACCACACTGGTTGACAGAGCACGATGACCCCATTGGCTCGTTGTGTCCATGCACTGCGATACTCCTCTGCATCTACGTTGTCATGGGGCTACTATGAGCTGAGCCTCGGGTTTGAAGACGTCTGCGAAGAAGTCTGCAAATAGCAAGAGTGTTTGTCCCGTGCCCATGTCAAGACATCCAGGAACCCTGACGGTTCCATGCGATTCGACAAGCGTGTACATGGACAGCGATAAGGCGATCGACTAAGATGGGCTCCCTGAGCGTGTATGCATGAGTGAAGAACGAAGCAGGTAAGGGAGCTAGACCTCATAGTGCCAATTCCAGTCACCTACCGAACGTTTAGTGTTCAACGTTCAGACCTCAGGTCGCGTCTGGCTGTGTGACCCCGAATACACACAAGGTCTATGCCGATGCCAGGCAGTAGTGAATATCATAATGATAACATGGAGTATAGTACTTACTATAAAAGATATTTGAACACCACAAAGCGACGCGCAATGGTCCGGGTCCCGGACCGTTCGCTCCGTTGGGTTCCATCTGTATCAGGGGCGTGGCTTAGTAGTATAACGGAATTACCTGCGTCTTGGACCTCTACCCTCACCATCTTCACCGCCTTGAGGGTCCCACAAACAGACTATGCTCTCAGACTGGGACTCATCTCTCACTGAGCTTTCCTCAAGTGAGGACGAGTCTGAAGTCGTCGTGAAGACGAAGAAGAAAGGCCCTACGACGACGACGACGTCCAAGACCCTCCTATCGCTGAATTATGATACAGCTCTTACCGTAAACTATGCGTGGGCGCTTTTTTGTATACACAGCGCACAATTCACCCAAAATACATAATTCACGCGACGCGGTACGGTCTGCACTTTGACGTGCTCAATCCCTCTATATCTCTATGGTCAACCGAAAGATCAGCAGGGATTTGAAGGAACGGGCTGCTGCCCTTGTTCTCTCGGGCTCAAATGTGCCCAGCGTCGCCCACATCCTTGGAGTCTCTGTCGACAGCGTCAAGAGGTGGACTATCCTATCCCGCTTTACGGCCGACCAGCTGGTCTTTGCGGACGAGTCGAGCAAGAACAAGTGCACTCTCCAACGCAACTATGGACGAGGACCAGCAGGAAAGCGGGCAGTAGAAGTCCTCTCGTTTGCGAGGGGGGTATGTTACAGCATCCTTCCCGCAAAAGATCCTTCGCCAGACTCCCCAAGGTCGCTCATGAGATCCGAGACGACCAAGGTGGGCCGCTTACTACTATGTGAAGCAGTGTCGAAAAATTCCTCTTTGTCCCGGCGGGGTGTCGACAGAGATATCGACGGCCCAACATTCAGCTCCCCTTGAGAGAGCCTACTGCGCAACCTGGCTTGAGTGGAGAGCGGTTTTTCATCCTAAGACTCGCTGTACCCGCCATGTTGCTAGTCGTCATGCTCCAGGTGCCGGCTAGCTCGAAGGCCTGAGGGTCATAGAGTGGGGACCAACGGCCACTGGCAGGTGCTTTGAACCCGGAAGCAGCCGCATCAACCCCCCCTGATCTGTCGGCGAGCTCGTCTTCTTCGACCGCCGTGTGTGCAGAGGAGGCCGAGTTGTCGTCACCGTCACGGTCTTCGACGTCGGAGTCGCCTGCCTCGGAGCTGCCGAAGACTGCTGAACGCTGAGTCTGTGAGCGAAGCGTGACAGGCACGTCGTCGGCCGTATCGCCCTTCCAGAAGGCGTGTAAATGTGTGCGTGTAGACAGACGAGAGCAGGCGAGTCGTCAAGCTTCAAGGGTGAAGCCCGGTGGAGAACAATCTTGGGGAATGACTCTCGGAAGCAGCGTGCGGGTGGCTTTTTCCGACGCTGTACCTGCCAGTACTCCTTCTGAGTCCTTCACAAACACTTTCGGACCATCATGCATCTTTATACTACTGACAACAGATGTATATATGTCAAGCAGAACCTTTTGCGTGAGCCCTAGATCGTTCATGCATTTTGTGTGTTTTGCGTGAAAAGTGTGATCGCGCGTCGTCGGAGTTGGCGGCGTATAAATTTCGGTAAGAGCTGTATTCTCCTTCTCATCTTCGAGTTTGTCCGTACCCGTTATTTTCTTCGCCCACTTGCTTCAACGTGTCGTTTGCTGCGACAACTGTCTATGCCCGTTCTCTTCGCGCGGGTTCTTCTCCGGTCAAGTGTCATCACCCCAAAGGACTTCATACCTGAGAGTGTTAGGTCATATGTTCGGTGCGCACGTATCAGTGACACCTGCTTCCATCCGCTGACTCCTACATAGATCTATGAGATTCTTCTGTGACTACGACTACAACTACCCTACTGTGTGGAAAACGTACAAAACTCCGTCCCGTCGCGCCTCTCACAAATACCCTAATCATGAATTCCTCACGGATGCGTTGAGCAAAATGACACGACTGCGCAATGTCGTTGTAGACCCTTCTGTAGACACCGGCTTGCCTTTCTGGGTCCTCGACGCTATTTTCTCTACGCCCCACATCTCTTCTGTCGAGTTCGGACCATCGTTATGCCTCCCGGCGGAATTCGATGGCAGTATCCCCAAACATCTTCGACTCACAGGTCCTGTCGCCTCTCTTACATCCTTCCGCAGACCTGTCCGGACCGACACACAGTACTCTCAGACGCCGGAGGAGGCAAAACTACTCCTCTGCCTGTTCAAGCGAATCCACCATACCATCGAGGTCGTGGAGATGCCAATCGAAACCGCGCCATTTGGAGCGTTCCGGAGGAGGGACTGGCCATGTCTCCGCGAGCTTATTCTTCGCGGGGGACCGCGACGCTCCCTGCGTGCGTACCTGCTCGAGAACCTGACGCGGATGCCAAACCTGCGTGTTCTCAAGCTCGAGCTCGCGCACTCTTCTGAATCAGGGCCGCAGCACATATGTCCCCCTGGCTGGACGGGCGGATGTCCGTGGCCGGAGCTGGAGGTCCTGACGGTCTCGAACCCGCACCCGGACGAGGAACTGTTCGCACATCTGCCGGACAGTCTTCAGGAGCTGACAATACGGTGTTTCCCTCGACGCTACGCTGTGGCGTATTCATGGGCGAGGGAGATCAAGATTATGCACGAATATGGCTGGGGTTTGACTTTGCCGACGTCCGACGAGCTGTTGCGTCTCCTGAGGCGATGTGGGACGTCGCTTGTCCGCCTTCGACACCTTGACATCGAGTTCGCAGCGTCCTCGGAAGATATCGGGCTTATGCGGCACATCGCAACTGCGTTCCCGACGTTGGCGTTCCTCCAAATATTCCGCTATCGCACGAATGGTTGCGCGCAGGATGTAGCTTTTTGGGTAAGTGCGTCCGCTTTCTGTGGTCGCATGTGCTAATAACGCGCACAACAGACCGCGCTCGGGCAAGCTCTCGCCCCCCTGACCACGCTGCGTCTGCTTCGGGTGCACTTCGACTTGAGACGAACAGAAAACCTTGACGAGACGGGAATCTACCAGGAGGGACTTGTGGGCATTACCTCACAGCACAAAGAGGCGGTTACCGCGCTCTCGTGCGCTCTCAGCCCGACCGTCCAATTCGTCTGTGTAATGGTGATCCGTGACGTTTCCTTTGAGTGGATACCGTATCGTATCGTTCGTGACCCCACAAGCCGCGAAGCATTTCGAGTCGAATGTGCAGACAAGGAGTATGAGTGTATCGATGGGTACAGGTACGTCATCTGCCTGTTCTCACCATATGCTTTGTTTATGTGGCTCATAATTTGCAGTATGAAGGAAGCGTGGAGACATGTAAGGAACACCCCTGGACGCCGCAGAACAGTAGTGGTGATTGAATCTTGGGAGTAGGACAGATATTTGTATCACAGTATCGATACGCGCGAAAACTAGTAACTCGCTCACAAGAGCTTTGGTTATTGTGCGTGTGATACACGATCATGGCCAACGGAGATGGGGGAACACGAGTTTAGTCGCTCCTCTGCTCGACCATCGCGTCCAGGAGCGCCTTTGCCTGTGCAGACCGGGGGGCGATGTCACACTCGTACGGAAGCGGGTGAACGACCGCGCCCGAGGTAAATTCGGCGGAGGGCTCGATCGGCTTGCCGTCCGCGTCCACGGACTTCGCGATCTTGAACACCGCGAGGGACATCGCCATGGCCAGCCAGACTGATGCGTCTGCGAGCTGCATCCCGGGACAGATGCTACAGAAAGAGGTGAGTGCCGGTCAGCGACGCGCATGGTGCACGGAGGAGAGTGGCACGTTGACGCACCGACGGCCGAATCCGAATACGACGCTGCGTGGGTCAGCCTGTGGCTCCTTGTCGGGCGTGCATGCAAACCGGTCGGGGTTGAATGACATCGGGTCGGGGTAGGTCTGCGGGTCGTGGAGGATCTGCCTGTAAGAGGGCGTGTCAGGGCTGGTGCGAGCTCGGGAGCGGAATGAGGCGGAACACGTACCATAGATTTGCGATGACGTGGGTGCCCTTAGGAATGAAGTAGCCCTCGTGGAAATCGTCTTCGGTCGAGCGATGGGCGGCACCTGACGATAAGCGGCGTAAGGACCGGATAACAGACGGTCTATAGGCGTCAGTTTATACGCACCGGAGGGGGTGACATTATTCCAACGGAGGACTTCCAGGTAGATGGCTTCGACGTAAGGCAGCTCTTCGCGATCGGCGGCGGTAGGGAGGCGGTCCGTGCCAACGACGGCGTCAATCTCGGCTTGTGCCTTATTCTGAACCTCAGGGTGAAGTGTCATACAGAGGAAGAAGATGTCGATCGTGGACATAGTCTGCATTCCCGTGAGCAGTGTATGCTCACCAGGGCGAACGTACGAGACTAACCGTGTCAGCGCCGCCGGCGTACAGGGACATTGCCACATTTTTGACGAACTCCTCGCGGTCGGGACAAACGCCGCCTGCCAAGTTCTCCGAGGTGAAGTTGGGGATATCCGTGCCCGCGGCCTGCAGGTAGTATGCTTCAGACGTCTATAGACACAGAGTGGAGAGGTGTACCATGCGCCGCTTGACGAAGTCGAAGGGCCAGTCGATAGTCCTGTCAAGGGTCTTGCGCCACTCAACGGCAATCTTCTTGAAGCCGGCGCCGGGCACCCACCCGGGGATGTAAGCGACTGTATAGGTGTTAACAGAGCGTACTTTGACAATCACCGCCGGGAGGCTCACGCACGAACTGGTAGTATGTTGACGAGGAACGAGCCTGCCATTACACACTTCGCAAACTGCTCATTGGCCTCGCTCACGATTGCCACCAGCGGGTCGTTCTCTGACTGTACTTCATACCCATAAGTCATCATGAGCATAATCGCGGCAGCGGACCTGTCGCATCGTGAAATAATTCAGGATAACGCAGAATTTGGAAGCAACGCCGCGGACTGACCATCTTAGGTGCTTGACGCGGTTGACAGGGTCCTTGTACAACCTGGCGAGCAAGGTCCGAGTCTTGTCCTCGACGAGGGGAAGGAAACGTTCCATGTGCCTTTTGCTCCCGATGAGCTGAAAGAAGAGACGGCGGTATTCGCGGAACTTATTGCCATACGGGGCCAAGACGAGGGTCCGATCCCAGCCCACGAGCTCACCCATAGCAACGAAAGGGCGGGAGGAGTAGATCGAGCTCTTCTTCTCCAGCAATTCTACCGCTCGCTTGGTCGAGTTGAGAATGAGGAAGTTCTCGCCGAAGATGGTCACGGACATGATGTCCCCTGTGCATGAAAGCCGTATGCGTCAGATGCACTGACCTTCCCGAGTCTGGCAGCCGAAAACATCAGGGAACGTTCAAGCTCACCCCAGCGTTCACCCCACTTGGCGTAGGTCCGATACTCGTGCGAGGTGGGCATCTCCAACAAATTCCCAATGATCGGATACCCCTTGGGTCCGGGAGGGAGGGGACCCCGTTTCGTCCTATTGAAGAGGCGGGTCCAAAGAATGACCGATAAGAAGGCCGCGACGGCAGCGGCGGTCAGTGAGTAGGCCATAGGAGTACAGACGGGATGAGTTGGAGGGCGGGGAAATGGGGAAGACCGACTCACTATAGCAGACGAGGCATATATGCGCTCATAAGCGTGGTAGGACCGAAGGAAAGGGGTCGGTTGGCGAATTTGCAGGGCTCAGCGTGGTAGGCATCGCTTATCCCGGGGCCCAGCGCAGTCAACGCAGGACCGTATTCGAAATTCATCGGCAGGAAGTCACGCACAATCCTGTGACGATCGGCGAGTACGCCATAGTATTACAGCCATGAAGATGGGGAGCGCCCGGGAGTGAGGGAGAGGGTCCAGGAGCGTAGGGAGACGGCTCACAACAGATGACGACTCGGAGAGGTTTTGATTTGGCGTTGGCGAAGAAGCTTCACCCTGCAACCTGAAGCTCGCCACCTGACCGCAGTGCGTTGGCCCTATGCTTTGGTCAAACACGCGACGGCCACGATTATGGGCGCAGACTTTGGATAAAGCGTGGTCAACGCATGAACTTCTTCGTCGCCAAAGTCCCCCGGCGGGAAAATGGCCGGCAGCCGTCTCAGGTCGGAAGGTTACCCCCCTACACAAATGCACGTTTTCAATAAATTTCACCAATTCTCAGAGTGAGAAAACATATAGCACATACATCAGAGGGACCGTAAACCGAGAGCGAATCAGATAGGATCGGTTCGTGCCAGCGGCTGATGGGACGGTGAATATCCGGCCCTGTGTGCTCAGTACATAGAATCTAATAAGAAGACTCACCGCCCACAAACGCAAATCTGAGACGGCACCACAGCTGAGAACGTTTTTCACTGATACATTCAAGGCTAGTAAGCCAGATTGGCAATTTCGACGTTCCTCATGGTCAGAAACAAGGCTGGTGGGCACTCGTAAACTAGCAGAGCCGGGCTGACATAGGAGTGAGCGTCAGCGCGCGACGTACGAGAGACGGCTGAGGAGGGCGTGTAATCCAACCCTCATGCCCAGTAGACAGGCGCGAAGTTGAGTGGTGTTTCGAGTGATTATATTGGGACGACTCGGGGACTTGACACCGGCGCTGGGTGACAGTGACTAAGGTATTTGCGGTATGTCTTCGAAGGGATGAGTATATTCCGTGGAGCTATATGTCTGTTTACGAGCTCACCGGTGGTAGATGGGACGCTTGGGCATTGTGTCCGTTTAGAACGAATCTTTAATCAATGCACAGTATCGGTACTATCGGCGCTCCAGGTAAGTATTAGTACCGGTCCCCGGGGCACCGCGTTGGGTGACACCCAGTTACGCTCGGTTGGGCCCCGTGTACAATACCGGTGAGTGACACTGGCATGGATATTGTATTTCTCGCGACTGCACAAGCGGCGAAGCATTTCGAAAGATCTGGTGTGCTTCGCAGTATGGCTGGCAGCCTGAGTGTATCGGACGGTATAAGCGTGTCCATGAAGTACGCGTATCGGGACTGCCTCTTACCATGGTGTTATCATTCCGTCCGGTTCATGAACTCTCGGAGTAGATATCCGTACTACAGCCCAGTTCATGGGTCGTGTGCAGGCGTTCTCAAAGCGTTCTACATCGCGGACATCAAGTTGGAGCGTACGGTCGACCCGGCGCCTGTTCGAAGATATTATGTTCACGTGGGCGTCTACGCTACTTACCTTCTTCGCTGCACGCCGTTTGCACAACTTTGCACTCTCCCGCATGCCCCTCCGCCCCACGCTCCCGACGCTCTCGCACAAACACCCGCCATCCTCGCGCGCGTGGCTCGCGCGGCAGTTCCGCGACCCATACGTTAAGGCGCGCCTCGCGTACCCGGTGCACTTTCGCGCGCGCTCCGCGTTCAAGCTCATCGAGCTCGACCGCACGTTCCACTTCCTCGATGCGCCGCACGTCCGCGCCGTTGTCGACCTCGGTGCTGCGCCTGGCGGGTGGAGCCAGGTCGTCGCGGGCAAGCTCGGGTGGACGGAGGCGCCGCCGGTGTATGGCGGGGGACCGGGGGCGCGGGGGCCGGGGGCGGCGAAGTATACTGGGTTTGGATTGAAGCGCGAGGAGAGAGAGAAGGCGCAGAAGGGGAAGGGAAGGGCGGGGTGGGACACGGCGCCGGAGGCGGAGGACGACGGGATGGATCTGCTGGAGCTCGATGCGAGGAAGGACGAGGCGCCGCGCCAGGTCGGCCGCGGGACGATCGTCGCGGTGGACCTCCTCCGGATAGAGCCCATCCCAGGCGTGAAGACGGTGCAGATGGACTTCCTCTCGCCCGAGGCGGACGAGTGCATCGCGGAGCTGCTCGCGGGCGGCGACGCGGGCGGCGACGGCAAGGCGGACGTCGTGCTGTCGGACATGGCTGCGAACTTTACGGGGAATACGACGGCGGACACCGAGTCGGGGATGCTGCTCTCGCAGAGCGTGTTCGAGTTCGTGCGCCGACATCTGCGCACGGCGGAGAGCGTGGGCAAGCGGAAGGCGGGTGCGCTGGTGTATGTGTCCATGCTGCCCTTTGGTGCGTCGTCTGTGGTAAACTCGCATGCTGACATTTATGCAGGTTGAAGCATTTTGCGTCGCCGAGCGCGAACCGGTTCCGCAAGCAATTCCTGGACCCATACTTTAACCTGGTGACATTTATCAAGCCGCCCGCCAGTAGGACTGAATCTGCGGAAGGTTACTGGGTCTGTCTGGGCTTCAAGGGCGTGCCAGAACCGACACAGGCTGCAGAAACGCAATCGTCACCTCCTTCTCCTTGATACCTAAACTGCGTGCGTGATAACGCTCTGAACGACATTTGCGGATCACTGAGCATAACGTTTTTGCAGATACATTCGCAGTGACCGGTCAGCGAGCCCTCCGCCGTATGCATCTGTATATTCCAAGCACCAGGACACGGCTCATGCATCAAGGATGGTTGGGTATCCATCTATATGCGATCTCCGTCATATGCCGCGTAGTGATCTTCCGCCACAGCATGAGCCCGACCCGCCCCAACCAACCCCCGGTCGGGTCCAGTTGCTGGTTGAACAGCCGCAGACACGCCCTCACGTCCGTAAAAACCATACCTGGATATACAGACAGACGTATTCCACCACTCCACTTTCGAATCATACAAATCACATTGGCATATTCGGGTAGCAGTACCAATCCAGCAGCAGAGCGGGGGGAAAGACGGCAACAAGATCGGAGCGGGCCCGGGACTTCTGCCACCGTCGAGATTCGGTGCGAGCGCTCAAGCACCGAAACCGTAGAGGGTGCGGCCGGAGCGCTTGAGAGCGTACACGACGTCGAGGGCCGTGACGGTCTTCCTGTGGATGGTGCGCCGGGTTAGGAGGTAGGCAGAGCAGTAGAGGGAGAAAGGTGATATGTGAATGTACGACGTACCTCTTGGCGTGCTCAGTGTACGTGACCTGGGCGTAGGGGAAAAGAGTTGATAAGCATACCGCACGGATTATCTCAGACACAGGTAAAGAAACATACGGAGTCACGGATAACCTGAGGGGCAAAGGTGAGCGGGTGGCTACAACGATCCTATAAAGACGTACGTTCTCCAAGAAGATCTTGAGGACGCCGCGAGTCTCCTCGTAGATGAGGCCCGAGATACGCTTCACACCGCCACGGCGAGCGAGACGGCGGATGGCCTGGAGTCGGAATGCAAGGTGCGGTCAGTCTGATCGTTCACATATATACCGCCTGCGGAGACTACGCACGGGCTTGGTGATACCCTGGATGTTGTCGCGGAGAATCTTGCGGTGACGCTTCGCGCCGCCCCTACACGGCGCACAGCGATGGTCAGTATACACAAGACTCCGAGCAGGCCCCGCGCCATGGAGCCACCGGGCCGGAGGCGCAGAGATGAACACGCACTTTCCGAGACCCTTTCCACCCTTTCCACGGCCAGACATGTTGATGAGTAGTTGCGGAAGGTGTGGGGTGCGGTGATGAGGCTCAGGGTGCCGGTGAGTGCTGGTGGTGGTCTGTGGTCAAGAAGGGTTACGCTGTGGCGGCGGTGCCGGAAGGTTCACGCGTTACAGGCGCCCATGCTGTTTCCGCATTGCAGCGTTCTTTGTTTCGTGCACCACCACTGCGGTCTGTGGTACGTTTGCCCTCAAGGATCCCTCTTTGCACATTTAAACTCGCCTAACAGCGCATTAATACATGTAGTTCTCACAAGTTGGCAGCTGGTACCTATACGACGTTGCCATACACTAGGCCGATACATACTCCCAAGACGACTAGACTATACGGGTACAACTCACCCGTTTGTGGTACTGATAGGGCGCGGTACGCTTGAATCGGCTTGTCAGGTATATTCGACGGACATAACGTCTGCGGCGACGGCGCGACGTTCTGTCTGCTTCAAACATGCTGCGAGGCATGAGCCACACGGGTGAGCACATCTTAGTAATAGTAATAAGCAGAAGACATACCAGTACCCATCGATACACCTATAGGGCACTGCACTTTCGAGTCGCAATGCTTCGCCACTTGCAGGGTCACGAACGATACGATATGGCATCCACTGAAAGGAACTTCCACATAGAACCATTACACATACGAATTGGACGGTCGGGCTGAGGGGATGTGAAAGCGCGTTCATCGCCTGTTCGTGTTGTGGGGTAGTGCCCTCGATTTCTTCGTAGAACCCTGGCGTGTCGCCAGCGTGTTCTGTTGGTCTCAAGTCGAAGTGCACCCGAAGCAGACGCAGCGTGGTCAGGGGGGCGAGGGCTTTCCCCAGCGCGGCCTGTTGTGCGCGTCATCGGCGAGGGCAGCCACAGAGAGCGAACGCACTTACCCAGAAAGCCATATCCTGCTCGGAACCATCGGTGCAATAGCGGAATATTTGAAGGAACGCCAGCGTGGGGAACACAGCTGCGATGTGCCGCATAAGCCCGATATCTTCCGAGCACGCTGCAAACTCGATGTCAAGGTGTCGAAGGCGGACAAGCGACGTCCCACATCGCCTCAGGAGCCACAACAGCTCGTGGGACGTCGGCAGAGTCAAACCCCAGCCATATTCGTGCATAATCTTGATCTCCTTTGCCCACGAATACGCCACAGCGTAGCGTCGAGGAAAACACCGTATTGTCAGCTCCTGAAGGCTGCTCGGCAGGTGCGCGAACAGTTCCTCGTCCGGGTGCGGGTTCGAGACCGTCAGGACCTCTAGCTTCGGCCACGGACATCCGCCCGTCCAGCCAGGGGGACATATGCGCTGCGGCCCTGATCCAGGAGAGTGTGCGACCTCGAGCTTGAGAACACGCAGGTTTGGCATCCGCGTCAGGTTCTCGAGCAGGTACGCACGCAGGGAGCGTCGCGGTCCCCCGCGAAGGACAAGCTCGCGGAGACATGGCCAGTCCCTCCTCCGGAACGCTCCAAACGGCGCGGTTTCGATTGACATCTCCACGACCTCGATGGTACGATGGATTTGCTTGAATAGGCAGAGGATTAGTTTTGCCTCCTCCGGCTCCTTAGAGTACCCTATGTCGTTCGGGGGTCTGCGGAAGGATGTAAGAGAGGGGACAGGACCGGTGAGCCGAAGATGTTTGGGGATACTGGGGTCGAGTTCCGCCAGGAGGCATATCGACGGTCCGAACTGGACAGAAGAGATCTGGGGCGTAGAGAAAACAGCGTCGAGTGCCCAGAACGGCAAACCCATGCGTCCGATATTGTCTCCAACAATGTTGCGCAGCCTTTTCATTTTTCCCAAGGCATCCAGAAAGAATTTATGATGAGGGTGTTTGTGAGAGGCGCGACGGGGCACGATTTTGTCCGGATTAACATCGACATTGTTAAAGAACGTCAGAGTTCTATGTTTTGGTTAGTTTAAGGAAACCAGTGTCGTCATTGTGTACGCACCGAATATGTGGCCAGAGACCCTTGGGGATGAAGCGTTGCGGGTTTGTAACACTTAACAAGAGTAGGACCCGCGCGAAGAGAATGGGCATAGACAGTTGACGCACCAAGCGACACGTGGAAGAAAGTAGGCCAAGATTGCGATCGGTATGGACAAGCTGGAGGATGATATGGAGAATATCGAGATTCAGAGACAGGAGACTCTTAGAGGTCAACGCCGTGGTAGGACTTTCCCTCTCCGTCTTCGCTACGACTTCAAACTCGTCCTCACTTGAAGAAAGCTCGGTGAGGGAGGATTCCTCGTCTGAGAGCATATTGCACGCTATGGGACATTAAGTGCGGTGAAGATGGTGATAGCAGAGGTCCAAGCAGGTAAGGCCTTTCTAAACAAGCTGTTACATCTACTGTAATACCATTAGTACTATCTTCTATTGTAAAGAGCATCGGTCTCCTTTTTCGGAAGTTGCCTGTTTTAGAAACAAACACGCAAATGTCGCTGTTTCTGGGAGATTCATGCACCCATTATATTGCAGTAGCAGCTAAGTACATTGCATTGAACACTCGGCGACTCATTGAAGTATCTAGGAGGGGAAGAGAGAGCTCAAGAGTATCGATTTTGGTGTGCAAGTTGTACAGATGTTTGGTAGGCGCCCGTGTTGCGCGCTGCGGAACTAGCGGCCATTTCTCCCTTCTAACTGCCGTGACCACGCTCGCGAGGGCGCGGTTTCTCTATCGAGACGTATCGTGTATTCTCGATCATTCTATCATGTGTGCCGAAACCTACTAGATGCAGCATGCAACGTCATCAGCGATGTAGCCTGACGAAATATCTAGAACAGTGCTCACAATCGATTTTTCTAGACATATACATGGCCCGGGTGCATATAAGGTCGGTGGGGGCACCGTCACCGTGGCTTTGCTCACTGGCGTCCGGAACGCAGGACGCGGCTTTGAGACCGGTTCTTGGGTCAGGATTTCACTTCGAACTCACGCAGGTTACGGGGTAAACATTAAGCACAGGTAAGTGAGCTGCGTGAGTGAGCTAGGTAAGCGGCCGCGCGCGACAATGTAGATAGACATAGACACAGGGTAACCTAAAGTAGGCAAACTGGGACCCGGGCCACGGGTTATATTTGCTGCTTGAAGAAGGTGAGTATGTCAACGGTCCCGCCGGTGGCATCTTGCGAGTGCTCTGAAGGTCGCAGTTCTTTAGTCCTCGAAACCGGTTTGGCACAAGTAAGTAGTCTAGAACCGGAGTTCTCACATAGTCACTACGATACGTCTGAGTTCGCTTCTTACTGTTGACGGCCAATTGTGAGTCTGCGCTGTCGAACCCGCGTGCGGGAGGGCCCGCCACCCCGCCCTGCGGGGTGGCGGGCCCTCCAAAATTTATAAAGCAATTACACTGGTAAAGAAAGCAAAATTCCGTGCCAAAGGCACGGGTATCTTCTAGTGTAGTAGTATTACTATCAGTAACTCGAACGGCGCCTGGCGCGTATCACTACGCGCCTCGGAAGTCGTGGGCGCTACGACTTTACGTGGTGAATATGCGACTTCGCCTGCGAAGGTGGTGGCAAGGTGGGGGTAGTGGTAAAAGGCGTGAAATCGGACGCCCGGATTTTCACTGGGCAACATGGTGATTTTTCATCGACACCAACCGAGAGGTTCAGGCGCCTACATGTACTACTTTATGTGTTGTGAAAATGCCAACAAGTCACTGCTATAATCTGCGGTGCGAGAGTCGTCGTACACGGGTATCAATAAGGTGTGTTCTACAAATGATGGATAACAATATCAATGCAGACGAGGGCGGTGACCTCCGAGACCAGCAACTTAGAAGAGCACTGAAGGCGGCCCACTTGAAAGTGTGCCCGCCCTGCAGCGAGTGAGCTCGCGTCCGGATCCGTCACTGTCGGCGTGGATACGAGTGTGCACGTTGACGAAGGATTGAACGCGCCGGCCCGGGGGTTTGAGTCAGGTGCTGTGCGAGCACCGCTGCCGCAGTGTGGGAGGGATAGAGTGGGGGCTCGGCATGGAGGTACAGAGCGAAACACCCTGCTGGGGGAGTGTGACTAGTACGAAGGCAGATGGCAGCGGCTTGCGGCAGGGAGGGCGGCAGTGAAGCACGATCGATTACCGTGGCTTAGGAGAGGGGCAACTTAGCTAATACGGTGGAGGGACTATATGGTGGGGAGCCGGGGTAGAGCTGTCCATGTGGGAAGGCTGGCAGTGATGACAGCAGGGATTTGAAGGCAGCGTGGGCGCACAGGGAGCCAGATGATCGCGACTCGAAGCACAGACGGTGGGGCCGGGCACAAGCAGACGCCATTTGTCGCGCAGTGGCATGCGTCAGGAGCGGAGGCAAGAACTGGGGTTGCGCAACTGCAGCCCTGCGCCGCGACGACGCGAACCGCTTGACTGCCTACTAGGAGCGCCGCAACGACGCGTGCGGTGGCGCCCTCCGGGATAAGGTTATTGTCGATGTTGTGTGATGAGCAGAGCACCAGCTCAAGCATCTTCGTCGACGTACAGTGCCCGAGATAGAGCACCGCTACGGTCGATGATAGCATATCGGCCACGGTCGTGAATGCGGCCAACTACGCACTGAATTGTCGTGAGGTCGACAACTTCCGTCCGCCCAAGCTGCTTGTAGAAATGGAGGTCTAGCCGGTCGTCGCTGCTTTCAATGGAGCATGTTCGGATCACCGCAAGCAGTAGTGTCTCGTTGTGTAGAAGGGGTGGGGTCGCTGATGGAACCGGACCAAAGGGCACAAGGAGGATATGTTGAAGCTCCCCATAGAACGTCTGCTTCTCTAGAACCACTGGGCGATTCCGATATCGAGTGTTTCGATCGACGAGCAGCTCATACTGCCCCAAAATACGGATCAGTATGGTGTGTAGGTGGCTAACTGTTGCTACTCACCCGGACATAGCTGGCATTGCGTCCGTCACCCGAGTCTGCTCCGGCATCCAGTGTTGAAGATCGTATTGTATCACCGCCGTTCAGAATCCGTATTTTCGCCCACTCGAGGACTTCCATGGGCAGAGCGGAGCGTATTGCAGCTGGCGTCGCAGTGTACCGCGTTGAAAGGCAACTGATAATTTTGTCGCAAAGTCCTCGAGAAGGAGTGAACGGCCGTTTTGCTGGTAGAAGGACACACGAGTCATCTTGATGACCCCGTGAGTATCGACTTGGATATTACACTGCGTGCACCGTATATGGAGACTCACATCCAGGTATGGAGACTGCACAGTCGTTTTCCGCTGTCTTGCGCTGCCCGAGAGAAAGCTGCTCTTCGAGTCCGTATAGCAGCTTGATGTGAGCAAGGCGGGCCTGGTCAAGCACATATCGGTCAAGACAAGCATAGGGGTAGCGGCGGTTCATGATAGCAGGAAGCAACGAGCCACAGTAGCGCTCCATCGGAAATGCCCAGGACGCCCATACCGGGCCAGCAAAGCGGATGCTCTGGGCGATGTGAAGAAGGGCGTGGATGGTCAATGGGCACGCCGAGAGACGCTGTGGGTCGTGCTGGTAGTATATGCTGACATGATGACAATCGTGTGAGCGGCGGCACTAAAGTAGAAGGGAAAGCGACCGGCAGAGGGGCCGACCTACTCTTCATAATCTTGAACCCATTTGATAAAGCCGCGCTCGAGAGAGTCAACCTCTGTGTGGGTGATCTCAAATTGCAAGCACACTCGAATGAGGCGAACCAGTTCGATGAAGTGCTCGTAATACTTTGGGCGGGAGAAGCGACCTCGCAGGACAACAGGCCCAACATACAGGAACCAGAAAGATCGCAGTTCAGCTGTCCAAGACATCTTGTCGCTGGCAACGTTAGGTGGCCGAGGTCCGAATATGTACGGGATAGAGTCACCCGATGCGGCACTGGCAGCACCGATCTCATCCCAGATGTGTGCAGGAAACTGGTAGGTTTCTGTACCGGTGTCGAGTTCCTTGTAGTGACCGGACCAGAGATTCATCAGGTTCTTCACGACGTTCTCCCAGAGCAGATGCATGAAGTCGTAAGGGAAGGAGCCTGGGAACGTCAGCGAAGAGAGGACGGAAAGCGCGGGGATTCCTTTAATACCACAGCTTTTTGCGAGACGGTCGGAGGCGGCCTCTGAGTCTGCAAACTGAACCTCCCTTGCCTGCCGAAGGAACTCCTCGTGCGTGCGAAGAGGTAGTGCGTTCGGGTTGTATGCCCGGATGGGATTTTCGGAGGTTTGGACGTCAGGGTGTCGATGACGATCCAGTGGGACATAATGTGTCGGAGCGCGTGAGCCAGGAACACGAACAGCGCCGATTTCGCACATCCGACAAGGCGATGCACCGTTGTGCCCTTTCATACGCATAACCATGGACATAGCAGGGATGTCGCCAAAGACAAGAACTAGATATGCACGGAGTGCAAAGAACTCAGCAGATAGAGCATCGTAGGCATGCACCCCGACTTCAAGACGTAGGAGCTCTTGGATGAGCGGCCACAGGAATGAGTCGAAGTCGGTTGGCTTTTTGGGGCCAGGAATGACGCCGAGACCAATGATGTGTTTGAGATGGAAGCGGATCTCAGGGGGGAGGTTGTAGTTGAACAGAATGAGCGGCCAGGCAGTCTTGGTGCGCCGCTTGAAGGGTGCAAAGCCGTCCGTTGAGAGCCCTAGTGCAACATCGCGTCCGTCTTCGAAGAACTTGTGTCCGAGAGGCTTGCCATCGACTACGACGTTCTTGGTGAGCAGGGAACGATATGATGCAGAGTCCATGAGGTCTTTGATGATGTTTGGGTCATGCGAGTGTTCGTGGGCCCGGTAGCGCATGCGCTCGGTGTTCGTCTTGTTGGCTGCGAGTGCCTTGAGACGAGGGATGATGGGGAGATAGATGAAGACCTTCCTTGGACGGCCTTTGGAGTCATAGCGGGGTTTGCTGCAATAGGGACAGGAGTTCTTGTTGGCGAAGACTCCAGTGTATGCGCAACATGAGTCGACACAGCAGTGGTAGACAGCGGGTTCGAAGCCGGATATCTGAGCGACCCGGGATTGGATCGTCTTCCAGGTCGCGATGTTGCTCCTTGGAAATGCATGGGGTAGTTTTGCGAATGTGGAACCAGGCATGTGCGTCTCAACCTTGAGGGTGAACGGTCGTAGGATGTCAAGGTCCTCCTCCGTCAAGTCGCCGTCTGCTCATGGGTATATATATATCATATTGGCAAGTGCATAGCAGAAGCGTATAACATACCGGAAATCAGGCTGTCTCGTATGAAAGACTCGGCAAGCTTATCCCACACTGAGATTGCTTCGTACTCTGCCTCATCATCGTCCAGCGAGTAATCTATCTCCACTGGACCTTCTTCTTCATCGGATAGTGGTGCGTAGCGAACATCGTCCTCCTCCGGCTCGTCATCCTCCACGGCTACCTGCTGATAGTGCATACTGCCAGCCCAACCGTCTGCTTCTGATTGACGACTAGGAGACTCCGCACCGGTATCCTGAAATCTTCCATGCATCTCATCCACGCCGTCCTCAGTAGGTGCATGTGGCGGGATTTCTTCTAATCCATGTCTGGTCAGGTGTGGTCGTTGCGCGGCTGAACTACTGTTCGTGTTTGCAGTGGAAGGCCCAGCCTGGTGCTCATCTTGTGGCCGGGTGTTCCCGGGCAGTGTTAGCTGCGAAGCACCGCCGGGAGGTTCATCAGCTGGACTGCGATGTGCGCGAAAGCGTTTGACAGGCCGGGCATCCGCCTGCAGATCCCAGGTGTTGTCATCCGAGGAGTCGTCGGCTGCACGGGAGGCCAGATACGTCGCAGGTGCATTACCGGTAAGGTGCTTTCGGACAGTTTTAGGGTGCCGGAGCTTCTTGCAGCAAGGACAGAGAATCTTGCCGCCAGGATTCGCTGCAGGGCCCGTCATAGAGTTCACAGAGAGGTAGAAAAGTGTGTATACTGTGGTAAAGTACACAGATGATACCAAACGGTAGGGCGAGTGCACCTGCGTGCCCGGCAGTGGCTGACCATCTGGCCCATACATACCACAACAAAGCCTGCACAAAATCGCGATGGCCCGATAAGCTCTCTCACTCAATTTTCCACCCACCACTTCTCATCCGTGCTGGCAGTCGGCGTTGAGCGTCGGCTGCACCCACACGTTAATCACAACTCCTTCCATTTCTCAACGCCGCCGGTTGGCCCCATCTATCAACAATAAGCATTGCGCAGATCAGCAACAATGGCGGTATGATTTCCCACTCACACGGGTTGTCTATTGCCGTTCGCTCGGGCTTACCTTGCCTGGTTCTTGCAGCCTCGTGGACCTACCAAGAAGGATCTTGA
The DNA here is from genome assembly GCA_022264855.1 of Lenzites betulinus. NCBI lineage: Eukaryota > Fungi > Basidiomycota > Agaricomycetes > Polyporales > Polyporaceae > Lenzites > Lenzites betulinus. The sequence goes on along the minus strand of JABYQU010000042.1, from coordinate 8,073 downwards.
GGACCAGGTTGAGCGGCTGATGAAGGAGATAGAAGCTCTCCAGATTGGTAAGCATTGGCAGAAATCAGCGGCATTGAAAGCGACTCATCTAGGCTTCAGCCCGGGACGATGCATCGCGTGCATTAGAGATCGCCCAAGGCACTGTGCAAGCGCAGCAAGCGGAGCTTGCCACTGCTCGAGCGCAAGCTGCTGCCGCTGAAGAAGCCGTAGCTCATGCTCATGCTGAAGCCAATGCTGCGCAGCAGCTTCGAGCTCAGCTGCAGGCTCAGCTCGAAGCAGCTGGTGCTCCCCATGAGGCCGGCACTGTGAACCTCCCTGAGATTCCACGTCCGGCTGGTACAGGTTGGTCCATCCGGGAAGCGATGGAGATCGACCACTCTGACTATGCTGAGATCCAGGTCAGTCATGAAGCATATGTGCTGTGTGAATACTGACCAAACACTCACATTGTTTCCCAGCGGTCGATTCGGAGCCTCGTCATACGATCTCAACTCGATTGGACAGACGACTTTCGGCGTCAAGATCCTGACAAGCTGGCGACTTTTTTTCGGGCGGTGAGTTCATTATGTTCGAGCTTGAGTCAACACTGACCTAAGGTGTTGGGCCATATCGAGGCACGGAAGGCTCACCCGGTTTTGCGTCGCTACATGAACAACTGGGCGACAGCAGCAATAGCCCGACAGTACATGCAGAACAAGCGTAAGCATGCATACAAGCAGGGTTATATCAAGAAGAAGCCGGCGCCAGGTGATCAGCACGGAATCGGCCCGCGACGAGATGGAGATGGCGAGGGCGGAGGCGCACTGGCTGCCTAGCGGGTAGCGCCGATGCTGTCCGGTGTTTGTACGTGTATGGTCACTTGCGATGTCGTGCAACCTGTCGGCGTCGTTGTACACCTATGCATTGCCTGCAGCTTCCTCTCCCTGTCCCCTCCGTATCTGTATATTTGCCATATCATTTGAATGGATGTCTTCTCATACTTATATGGTGAAAATGCGTGCTTGGTGAATGGATGTATCATAGACAGTAAATATGTCTGCTAGTGATATATGCCGTGCAATGGAGTGAATCCATCCGTGCATTGAAATATAGCGACTTTACACCCAAGAAACTGTGAAGATCAACCGGTTGACACATTCACCATAAATGTTCGTTGGTTCTGCCATCCAGAAGCATGTGGTGATTCGAAACAAAATATAGCTTACTTTCACCCTGTAACTCACCCGGGGCAGTGGTGAGCTTCAACGAGCGCTTGATGCGCGTTCTGGGTGATTCCTGCTATCTTCTAGGTTATTTCTTACGAAGAATTGACCGGTGAATTAGGTCGTACTTTTCGCCTACTAGTGAGCACACAGTGTATACTACGAACGCCCACGCACAACGTGTAAGCGCCGGAAAGTTATTCTGATACCGCCACCATTTCACCCATCTCCAGCAGAGTGTGATAGGTCTGCCTCTGGGAAACCAGCATGATTCCCGGATACAAGCATGTCGAGACGTTCGGTCCAGATGAAGACTACGAGTCCGAAGAAGATGTCGAGTATGTCACACTCGACCTCGGCACCATCGAGCCCACACTCGTTCCGAGCTCCTCAACATACCGCCTCGTCGTGAGTCACATACTGGCTCAGTTTTATGCGGAGACTGACATGCGCAGAATGCGTGATTCCAGGGCCTGGACACGCCCGCGCCATACCTCCAGCTCTCCGGAACGAAGCTGAAAGGCCAGCACCAGTCCCTGCTCGGAACGGAGCTCCTGTTCACGGAAAGCAGCGGTGCGTGCTAGCCTTCCCGTGGAGTAATCGAACATATGTGCTGAATTACGCAGATGAGCCCCACGCCCACATGCAAGGGAAGAAGCCCCTCGTGCCCGTCGCGACCACAGAGCGGCGCATCCGCTTCAGAGAGATCGAACTCAAACCAAAAGGGGAGGGCGCGGCTCCCAACGCGCCGACCGTGTCGATGACGAAGGCGAATACAGCCGCGAAGAAGGTAAAGGCGCAGATGGACCATGTGATGGGTACCTCGTCCGGGCCATCCCGCCGGGGACGCGGCGGCAGGAAACGCGGAGGGGCGACTAAGGCGGAGACGCGGTCCAAGGGCAAGGCTCGTGCAGAAGAACCCCTCGAGGAACCTTCAGAAGAGAACGTCGAGTCGCACTTGGACCCTGCCGCACTTGACGTTATAGACCCGGCGCTCGCCCAGATGGACACATCGGAAAGTTGAGCGGCCGCACACGCCCCCGTGAATGTTTTGTACGTGCGCTTCGCGCTCTATCGATCTTCAAGCTTGCGTCGGTTAACCTCTCTTCGCAGGTTAATCACCGAGCCTAGCCTGATAGCGATAGCCGTCCCGCCGCTGTGTCTCCCCCGCGCCGTTCTCCCGCTTTCGCCCAATGACAACAGAACGCACACTATCGGGCGGCGCGCCCTGGTTTCTTACGTCCACCTCCCATCCATCTGACGCGCGTGGCACTCGTGAACAATCGTGCTGACTGTTACTCCCGGGCTAGAACACGTACATCCTACCAAGGAAGGCGTATCTCCAAATGGACTTCCCGCGCACTGCGCATGCCGCAGGATGAACTCATTTGTACCACACCGTTCCGTGCCGCAGCTCGCCTTGCGTGGGCGGCACTGAGACGATCTGGCATATCGGGAAACCAGCTCTCCACCGCCCGTCCGCCCTGTCTATTATTGCGTCGCACAGTAACAGCGGAGAGCCAGAACACCAGATCTCCCCCGCGGCGCCGTCTCATCATCGCACCCGTGTGCTGCAGCGTCAGCATGCCATGGTTCGCGCCCACAGCGTTTCCCTCGCGTACGGAGCGCCGCTTGCGTTCTTTGATCCCTTCTAGCCCCGGTCCGCGGACAGATCGCGCAACGAGGCTGCCAGCCTAGGTAGGTTCATGCAGCATGCTCGGGTACGACGAGGCCCCTCGGTATGCTCATTTCCGCTGGTGTTTGTATGCGAGAACCCCGAGAGAGCGTGTCACTCCCCGCCGCGCGCCACCGCGGGGACGAACTCGGGTCTCTGTGAATCCAGGCCGTGCGTGGCGGTCGCACAGCGATGCCTTGAGGCGCGCCGCATGGATCGCAGTGAGGGCAGCTCGGAATTGGGTACTGCAGCGAACGAACAGCTGGAGTGGGAGTGGTGCATGAGGCCTGAGGACGTAGGCCGGCCGAGCAGGGGGAGGACGGCGTGATGGGTGCTGCTGTCATCTCCCGGGCAGATCGCCCTGTGCCCGTCCATAAGCTTCTCGGTGTGTGCCCTGTTCAGTCTGTGAGTGTATATAAGCCCCGGGAACTGCAAGTGCCCCGGCCAGCCAGTGTCCGCCTATGCGCTCTGCACCCGCGTCCGCTGCACATAGCCCCCGCCCTCACAGAGTCATACCTACATATAAACTTAGTGCTGCTACACCCACCACTGAGATGATTTTACGGCACGACCATATCGGGTCGGGCTCACCTACGAGCTCAACCACGACCTCCCTCTCATCCTTCCTTGCGGCCGCACACTTCCCCCTCGCCGACGCGACGTCAGATTCCGCCCTCGGCTGCGAAGGCCCGGGTTAGGTACGCCCCTCCCGCCCGTCTTCATATCCTCCATCCTACTCTAACACCAGATCCACCATAGCAATACAGGAAAACGCGCGCAGGCGCTGGGGCGTACTCCGGCGCGCGCGCATGAGTTCAGTGCCGTGAACTCTGGAGGAGCTTCGCGCGGCGGCTCGTCGACGGCCTGGCGCTGGTGAGTTGCATCTCTCCTTCGTGAAGTCGATAATCGATGCGTCCGTCATCGCGGCGTGTGCTGCTCCCTGTGCGGCGGAACCAGGATAGAGGACAAACTGTATTCTGACGCCCTCGTCCGCAGGATGCGTTCTATATATCATAATGCCGGCATCATACACGCAGGGCGGCCGGATGGCGCCGGGTGTGGGGTCCCATCGTGGTGGTATGCTGTATATACGGACATCATTGTTGAATGGGACTGATATCGCGATCATAGCTCTCTCAGCTGTTTTTACATGCGCAGTCGGATCCTGGGCCAGAGTTCAGCGTTGACCTGCAAGGTGGCCCTGAGCCGTAATGCAATGGCATATCAGTATGTGTATGACTGATCAAGCCCCTGAGCACCTCCACTCCGCTGTTACCTATTAGAGGCCATGTGAGACTCAGATATCGATGTGAGCATGGTGCAGATGGCTTCGATGCAAACACTCCACAGGCAGCTGCCTGTGGAGTGTTTGACTTACGACTAGAAATCCCGACTGCAAAGCAGACGGCTCGTCCTGCCAGGCTCCAGCTGACGATGGAGTACGACCTTAGCAACTACAAACTACGCGCTATTGTCAGAGAACACGACGCGAAGGAGACAGGGGCGAAGATCGTCAGGCAGGTTATGAGCCCGCTGCTAAGCAGACTACCCTACTTTGACCCGCAGGCCTTGAAAGAGCACTGCCAGAGCGGTACCTCGACTGCGATTTTCAGTTCAGCAGTGTTGATCAGGTGCATGCGGACACATCTCTCTCGTTGCAAGCGTTCTTGACCCCTCGTGCGGGCAGAGAACTACCTCCCATACCTGGTTACAAGAAGCGTGCGCACCTGATGAACGCGATATACGCGATGATCCGCGTACCCGGTGACGGGAAAATATGGCTGTCGGATGCGCACTCGAGAGTCGACCTCCTCGACACACCCGACGCGGAGCGGCGCAAGAACGAATAGGCGTTCTACGACCGCAGCGTCGAAAACAGCGGCGCGCTCTTCCTCGTCTACCACCCGCCGAAGGGCGAGGGGAGGAATGAAAAACCTGTGGATGGCACACAGGCCGGCACGGCAGTTAGAGATTGTGTTGTATGTGTGTGTAAAATGGGAGACGGGCTAAATTGATGTTCGCTGGTCAGTGGTCACGGTCAGATAATACCATCGCACAGGACAGCGTAGCTGTGAGCAGCTCACCAACATCGAATGCGTCCTGTACTCTAGACACCTAAAAGATACGCGAGGTTGTTATTCGCTCGTTTGCTGCTCTGCTCATCGATTCATAGCGTGGAGGGTGCACGGCTGGTGGTCGAGTCGGGTTCAATGGAAAATGGCCTCTTCTCGTCGCAATGTCATGGTATGGCCCAGCGAAACGAGGGTGGTCCTCACACGCTTTTTGCGCCTATAGATTCACATAGGTGTAAACTACAAGCGGGCGTGCGTACGAGCGGTGAGGATAGCGAGCGCGTAAGTGACTGAGGTGAGATCTAGATCTGAGAGACGGTAGTTGACTGATCTAGCCGCATCTACGCGCCGGGTTGTCGAATGAGCATTCCTTGCTCTGACGAGCAAAGCTCTCCTCCCTCACAGCCTGAGGGAGGAGATTCTTGCGCTACATTATGCCTTATATAACAAAATTCGAACCTTGGATCCAAGCTTCAAGCTTCAAGCTTTGAAGACGAGCAAGGAAATTGATACGGCTTCGTCTTATGCGCGCGCTGGAGGGAACAGTTCCCCCCAGTCGATTTGGTCTCTTATATAAACTTCCGGACTTCGTGCATGTGTGATCCGTGCGTACATAGATGAATAGTGGCCGTGCTAGGAGTGCACTGGATGCGGGTCGATACGGTACGAAGAACTTGACGCGCTGGTGCGGCGCGCCTTCCGATCGAGAAATAATCGAAAATAGTTTGAAGTGATCGAAAATGGCCTAAAGTAATCAAAAATAGCATCAAGTGGTCGAAAATAATATTCACGGGACCTTCCGAGAAAGAGACGCTGGTCGTGCTCGTGCAGTGTACGGCTCGTCGTGGCCCCCGGTGGATTGGTTTACGGTCGATGAAGGGTACGGGTAGATAATGCTTCGGATAAGGCCGCGACGAGATTGGAGATTGTACATGTGCATTCGGTTCATCACTTACTCACTCACTCACTCACTCGTAAAAATGCGCCACCGAAGGCGCCGTTCGATACTAGAGTAAACTGGGTGCTTAGCGCTTAGCGCTTAGAACTTAGAAGAGTCCTGCGTCTGTGAGCTTGGACCTCTACCATCACCATCTTCACCGCGCTCAAAGTCCTTCAGCGTGCAATATGCTCTCAGACGAGGAATCCTCTCTCACCGAGCTTTCTTCAAATGAGAACGAGTTTGAAGTCGCAACGAAGGCGAAGAGGAAAAGCCCAAACACGACGTTGACGATGTCTAAGACCCTCCTGTCACTAAATCATGATGTTCTCCATCTCATCGTCGAGCTTGTCCGTGCCCGTGATCATGATGGTCTTTGCGTACTTTCCTCAACGTGTCGCTCGATCCGCCACCTGTGTATGCCTGTTTTATTCCTGCGGATATGTCTCCATTTAAGGGTTATCACCCCGGGAGACTTCATACCCGACAGTCTCAGGCCGCACGTTCGGTGGGTACGCGTCGACGCCACCTGCTTCCCTCCGTTGACCGCTACGTAGAACCCTGTTATTCCGCAACCACAACCGTGATGACGACTACGACAGCGATGCACGGAAAACGTACGAACCTCATCGTACCTCTCACCAAAACCCCAACCACAAATTTCTGCTGGATGCGCTGAGCAAAATGAAACGACTGCGCAACGTCATTGTAGACCCATATGTACACACCGGCTTGCCTTTCTGGGTCCTTGTAAGAATGACGGGGTAGGTGCCTTACTGGGCTCCTATCCCTTGGGTACTCTGGTCCGGGCTCGTATTTGGGCTCGGCGTACTCGTAGGGATGGTGGAGGGTAGTAAGGACTTGCCCTCCACCAGGCGCCCGAGTTCCGAACACTCGGGACACCGTACGCGGTGGTATTACATACATGCGGCTATCCGCGCGCTAATATGCGCGCGTGTACGTATCGTCCGATTCCGTATATTTTAGTTGTGCGTTTCGCACAACTAAAGGGTCCTGTAGGAGCGCAGGATACGCGCTCCTTACACTCTCCCCCACTAGACCTGATCCCAGGTCTACAGATGTATAGTAAAGAAAATAAATAGTATATATTTTTTGAGGGCCACAAATAGCAGTGGCCATTACGCCTATGATACACAGAAGTCGTCGTGGCGTCCGACGGTTCATGGTAGGGGTCACCGATAGGTGACCCTGCGTCTGGGTGTACGAACCGCGCTCGACGAGGCTGACGGTAAGAGGCGGCATGCCCGATAATATACTCGTCCACCAATTTCGGTGGGGTTATGATTGTTGATTAGCCGCTAGTAGTCGACGCAGGTGGGGCAGGCACCTGCGCGGTGATAGTATCATGGGCGGTGAACCACATAGGTTCACGACGCCATGGACGTAGCATCGTCGTAAGGAGGGGGAGCATCGCCTCCCGGCTCTCCTTGATTCTCTTGACGAGCCCCTGCGTCACCCATTTCGGTGACCGGGGCCGTGGTGGTGGGCGTAGCCTCGCCCTCCTCGACCTCCATGTTGTCGTTCGACGCGTGAGCTGGAGGGGGAGGAGTGGGGTTAGCGGCCGGAGCCTCGTTGGTAGCGGTCGACGTGGGTGTCGCCGCTATGTTTAGGGATTGGGGAGGGGGTACATTGACCACCTCCGATACAGAGTGTATGCCGGGGAGAGCCGTGATAGGTTCCCCGGGAGTGATTCCTTCGCGAGCGGCGCGGGATCGTGCGGCCGCGTTGCGGTGCTCGTCTGCCCACTCGATGGTGACGCCTAGTCGGGCGTACCAGAGTGCGACGTGAAACAGGGACAGCGCGTCCTCTGCGAAGCTGCCGGGATAGGCCTGCGTGGTGCTCTCGGGGCTGACAGGGTACTGTCCCGTCAGAATGATATGACGGTACAGGCCCGGCACTGAGAACAATACGTTCGTCAGCGAGAGCCACCGTCCGCGTTCAGACGGGGTTACACGGCGCGTCAAAGCGCGGCGACCCATCTGGTGGAACTCGATGTGGACCAGTTGCGGCCGACCGTCGGGGGCGACCGTCATCCACGACGGACGAGACGACGGGTAGTTCTTCATCCACTCGCGGAGTTCCTTTGCGGTGGAGTCCAGCCGCGGCTGCGCGAGTTTCACGTGCGTCTGCTGCTTGGAGCGATACGGCCGTCCTGCAATCGGGCGG